>JAXIVJ010000604.1:0-205058 GCA_036785665.1 Chirona hameri
TACTGCTGCGGTGGCCGCGCTGCGGCGTGTGATGTGTGTGTACTGCTGCGGCGGGTGATGTATGTATACTGCTGCGGCGTGTGATGTATGTGTACTGCGGCGGCGTGTGATGTATGTGTTCTGCTGCGGCGTGTGATGTATGTGTACTGCTGCGGTGGCTGCGCTGCGGCGTGTGATGTATATGTACTGCTGCGGTGGCCGCGCTGCGGCGTGTGATGTATGTGTACTGCTGCGGCGTGTGATGTATGTGTACTGCTGCGGTGGCTGCGCTGCGGCGTGTGATGTATGTGTACTGCTGCGGTGGCCGCGCTGCGGCGTGTGATGTATGTGTACTGCTGCGGTGGCCGTGCCGCGGCGTGTGATGTATGTGTACTGCTGAGGCGTGTGATGTATGTGTACTGCTGCGGTGGTCGCGCTGCGGCGTGTAATGTATGTGTACTGCTGCGGTGGCCGCGCTGCGGCGTGTGATGTATGTGTACCGCTACGGTGGCCGCGCTGCGGCGTGTGATGTATGTGTACTGCTGCGGTGGCTGCGCTGCGGCGTGTGATGTATGTGTACTGCTGCGGTGGCCGCGCTACGGCGTGTGATGTATGTGTACTGCTGCGGTGGCTGCGCTGCGGTGTGTGATGTATGTGTTCTGCTGCGGTGGCCGCGCTGCGGCGTGTGATGTATGTGTACTGCTGCGGTGGTCGCGCCGCGGCGTGTGACTTATGTGTACTGCGCAGTGCGCGCTGCGGCGTGTGATGTATGTGTACTGCTGCGGCGTGTGATGTATGTGTACTGCTGCGGCGTGTGATGTATGTGTACTGCGGCGGCGTGTGATGTATGTGTACTGCTGCGGCGTTTGATGTATGTATACTGCTGCGGCGTGTGATGTATGTGTACTGCTGCGGCGTGTGATGTATGTGTACTGCTGCGGTGGCTGCGCTGCGGCGTGTGATGTATGTGTACTGCTGCGGTGGCCGCGCTGCGGCGTGTGATTTATGTGTACTGCTGCGGCGTGTGATGTATGTGTACTGCTGCGGCGTGTGATGTATGTGTTCTGCTGCGGCGTGTGATGTATGTGTACTGCTGCTGCGTGTGATGTATGTGTACTGCTGCGGCGTGTGATGTATGTGTACTGCTGCGGTGGCTGCGCTGCGGTGTGTGATGTATATGTACTGCTGCGGTGGCCGCGCTGCGGCGTGTGATGTATGTGTACTGCTGCAGCGTGTGATGTATGTGTACTGCTTCGGTGGCTGCGCTGCGGCGTGTGATGTATGTGTACTGCTGCGGTGGCCGCGCTGCGGCGTGTGATGTATGTGTACTGCTGCGGCGGGTGATGTATGTATACTGCTGCGGCGTGTGATGTATGTGTACTGCGGCGGCGTGTGATGTATGTGTTCTGCTGCGGCGTGTGATGTGTGTGCACTGCTGCGGTGGCTGCGCTGCGGCGTGTGATGTATATGTACTGCTGCGGTGGCCGCGCTGCGGCGTGTGATGTATGTGTACTGCTGCGGCGTGTGATGTATGTGTTCTGCTGCGGGGTGTGATGTATGTGTACTGCTGCGGCGTGTGATGTATGTGTACTGCTGCGGCGTGTGATGTATGTGTACTGCTGCGGGGGCCGCGCTGCGGCGTGTGATGTATGTGTACTGCTGCGGTGGCCGCACTGCGGCGTGGGATGTATGTGTACTGCTGCGGCGTGTGATGTATGTGTACTGCTGCGGCGTGTGATGTATGTGTACTGCTGCGGTGGCTGCGCTGAGGCGTGTGATGTATGTGTACTGCTGCGGTGGCCGCGCTGCGGCGTGTGATGTATGTGTACTGCTGCGGCGTGTGATGTATGTGTTCTGCTGCGGGGTGTGATGTATGTGTACTGCTGTGGCGTGTGATGTATGTGTACTGCTGCGGCGTGGGATGTATGTGTACTGCTGCGGTGGCTGCGCTGCGGCGTGTGATGTATATGTACTGCTGCGGTGGCCGCGCTGCGGCGTGTGATGTATGTGTACTGCTGCGGCGTGTGATGTATGTGTACTGCTGCGGCGTGTGATGTATGTGTACTGCTGCGGCGTGTGATGTATGTATACTGCTGCGGCGTGTGATGTATGTGTACTGCTGCGGCGTGTGATGTATGTGTACTGCTGCGGTGGCTGCGCTGCGGCGTGTGATGTATGTGTACTGCTGCGGTGGCCGCGCTGCGGCGTGTGATTTATGTGTACTGCTGCGGCGTGTGATGTATGTGTACTGCTGCGGCGTGAGATGTATGTGTTCTGCTGCGGCGTTTGATGTATGTGTACTGCTGCTGCGTGTGATGTATGTGTACTGCTGCGGCGTGTGATGTATGTGTACTGCTGCGGTGGCTGCGCTGCGGCGTGTGATGTATATGTACTGCTGCGGTGGCCGCGCTGCGGCGTGTGATGTATGTTTACTGCTGCAGCGTGTGATGTATGTGTACTGCTGCGGTTGCTGCGCTGCGGCGTGTGATGTATGTGTACTGCTGCGGTGGCCGCGCTGCGGCGTGTGATGTGTGTGTACTGCTGCGGCGGGTGATGTATGTATACTGCTGCGGCGTGTGATGTATGTGTACTGCGGCGGCGTGTGATGTATGTGTTCTGCTGCGGCGTGTGATGTATGTGTACTGCTGCGGTGGATGCGCTGCGGCGTGTGATGTATATGTACTGCTGCGGTGGCCGCGCTGCGGCGTGTGATGTATGTGTACTGCTGCGGCGTGTGATGTATGTGTACTGCTGCGGTGGCTGCGCTGCGGCGTGTGATGTATGTGTACTGCTGCGGTGGCCGCGCTGCGGCGTGTGATGTATGTGTACTGCTGCGGTGGCCGTGCCGCGGCGTGTGATGTATGTGTACTGCTGAGGCGTGTGATGTATGTGTACTGCTGCGGTGGTCGCGCTGCGGCGTGTAATGTATGTGTACTACTGCGGTGGCCGCGCTGCGGCGTGTGATGTATGTGTACCGCTACGGTGGCCGCGCTGCGGCGTGTGATGTATGTGTACTGCTGCGGTGGCTGCGCTGCGGCGTGTGATGTATGTGTACTGCTGCGGTGGCCGCGCTACGGCGTGTGATGTATGTGTACTGCTGCGGTGGCTGCGCTGCGGTGTGTGATGTATGTGTTCTGCTGCGGTGGCCGCGCTGCGGCGTGTAATGTATGTGTACTACTGCGGTGGTCGCGCCGCGGCGTGTGACTTATGTGTACTGCGCAGTGCGCGCTGCGGCGTGTGATGTATGTGTACTGCTGCGGCGTGTGATGTATGTGTACTGCTGCGGCGTGTGATGTATGTGTACTGCGGCGGCGTGTGATGTATGTGTTCTGCTGCGGCGTGTGATGTATGTGTACTGCTGCGGTGGCTGCGCTGCGGCGTGTGATGTATATGTACTGCTGCGGTGGCCGCGCTGCGGCGTGTGGTGTATGTGTACTGCTGCGGCGTGTGATGTATGTGTTCTGCTGCGGGGTGTGATATATGTGTACTGCTGTGGCGTGTGATGTATGTGTACTGCTGCGGCGTGTGATGTATGTGTACTGCTGCGGGGGCTGCGCTGCGGCGTGTGATGTATGTGTACTGCTGCGGTGGCCGCACTGCGGCGTGTGATGTATGTGTACTGCTGCGGTGGCTGCGCTGCGGCGTGTGATGTATGTATACTGCTTCGGTGGCCCCGCTGCGGCGAGTGATGTATGTGTACTGCTGCGGTGGCTGCGCTGCGGCGTGTGATGTATGTGTACTGCTGCGGGGGCCGCGCTGCGGCGTGTGATGTATGTGTACTGCTGCGGTGGCCGCACTGTGGCGTGGGATGTATGTGTACTGCTGCGGCGTGTGATGTATGTGTACTGCTGCGGCGTGTGATGTATGTGTACTGCTGCGATGGCTGCGCTGCGGCGTGTGATGTATGTGTATTGCTGCGGTGGCCGCGCTGCGGCGTGTGATGTATGTGTACTGCTGCGGCGTGTGATGTATGTGTACTGCTGCGGTGGCTGCGCTGCGGCGTGTGATGTATGTGTAATGCTGCGGTGGCTGCGCTGCGGCGTGTGATGTATGTGTACTGCTGCGGCGTGTGATGTATGGGTACTGCTGCGGTGGCCGCGCTGCGGCGTGTGATGTATGTGTACTGCTGCGGTGGCCGCGCCGCGCCGCGTGATGTATGTGTACTGCTGCGGCGTGTGATGTATGTGTACTGCTGCTGCGTGTGATGTATTTGTACTGCTGCGGTGGCTGCGCTGCGGCGTGTGATGTATGTGTACTGCTGCTGCGTGTGATGTATGTGTACTGCTGCGGTGGCCGCGCTGCGGCGTGTGATGTATGTGTACTGCTGCGGTGTGTGATGTATGTGTACTGCTGCGGCGTGTGATGTATGTGTACTGCTGCGGTGGCCGCGCTGCGGCGTGTGATGTATGTGTACTGCTGTGGCGTGTGATGTATGTGTTCTGCTGCGGGGTGTGATGTATGTGTACTGCTGCGGCGTGTGATGTATATGTACTGCTGCGGCGTGGGATGTATGTGTACTGCTGCGGTGGCTGCGCTGCGGCGTGTGATGTATATGTACTGCTGCGGTGGCCGCGCTGCGGCGTGTGATGTATGTGTACTGCTGCGGCGTGTGATGTATGTGTACTGCTGCGGCGTGTGATGTATGTGTACTGCTGCGGCGTGTGATGTATGTGTACTGCTGCGGCGTGTGATGTATGTATACTGCTGCGGCGTGTGATGTATGTGTACTGCTGCGGCGTGTGATGTATGTGTACTGCTGCGGTGGTTGCGCTGCGGCGTGTGATGTATGTGTACTGCTGCGGTGGCCGCGCTGCGGCGTGTGATTTATGTGTACTGCTGCGGCGTGTGATGTATGTGTACTGCTGCGGCGTGTGATGTATGTGTTCTGCTGCGGCGTTTGATGTATGTGTACTGCTGCTGCGTGTGATGTATGTGTACTGCTGCGGCGTGTGATGTATGTGTACTGCTGCGGTGGCTGCGCTGCGGCGTGTGATGTATATGTACTGCTGCGGTGGCCGCGCTGCGGCGTGTGATGTATGTTTACCGATGCAGCGTGTGATGTATGTGTACTGCTGCGGTTGCTGCGCTGCGGCGTGTGATGTATGTGTACTGCTGCGGTGGCCGCGCTGCGGCGTGTGATGTGTGTGTACTGCTGCGGCGGGTGATGTATGTATACTGCTGCGGCGTGTGATGTATGTGTACTGCGGCGGCGTGTGATGTATGTGTTCTGCTGCGGCGTGTGATGTATGTGTACTGCTGCGGTGGCTGCGCTGCGGCGTGTGATGTATATGTACTGCTGCGGTGGCCGCGCTGCGGCGTGTAATGTATGTGTACTGCTGCGGCGTGTGATGTATGTGTACTGCTGCGGTGGCTGCGCTGCGGCGTGTGATGTATGTGTACTGCTGCGGTGGCTGCGCTGCGGCGTGTGATGTATGTGTACTGCTGCGGTGGCCGTGATGCGGCGTGTGATGTATGTGTACTGCTGAGGCGTGTGATGTATGTGTACTGCTGCGGTGGTCGCGCTGCGGCGTGTAATGTATGTGTACTGCTGCGGTGGCCGCGCTGCGGCGTGTGATGTATGTGTACCGCTACGGTGGCCGCGCTGCGGCGTGTGATGTATGTGTACTGCTGCGGTGGCTGCGCTGCGGCGTGTGATGTATGTGTACTGCTGCGGTGGCCGCGCTACGGCGTGTGATGTATGTGTACTGCTGCGGTGGCTGCGCTGCGGTGTGTGATGTATGTGTTCTGCTGCGGTGGCCGCGCTGCGGCGTGTGATGTATGTGTACTGCTGCGGTGGTCGCGCCGCGGCGTGTGACTTATGTGTACTGCGCAGTGCGCGCTGCGGCGTGTGATGTATGTGTACTGCTGCGGCGTGTGATGTATGTGTACTGCTGCGGCGTGTGATGTATGTGTACTGCGGCGGCGTGTGATGTATGTGTACTGCTGCGGCGTTTGATGTATGTATACTGCTGCGGCGTGTGATGTATGTGTACTGCTGCGGCGTGTGATGTATGTGTACTGCTGCGGTGGCTGCGCTGCGGCGTGTGATGTATGTGTACTGCTGCGGTGGCCGCGCTGCGGCGTGTGATTTATGTGTACTGCTGCGGCGTGTGATGTATGTGTACTGCTGCGGCGTGTGATGTATGTGTTCTGCTGCGGCGTGTGATGTATGTGTACTGCTGCTGCGTGTGATGTATGTGTACTGCTGCGGCGTGTGATGTATGTGTACTGCTGCGGTGGCTGCGCTGCGGTGTGTGATGTATATGTACTGCTGCGGTGGCCGCGCTGCGGCGTGTGATGTATGTGTACTGCTGCAGCGTGTGATGTATGTGTACTGCTTCGGTGGCTGCGCTGCGGCGTGTGATGTATGTGTACTGCTGCGGTGGCCGCGCTGCGGCGTGTGATGTATGTGTACTGCTGCGGCGGGTGATGTATGTATACTGCTGCGGCGTGTGATGTATGTGTACTGCGGCGGCGTGTGATGTATGTGTTCTGCTGCGGCGTGTGATGTATGTGTACTGCTGCGGTGGCTGCGCTGCGGCGTGTGATGTATATGTACTGCTGCGGTGGCCGCGCTGCGGCGTGTGATGTATGTGTACTGCTGCGGCGTGTGATGTATGTGTTCTGCTCCGGGGTGTGATGTATGTGTACTGCTGCGGCGTGTGATGTATGTGTAATGCTGCGGCGTGTGATGTATGTGTACTGCTGCGGGGGCCGCGCTGCGGCGTGTGATGTATGTGTACTGCTGCGGTGGCCGAACTGCGGCGTGGGATGTATGTGCACTGCTGCGGCGTGTGATGTATGTGTACTGCTGCGGCGTGTGATGTATGTGTACTGCTGCGGTGGCTGCGCTGAGGCGTGTGATGTATGTGTACTGCTGCGGTGGCCGCGCTGCGGCGTGTGATGTATGTGTACTGCTGCGGTGGCTGCGCTGCGGCGTGTGATGTATGTATACTGCTTCGGTGGCCGCGCTGCGGCGTGTGATGTATGTGTACTGCTGCGGTGGCTGCGCTGCGGCGTGTGATGTAAGTGTACTGCTGCGGGGGCCGCGCTGTGGCGTGTGATGTATGTGTACTGCTGCGGTGGCCGCACTGCGGCGTGGGATGTATGTGTACTGCTGCGGCGTGTGATGTATGTGTACTGCTGCGGCGTGTGATGTATGTGTACTGCTGCGATGGCTGCGCTGCGGCGTGTGATGTATGTGTATTGCTGCGGTGGCCGCGCTGCGGCGTGTGATGTATGTGTACTGCTGCGGCGTGTGATGTATGTGTACTGCTGCGGTGGCTGCGCTGCGGCGTGTGATGTATGTGTACTGCTGCGGTGGCTGCGCTGCGGCGTGTGATGTATGTGTACTGCTGCGGCGTGTGATGTATGGGTACTGCTGCGGTGGCCGCGCTGCGGCGTGTGATGTATGTGTACTGCTGCGGTGGCCGCGCCGCGGCGTGTGATGTATGTGTACTGCTGCGGCGTGTGATGTATGTGTACTGCTGCGGTTACCGCGCCTCGGCGTGTGATGTATGTGTACTGCTGCGGCGTGTGATGTATGTGTACTGCTGCGGTAGCTGCGCTGCGGCGTGTGATGTATGTGTACTGCTGCGGCGTGTGATGTATGGGTACTGCTGCGGTGGCCGCGCCGCGGCGTGTGATGTATGTGTACTGCTGCGGTGGCCGCGCCGCGGCGTGTGATGTATGTGTACTGCTGCGGCGTGTGATGTATGTGTACTGCTGCTGCGTGTGATGTATTTGTACTGCTGCGGTGGCTGCGCTGCGGCGTGTGATGTATGTGTACTGCTGCTGCGTGTGATGTATGTGTACTGCTGCGGTGGCCGCGCTGCGGCGTGTGATGTATGTGTACTGCTGCGGTGTGTGATGTATGTGTACTGCTGCGGCGTGTGATGTATGTGTACTGCTGCGGTGGCCGCGCTGCGGCGTGTGATGTATGTGTACTGCTGCGGCGTGTGATGTATGTGTTCTGCTGCGGGGTGTGATGTATGTGTACTGCTGCGGCGTGTGATGTATGTGTACTGCTGCGGTGGCCGCACTGTGGCGTGGGATGTATGTGTACTGCTGCGGCGTGTGATGTATGTGTACTGCTGCGGCGTGTGATGTATGTGTACTGCTGCGATGGCTGCGCTGCGGCGTGTGATGTATGTGTATTGCTGCGGTGGCCGCGCTGCGGCGTGTGATGTATGTGTACTGCTGCGGCGTGTGATGTATGTGTACTGCTGCGGTGGCTGCGCTGCGGCGTGTGATGTATGTGTAATGCTGCGGTGGCTGCGCTGCGGCGTGTGATGTATGTGTACTGCTGCGGCGTGTGATGTATGGGTACTGCTGCGGTGGCCGCGCTGCGGCGTGTGATGTATGTGTACTGCTGCGGTGGCCGCGCCGCGGCGTGTGATGTATGTGTACTGCTGCGGCGTGTGATGTATGTGTACTGCTGCTGCGTGTGATGTATTTGTACTGCTGCGGTGGCTGCGCTGCGGCGTGTGATGTATGTGTACTGCTGCTGCGTGTGATGTATGTGTACTGCTGCGGTGGCCGCGCTGCGGCGTGTGATGTATGTGTACTGCTGCGGTGTGTGATGTATGTGTACTGCTGCGGCGTGTGATGTATGTGTACTGCTGCGGTGGCCGCGCTGCGGCGTGTGATGTATGTGTACTGCTGCGGCGTGTGATGTATGTGTTCTGCTGCGGGGTGTGATGTATGTGTACTGCTGCGGCGTGTGATGTATATGTACTGCTGCGGCGTGGGATGTATGTGTACTGCTGCGGTGGCTGCGCTGCGGCGTGTGATGTATATGTACTGCTGCGGTGGCCGCGCTGCGGCGTGTGATGTATGTGTACTGCTGCGGCGTGTGATGTATGTGTACTGCTGCGGCGTGTGATGTATGTGTACTGCTGCGGCGTGTGATGTATGTGTACTGCTGCGGCGTGTGATGTATGTATACTGCTGCGGCGTGTGATGTATGTGTACTGCTGCGGCGTGTGATGTATGTGTACTGCTGCGGTGGCTGCGCTGCGGCGTGTGATGTATGTGTACTGCTGCGGTGGCCGCGCTGCGGCGTGTGATTTATGTGTACTGCTGCGGCGTGTGATGTATGTGTACTGCTGCGGCGTGTGATGTATGTGTTCTGCTGCGGCGTTTGATGTATGTGTACTGCTGCTGCGTGTGATGTATGTGTACTGCTGCGGCGTGTGATGTATGTGTACTGCTGCGGTGGCTGCGCTGCGGCGTGTGATGTATATGTACTGCTGCGGTGGCCGCGCTGCGGCGTGTGATGTATGTTTACCGCTGCAGCGTGTGATGTATGTGTACTGCTGCGGTTGCTGCGCTGCGGCGTGTGATGTATGTGTACTGCTGCGGTGGCCGCGCTGCGGCGTGTGATGTGTGTGTACTGCTGCGGCGGGTGATGTATGTATACTGCTGCGGCGTGTGATGTATGTGTACTGCGGCGGCGTGTGATGTATGTGTTCTGCTGCGGCGTGTGATGTATGTGTACTGCTGCGGTGGCTGCGCTGCGGCGTGTGATGTATATGTACTGCTGCGGTGGCCGCGCTGCGGCGTGTAATGTATGTGTACTGCTGCGGCGTGTGATGTATGTGTACTGCTGCGGTGGCTGCGCTGCGGCGTGTGATGTATGTGTACTGCTGCGGTGGCCGCGCTGCGGCGTGTGATGTATGTGTACTGCTGCGGTGGCCGTGACGCGGCGTGTGATGTATGTGTACTGCTGAGGCGTGTGATGTATGTTACTGCTGCGGTGGTCGCGCTGCGGCGTGTAATGTATGTGTACTGCTGCGGTGGCCGCGCTGCGGCGTGTGATGTATGTGTACCGCTACGGTGGCCGCGCTGCGGCGTGTGATGTATGTGTACTGCTGCGGTGGCTGCGCTGCGGCGTGTGATGTATGTGTACTGCTGCGGTGGCCGCAATACGGCGTGTGATGTATGTGTACTGCTGCGGTGGCTGCGCTGCGGTGTGTGATGTATGTGTTCTGCTGCGGTGGCCGCGCTGCGGCGTGTGATGTATGTGTACTGCTGCGGTGGTCGCGCCGCGGCGTGTGACTTATGTGTACTGCGCAGTGCGCGCTGCGGCGTGTGATGTATGTGTACTGCTGCGGCGTGTGATGTATGTGTACTGCTGCGGCGTGTGATGTATGTGTACTGCGGCGGCGTGTGATGTATGTGTACTGCTGCGGCGTTTGATGTATGTATACTGCTGCGGCGTGTGATGTATGTGTACTGCTGCGGCGTGTGATGTATGTGTACTGCTGCGGTGGCTGCGCTGCGGCGTGTAATGTATGTGTACTGCTGCGGTGGCCGCGCTACGGCGTGTGATGTATGTGTACTGCTGAGGCGTGTGATGTATGTGTACTGCTGCGGTGGTCGCGCTGCGGCGTGTAATGTATGTGTACTGCTGCGGTGGCCGCGCTACGGCGTGTGATGTATGTGTACCGCTACGGTGGCCGCGCTGCGGCGTGTGATGTATGTGTACTGCTGCGGTGGCTGCGCTGCGGCGTGTGATGTATGTGTACTGCTGCGGTGGCCGCGCTACGGCGTGTGATGTATGTGTACTGCTGCGGTGGCTGCGCTGCGGTGTGTGATGTATGTGTTCTGCTGCGGTGGCCGCGCTGCGGCGTGTGATGTATGTGTACTGCTGCGGTGGTCGCGCCGCGGCGTGTGACTTATGTTTACTGCGCAGTGCGCGCTGCGGCGTGTGATGTATGTGTACTGCTGCGGCGTGTGATGTATGTGTACTGCTGCGGCGTGTGATGTATGTGTACTGCGGCGGCGTGTGATGTATGTGTACTGCTGCGGCGTTTGATGTATGTATACTGCTGCGGCGTGTGATGTATGTGTACTGCTGCGGCGTGTGATGTATGTGTACTGCTGCGGTGGCTGCGCTGCGGCGTGTGATGTATGTGTACTGCTGCGGTGGCCGCGCTGCGGCGTGTGATTTATGTGTACTGCTGCGGCGTGTGATGTATGTGTACTGCTGCGGCGTGTGATGTATGTGTTCTGCTGCGGCGTGTGATGTATGTGTACTGCTGCTGCGTGTGATGTATGTGTACTGCTGCGGCGTGTGATGTATGTGTACTGCTGCGGTGGCTGCGCTGCGGTGTGTGATGTATATGTACTGCTGCGGTGGCCGCGCTGCGGCGTGTGATGTATGTGTACTGCTGCAGCGTGTGATGTATGTGTACTGCTTCGGTGGCTGCGCTGCGGCGTGTGATGTATGTGTACTGCTGCGGTGGCCGCGCTGCGGCGTGTGATGTATGTGTACTGCTGCGGCGGGTGATGTATGTATACTGCTGCGGCGTGTGATGTATGTGTACTGCGGCGGCGTGTGATGTATGTGTTCTGCTGCGGCGTGTGATGTATGTGTACTGCTGCGGTGGCTGCGCTGCGGCGTGTGATGTATATGTACTGCTGCGGTGGCCGCGCTGCGGCGTGTGATGTATGTGTACTGCTGCGGCGTGTGATGTATGTGTTCTGCTGCGGGGTGTGATGTATGTGTACTGCTGCGGCGTGTGATGTATGTGTACTGCTGCGGCGTGTGATGTATGTGTACTGCTGCGGGGGCCGCGCTGCGGCGTGTGATGTATGTGTACTGCTGCGGTGGCCGCACTGCGGCGTGGGATGTATGTGTACTGCTGCGGCGTGTGATGTATGTGTACTGCTGCGGCGTGTGATGTATGTGTATTGCTGCGGTGGCTGCGCTGAGGCGTGTGATGTATGTGTACTGCTGCGGTGGCCGCGCTGCGGCGTGTGATGTATGTGTACTGCTGCGGCGTGTGATGTATGTGTTCTGCTGCGGGGTGTGATGTATGTGTACTGCTGCGGCGTGTGATGTATGTGTACTGCTTCGGCGTGGGATGTATGTGTACTGCTGCGGTGGCTGCGCTGCGGCGTGTGATGTATATGTACTGCTGCGGTGGCCGCGCTGCGGCGTGTGATGTATGTGTACTGCTGCGGCGTGTGATGTATGTGTACTGCTGCGGCGTGTGATGTATGTGTACTGCTGCGGCGTGTGATGTATGTATACTGCTGCGGCGTGTGATGTATGTGTACTGCTGCGGCGTGTGATGTATGTGTACTGCTGCGGTGGCTGCGCTGCGGCGTGTGATGTATGTGTACTGCTGCGGTGGCCGCGCTGCGGCGTGTGATTTATGTGTACTGCTGCGGCGTGTGATGTATGTGTACTGCTGCGGCGTGTGATGTATGTGTTCTGCTGCGGCGTTTGATGTATGTGTACTGCTGCTGCGTGTGATGTATGTGTACTGCTGCGGCGTGTGATGTATGTGTACTGCTGCGGTGGCTGCGCTGCGGCGTGTGATGTATATGCACTGCTGCGGTGGCCGCGCTGCGGCGTGTGATGTATGTTTACTGCTGCAGCGTGTGATGTATGTGTACTGCTGCGGTTGCTGCGCTGCGGCGTGTGATGTATGTGTACTGCTGCGGTGGCCGCGCTGCGGCGTGTGATGTGTGTGTACTGCTGCGGCGGGTGATGTATGTATACTGCTGCGGCGTGTGATGTATGTGTACTGCGGCGGCGTGTGATGTATGTGTTCTGCTGCGGCGTGTGATGTATGTGTACTGCTGCGGTGGCTGCCCTGCGGCGTGTGATGTATATGTACTGCTGCGGTGGCCGCGCTGCGGCGTGTGATGTATGTGTACTGCTGCGGCGTGTGATGTATGTGTACTGCTGCGGTGGCTGCGCTGCGGCGTGTGATGTATGTGTACTGCTGCGGTGGCCGCGCTGCGGCGTGTGATGTATGTGTACTGCTGCGGTGGCCGTGCCGCGGCGTGTGATGTATGTGTACTGCTGAGGCGTGTGATGTATGTGTACTGCTGCGGTGGTCGCGCTGCGGCGTGTAATGTATGTGTACTACTGCGGTGGCCGCGCTGCGGCGTGTGATGTATGTGTACCGCTACGGTGGCCGCGCTGCGGCGTGTGATGTATGTGTACTGCTGCGGTGGCTGCGCTGCGGCGTGTGATGTATGTGTACTGCTGCGGTGGCCGCGCTACGGCGTGTGATGTATGTGTACTGCTGCGGTGGCTGCGCTGCGGTGTGTGATGTATGTGTTCTGCTGCGGTGGCCGCGCTGCGGCGTGTGATGTATGTGTACTGCTGCGGTGGTCGCGCCGCGGCGTGTGACTTATGTGTACTACGCAGTGCGCGCTGCGGCGTGTGATGTATGTGTACTGCTGCGGCGTGTGATGTATGTGTACTGCTGCGGCGTGTGATGTATGTGTACTGCGGCGGCGTTTGATGTATGTGTTCTGCTGCGGCGTGTGATGTATGTGTACTGCTGCGGTGGCTGCGCTGCGGCGTGTGATGTATATGTACTGCTGCGGTGGCCGCGCTGCGGCGTGTGATGTATGTGTACTGCTGCGGCGTGTGATGTATGTGTTCTGCTGCGGGGTGTGATGTATGTGTACTGCTGTGGCGTGTGATGTATGTGTACTGCTGCGGCGTGTGATGTATGTGTACTGCTGCGGGGGCTGCGCTGCGGCGTGTGATGTATGTGTACTGCTGCGGTGGCCGCACTGCGGCGTGTGATGTATGTGTACTGCTGCGGTGGCTGCGCTGCGGCGTGTGATGTATGTGTTCTGCTGCGGCGTGTGATGTATGTGTACTGCTGCTGCGTGTGATGTATGTGTACTGCTGCGGCGTGTGATGTATGTGTACTGCTGCGGTGGCTGCGCTGCGGTGTGTGATGTATATGTACTGCTGCGGTGGCCGCGCTGCGGCGTGTGATGTATGTGTACTGCTGCAGCGTGTGATGTATGTGTACTGCTTCGGTGGCTGCGCTGCGGCGTGTGATGTATGTGTACTGCTGCGGTGGCCGCGCTGCGGCGTGTGATGTATGTGTACTGCTGCGGCGGGTGATGTATGTATACTACTGCGGCGTGTGATGTATGTGTACTGCGGCGGCGTGTGATGTATGTGTTCTGCTGCGGCGTGTGATGTATGTGTACTGCTGCGGTGGCTGCGCTGCGGCGTGTGATGTATATGTACTGCTGCGGTGGCCGCGCTGCGGCGTGTGATGTATGTGTACTGCTGCGACGTGTGATGTATGTGTTCTGCTGCGGGGTGTGATGTATGTGTACTGCTGCGGCGTGTGATGTATGTGTACTGCTGCGGCGTGTGATGTATGTGTACTGCTGCGGGGGCCGCGCTGCGGCGTGTGATGTATGTGTACTGCTGCGGTGGCCGCACTGCGGCGTGGGATGTATGTGTACTGCTGCGGTGGCTGCGCTGCGGCGTGTGATGTATGTATACTGCTTCGGTGGCCGCGCTACGGCGTGTGATGTATGTGTACTGCTGCGGTGGCTGCGCTGCGGCGTGTGATGTATGTGTACTGCTGCGGGGGCCGCGCTGCGGCGTGTGATGTATGTGTACTGCTGCGGTGGCCGCACTGCGGCGTGTGATGTATGTGTACTGCTGCGGTGGCCGCACTGCGGCGTGTGATGTATGTGTACTGCTGCGGCGTGTGATGAATGTGTTCTGCTGCGGCGTTTGATGTATGTGTACTGCTGCTGCGTGTGATGTATGTGTACTGCTGCGGCGTGTGATGTATGTGTACTGCTGCGGTGGCTGCGCTGCGGCGTGTGATGTATATGTACTGCTGCGGTGGCCGCGCTGCGGCGTGTGATGTATGTTTACCGCTGCAGCGTGTGATGTATGTGTACTGCTGCGGTTGCTGCGCTGCGGCGTGTGATGTATGTGTACTGCTGCGGTGGCCGCGCTGCGGCGTGTGATGTGTGTGTACTGCTGCGGCGGGTGATGTATGTATACTGCTGCGGCGTGTGATGTATGTGTACTGCGGCGGCGTGTAATGTATGTGTTCTGCTGCGGCGTGTGATGTATGTGTACTGCTGCGGTGGCTGCGCTGCGGCGTGTGATGTATATGTACTGCTGCGGTGGCCGCGCTGCGGCGTGTAATGTATGTGTACTGCTGCGGCGTGTGATGTATGTGTACTGCTGCGGTGGCTGCGCTGCGGCGTGTGATGTATGTGTACTGCTGCGGTGGCCGCGCTGCGGCGTGTGATGTATGTGTACTGCTGCGGTGGCCGTGCCGCGGCGTGTGATGTATGTGTACTGCTGAGGCGTGTGATGTATGTGTACTGCTGCGGTGGTCGCGCTGCGGCGTGTAATGTATGTGTACTGCTGCGGTGGCCGCGCTGCGGCGTGTGATGTATGTGTACCGCTACGGTGGCCGCGCTGCGGCGTGTGATGTATGTGTACTGCTGCGGTGGCTGCGCTGCGGCGTGTGATGTATGTGTACTGCTGCGGTGGCCGCGCTACGGCGTGTGATGTATGTGTACTGCTGCGGTGGCTGCGCTGCGGTGTGTGATGTATGTGTTCTGCTGCGGTGGCCGCGCTGCGGCGTGTGATGTATGTGTACTGCTGCGGTGGTCGCGCCGCGGCGTGTGACTTATGTGTACTGCGCAGTGCGCGCTGCGGCGTGTGATGTATGTGTACTGCTGCGGCGTGTGATGTATGTGTACTGCTGCGGCGTGTGATGTATGTGTACTGCGGCGGCGTGTGATGTATGTGTACTGCTGCGGCGTTTGATGTATGTATACTGCTGCGGCGTGTGATGTATGTGTACTGCTGCGGCGTGTGATGTATGTGTACTGCTGCGGTGGCTGCGCTGCGGCGTGTGATGTATGTGTACTGCTGCGGTGGCCGCGCTGCGGCGTGTGATTTATGTGTACTGCTGCGGCGTGTGATGTATGTGTACTGCTGCGGCGTGTGATGTATGTGTACTGCTGCGGTGGTCGCGCCGCGGCGTGTGACTTATGTGTACTGCGCAGTGCGCGCTGCGGCGTGTGATGTATGTGTACTGCTGCAGCGTGTGATGTATGTGGACTGCTTCGGTGGCTGCGCTGCGGCGTGTGATGTATGTGTACTGCTGCGGTGGCCGCGCTGCGGCGTGTGATGTATGTGTACTGCTGCGGCGGGTGATGTATGTATACTGCTGCGGCGTGTGATGTATGTGTACTGCGGCGGTGTGTGATGTATGTGTTCTGCTGCGGCGTGTGATGTATGTGTACTGCTGCGGTGGCTGCGCTGCGGCGTGTGATGTATATGTACTGCTGCGGCGTGTGATGTATGTGTACTGCTGCGGCGTGTGATGTATGTGTTCTGCTGCGGGGTGTGATGTATGTGTACTGCTGCGGCGTGTGATGTATGTGTGCTGCTGCGGCGTGTGATGTATGTGTACTGCTGCGGGGGCCGCGCTGCGGCGTGTGATGTATGTGTACTGCTGCGGTGGCCGCGCTGCGGCGTGTGATGTATGTGTACTGCTGCAGCGTGTGATGTATGTGTACTGCTGCGGTGGCCGCACTGCGGCGTGGGATGTATGTGTACTGCTGCGGCGTGTGATGTATGTGTACTGCTGCGGCGTGTGATGTATGTGTACTGCTGCGGTGGCTGCGCTGAGGCGTGTGATGTATGTGTACTGCTGCGGTGGCCGCGCTGCGGCGTTTGATGTATGTGTACTGCTGCGGTGGCTGCGCTGCGGCGTGTGATGTATGTATACTGCTTCGGTGGCCGCGCTGCGGCGTGTGATGTATGTGTACTGCTGCGGTGGCTGCGCTGCGGCGTGTGATGTATGTGTACTGCTGCGGGGGCCGTGCTGCGGCGTGTGATGTATGTGTACTGCTGCGGCGTGTGATGTATGTGTTCTGCTGCGGCGTTTGATGTATGTGTACTGCTGCTGCGTGTGATGTATGTGTACTGCTGCGGCGTGTGATGTATGTGTACTGCTGCGGTGGCTGCGCTGCGGCGTGTGATGTATATGTACTGCTGCGGTGGCCGCGCTGCGGCGTGTGATGTATGTTTACCGCTGCAGCGTGTGATGTATGTGTACTGCTGCGGTTGCTGCGCTGCGGCGTGTGATGTATGTGTACTGCTGCGGTGGCCGCGCTGCGGCGTGTGATGTGTGTGTACTGCTGCGGCGGGTGATGTATGTATACTGCTGCGGCGTGTGATGTATGTGTACTGCGGCGGCGTGTGATGTATGTGCTCTGCTGCGGCGTGTGATGTATGTGTACTGCTGCGGTGGCTGCGCTGCGGCGTGTGATGTATATGTACTGCTGCGGTGGCCGCGCTGCGGCGTGTGATGTATGTGTACTGCTGCGGCGTGTGATGTATGTGTACTGCTGCGGTGGCTGCGCTGCGGCGTGTGATGTATGTGTACTGCTGCGGTGGCCGCGCTGCGGCGTGTGATGTATGTGTACTGCTGCGGTGGCCGTGCCGCGGCGTGTGATGTATGTGTACTGCTGAGGCGTGTGATGTATGTGTACTGCTGCGGTGGTCGCGCTGCGGCGTGTAATGTATGTGTACTGCTGCGGTGGCCGCGCTGCGGCGTGTGATGTATGTGTACCGCTACGGTGGCCGCGCTGCGGCGTGTGATGTATGTGTACTGCTGCGGTGGCCGCGCTACGGCGTGTGATGTATGTGTACTGCTGCGGTGGCTGCGCTGCGGTGTGTGATGTATGTTTTCTGCTGCGGTGGCCGCGCTGCGGCGTGTGATGTATGTGTACTGCTGCGGTGGTCGCGCCGCGGCGTGTGACTTATGTGTACTGCGCAGTGCGCGCTGCGGCGTGTGATGTATGTGTACTGCTGCGGCGTGTGATGTATGTGTACTGCTGCGGCGTGTGATGTATGTGTACTGCGGCGGCGTGTGATGTATGTGTACTGCTGCGGCGTTTGATGTATGTATACTGCTGCGGCGTGTGATGTATGTGTACTGCTGCGGCGTGTGATGTATGTGTACTGCTGCGGTGGCTGCGCTGCGGCGTGTGATGTATGTGTACTGCTGCGTTGGCCGCGCTGCGGCGTGTGATTTATGTGTACTGCTGCGGCGTGTGATGTATGTGTACTGCTGCGGCGTGTGATGTATGTGTTCTGCTGCGGCGTGTGATGTATGTGTACTGCTGCTGCGTGTGATGTATGTGTACTGCTGCGGCGTGTGATGTATGTGTACTGCTGCGGTGGCTGCGCTGCGGTGTGTGATGTATATGTACTGCTGCGGTGGCCGCGCTACGGCGTGTGATGTATGTGTACTGCTGCAGCGTGTGATGTATGTGTACTGCTTCGGTGGCTGCGCTGCGGCGTGTGATGTATGTGTACTGCTGCGGTGGCCGCGCTGCGGCGTGTGATGTATGTGTACTGCTGCGGCGGGTGATGTATGTGTACTGCGACGGCGTGTGATGTATGTGTTCTGCTGCGGCGTGTGATGTATGTGTACTGCTGCGGTGGCTGCGCTGCGGCGTATGATGTATATGTACTGCTGCGGTGGCCGCGCTGCGGCGTGTGATGTATGTGTACTGCTGCGGCGTGTGATGTATGTGTTCTGCTGCGGGGTGTGATGTATGTGTACTGCTGCGGTGGCTGCGCTGCGGCGTATGATGTATATGTACTGCTGCGGTGGCCGCGCTGCGGCGTGTGATGTATGTGTACTGCTGCGGCGTGTGATGTATGTGTTCTGCTGCGGGGTGTGATGTATGTGTACTGCTGCGGCGTGTGATGTATGTGTACTGCTGCGGCGTGTGATGTATGTGTACTGCTGCGGGGGCCGCGCTGCGGCGTGTGATGTATGTGTACTGCTGCGGTGGCCGCACTGCGGCGTGGGATGTATGTGTACTGCTGCGGCGTGTGATGTATGTGTACTACTGCGGCGTGTGATGTATGTGTACTGCTGCGGTGGCTGCGCTGAGGTGTGTGATGTATGTGTACTGCTGCGGTGGCCGCGCTGCGGCGTGTGATGTATGTGTACTGCTGCGGCGTGTGATGTATGTGTTCTGCTGCGGGGTGTGATGTATGTGTACTGCTGCGGCGTGTGATGTATGTGTACTGCTGCGGCGTGGGATGTATGTGTACTGCTGCGGTGGCTGCGCTGCGGCGTGTGATGTATATGTACTGCTGCGGTGGCCGCGCTGCGGCGTGTGATGTATGTGTACTGCTGCGGCGTGTGATGTATGCGTACTGCTGCGGCGTGTGATGTATGTGTACTGCTGCGGCGTGTGATGTATGTATACTGCTGCGGCGTGTGATGTATGTGTACTGCTGCGGCGTGTGATGTATGTGTACTGCTGCGGTGGCTGCGCTGCGGCGTGTGATGTATGTGTACTGCTGCGGTGGCCGCGCTGCGGCGTGTGATTTATGTGTACTGCTGCGGCGTGTGATGTATGTGTACTGCTGCGGCGTGTGATGTATGTGTTCTGCTGCGGCGTTTGATGTATGTGTACTGCTGCTGCGTGTGATGTATGTGTACTGCTGCGGCGTGTGATGTATGTGTACTGCTGCGGTGGCTGCGCTGCGGCGTGTGATGTATATGTACTGCTGCGGTGGCCGCGCTGCGGCGTGTGATGTATGTTTACTGCTGCAGCGTGTGATGTATGTGTACTGCTGCGGTTGCTGCGCTGCGGCGTGTGATGTATGTGTACTGCTGCGGTGGCCGCGCTGCGGCGTGTGATGTGTGTGTACTGCTGCGGCGGGTGATGTATGTATACTGCTGCGGCGTGTGATGTATGTGTACTGCGGCGGCGTGTGATGTATGTGTTCTGCTGCGGCGTGTGATGTATGTGTACTGCTGCGGTGGATGCGCTGCGGCGTGTGATGTATATGTACTGCTGCGGTGGCCGCGCTGCGGCGTGTGATGTATGTGTACTGCTGCGGCGTGTGATGTATGTGTACTGCTGCGGTGGCTGCGCTGCGGCGTGTGATGTATGTGTACTGCTGCGGTGGCCGCGCTGCGGCGTGTGATGTATGTGTACTGCTGCGGTGGCCGTGCCGCGGCGTGTGATGTATGTGTACTGCTGAGGCGTGTGATGTATGTGTACTGCTGCGGTGGTCGCGCTGCGGCGTGTAATGTATGTGTACTACTGCGGTGGCCGCGCTGCGGCGTGTGATGTATGTGTACCGCTACGGTGGCCGCGCTGCGGCGTGTGATGTATGTGTACTGCTGCGGTGGCTGCGCTGCGGCGTGTGATGTATGTGTACTGCTGCGGTGGCCGCGCTACGGCGTGTGATGTATGTGTACTGCTGCGGTGGCTGCGCTGCGGTGTGTGATGTATGTGTTCTGCTGCGGTGGCCGCGCTGCGGCGTGTGATGTATGTGTACTGCTGCGGTGGTCGCGCCGCGGCGTGTGACTTATGTGTACTGCGCAGTGCGCGCTCCGGCGTGTGATGTATGTGTACTGCTGCGGCGTGTGATGTATGTGTACTGCTGCGGCGTGTGATGTATGTGTACTGCGGCGGCGTGTGATGTATGTGTTCTGCTGCGGCGTGTGATGTATGTGTACTGCTGCGGTGGCTGCGCTGCGGCGTGTGATGTATATGTACTGCTGCGGTGGCCGCGCTGCGGCGTGTGGTGTATGTGTACTGCTGCGGCGTGTGATGTATGTGTTCTGCTGCGGGGTGTGATGTATGTGTACTGCTGTGGCGTGTGATGTATGTGTACTGCTGCGGCGTGTGATGTATGTGTACTGCTGCGGGGGCTGCGCTGCGGCGTGTGATGTATGTGTACTGCTGCGGTGGCCGCACTGCGGCGTGTGATGTATGTGTACTGCTGCGGTGGCTGCGCTGCGGCGTGTGATGTATGTATACTGCTTCGGTGGCCGCGCTGCGGCGAGTGATGTATGTGTACTGCTGCGGTGGCTGCGCTGCGGCGTGTGATGTATGTGTACTGCTGCGGGGGCCGCGCTGCGGCGTGTGATGTATGTGTACTGCTGCGGTGGCCGCACTGTGGCGTGGGATGTATGTGTACTGCTGCGGCGTGTGATGTATGTGTACTGCTGCGGCGTGTGATGTATGTGTACTGCTGCGATGGCTGCGCTGCGGCGTGTGATGTATGTGTATTGCTGCGGTGGCCGCGCTGCGGCGTGTGATGTATGTGTACTGCTGCGGCGTGTGATGTATGTGTACTGCTGCGGTGGCTGCGCTGCGGCGTGTGATGTATGTGTAATGCTGCGGTGGCTGCGCTGCGGCGTGTGATGTATGTGTACTGCTGCGGCGTGTGATGTATGGGTACTGCTGCGGTGGCCGCGCTGCGGCGTGTGATGTATGTGTACTGCTGCGGTGGCCGCGCCGCGGCGTGTGATGTATGTGTACTGCTGCGGCGTGTGATGTATGTGTACTGCTGCGGTTACCGCGCCGCGGCGTGTGATGTATGTGTACTGCTGCGGCGTGTGATGTATGTGTACTGCTGCGGTAGCTGCGCTGCGGCGTGTGATGTATGTGTACTGCTGCGGCGTGTGATGTATGTGTACTGCTGCGGTGGCCGCGCCGCGGCGTGTGATGTATGTGTACTGCTGCGGTGGCCGCGCTGCGGCGTGTGATGTATGTGTACTGCTGCGGCGGGTGATGTATGTATACTGCTGCGGCGTGTGATGTATGTGTACTGCGGCGGCGTGTGATGTATGTGTTCTGCTGCGGTGGCTGCGCTGAGGCGTGTGATGTATGTGTACTGCTGCGGTGGCCGCGCTGCGGCGTGTGATGTATGTGTACTGCTGCGGTGGCTGCGCTGCGGCGTGTGATGTATGTATACTGCTTCGGTGGCCGCGCTGCGGCGTGTGATGTATGTGTACTGCTGCGGTGGCTGCGCTGCGGCGTGTGATGTATGTGTACTGCTGCGGGGGCCGCGCTGCGGCGTGTGATGTATGTGTACTGCTGCGGTGGCCGCACTGCGGCGTGGGATGTATGTGTACTGCTGCGGCGTGTGATGTATGTGTACTGCTGCGGCGTGTGATGTATGTGTTCTGCTGCGGCGTTTGATGTATGTGTACTGCTGCTGCGTGTGATGTATGTGTACTGCTGCGGCGTGTGATGTATGTGTACTGCTGCGGTGGCTGCGCTGCGGCGTGTGATGTATATGTACTGCTGCGGTGGCCGCGCTGCGGCGTGTGATGTATGTTTACCGCTGCAGCGTGTGATGTATGTGTACTGCTGCGGTTGCTGCGCTGCGGCGTGTGATGTATGTGTACTGCTGCGGTGGCCGCGCTGCGGCGTGTGATGTGTGTGTACTGCTGCGGCGGGTGATGTATGTATACTGCTGCGGCGTGTGATGTATGTGTTCTGCTGCGGCGTTTGATGTATGTGTACTGCGGCGGCGTGTGATGTATGTGTTCTGCTGCGGCGTGTGATGTATGTGTACTGCTGTGGTGGCGGCGCTGCGGCGTGTGATGTCTGTTTACTGCTGCGGTAGTTGCGCTGCGGCGTGAGATGTATGTGTACTGCTGCGGTGGCTGCGCTGCGGCGTGTGATGTATGTGTACTGTTGCGGTGGCTGCACTGCGGCGTGTGATGTATGTGTACTGCTGCGGCGTGTGATGTATGTGTACTGCTGCGGTGGCTGTGCTGCGGCGTGTGATGTATGTATACTGCTACGGTGGCCGCGCTGCGGTGGCCGCGCTGCGGCGTGTGATGTATGTGTACTGCTGCGGCGTGTGATGTATGTGTACTGCTGCGGTGGCTGCGCTGCGGCGTGTGATGTCTGTATACTGCTGCGGTGGCCGCGCTGCGGCGTGTGATGTATGTGTACTGCTGCAGTGGCTGCGCTGCGGCGTGTGATGTCTGTGTACTGCTGCGGTGGCCGCGCTGCGGTGTGTGATGTATGTGTACTGCTGCTGCGTGTGATGTATGTATAATGCGCGGCGTGTGATGTATGTGTACTGCTGCGGCGTGTGATGTATGTGTACTGCTGCCGTGGCTGCGCTGCGGCGTGTGATGTATGTGTACTGCTGCGGTGGCCGCGCTGCGGCGTGTGATGTATGTGAACTGCTGCGGCGTGTGATGTATGTATACTGCTGCGGTGTGTAATGTATGTGTACTGCTGCGGCGTGTGATGTATGTGTACTGCTGCGGTGGCTGCGCTGCGGCGTGTGATGTATATGTACTGCTGCGGTGGCCGGGCTGCGGCGTGTGATGTATGTGTACTGCCGCGGTGGCTACGCTGCGGCGTGTGATGTATGTGTACTGCTGCGGTGGCCGCGCTGCGGCGTGTGATGTATGTGTACTGCTGCGGTGGCCGCGCTGCGGCGTGTGATGTATATGTGTACTGCCGCGGTGGCTGCGCTGCGGCGTGTGATGTATGTGTACTGCTGCGGCGTGTGATGTATGTGTACTGCTGCGGTGGCTGCGCTGCGTTGTGTGATGTCTGTGTACTGCTGCGGTGGCCGCGCTGCGGCGTGTGATGTATGTGTACTGCTGCGGCGTGTGATGTATGTGTACTGCTGCGCAGTGCGCGCTGCGGCGTGTGATGTATGTGTACTGCTGCGGCGTGTGATGTATGTGTACTGCTGCGGCGTGTGATGTATGTATACTGCTGCGGTGTGTGATGTATGTGTACTGCTGCGGTGGCTGCGCTGCGGCGTGTGATGTATGTGTACTGCTGCGGTGGCCGCGCTGCGGCGTGTGATGTATGTGTACTGCTGCGGCGTGTGATGTATGTATACTGGTGCGGCGTGTGATGTATGTGTACTGCTGCGGCGTGTGATGTATGTGTTCTGCTGCGGCGTGTGATGTATGTGTACTGCTGCGGCGTGTGATGTATGTGTACTGCTGCGGCGTGTGATGTATGTGTACTGCTGCGGCGTGTGATGTATGTGTACTGCTGCGGTGGCTGCGCTGCGGCGTGTGATGTATATGTACTGCTGCGGTGGCCGCGCTGCGGCGTGTGATGTATTTGTACTGCTGCGGCGTGTGATGTATGTGTACTGCTGCGGTGGCTGCGCTGAGGCGTCTGATGTATATGTACTGCTGCGGTGGCCGCGCTGTGGCGTATGATGTATGTGTACTGCTGCGGCGTGTGATGTATGTATACTGCTGCGGCCTGTGATGTATGTGTACTGCTGTGGCGTGTGATGTATGTGCTCTGCTGCGGCGTGTGATGTATGTGTACTGCTTCGGCGTGTGATGTATGTGTACTGCTGCGGCGTGTGATGTATATGTACTGCTGCGGTGGCCGCGCTGCGGCGTGTGATGTATGTGTACTGCTGCGGCATGTGATGTATGTGTACTGCTGCGGTGACTGCGCTGCGGCGTGTGATGTATGTGTACTGCTGCGGTGGCCGTGCTGCGGCGTGTGATGTATGTGTACTGCTGCGGTGGCCGCGCCGCGGCGTATGATGTATGTGTACTGCTGCGGCGTGTGATGTATGTATACTGCTGCGGCGTGTGATGTATGTGTACTGCTGCGGTGGCCGCGCTGCGGCGTGTGATGTATATGTGTACTGCCGCGGTGGCTGCGCTGCGGCGTGTGATGTATGTGTACTGCTGCGGCGTGTGATGTATGTGTACTGCTGCGGTGGCTGCGGTGCGGCGTGTGATGTCTGTGTACTGCTGCGGTAGCCGCGCTGCGGCGTGTGATGTATGTGTACTGCTGCGTCGTGTGATGTATATGTACTGCTGCGCAGTGCGCGCTGCGGCGTGTGATGTATGTGTACTGCTGCGGCGTGTGATGTATGTGTACTGCTGCGGCGTGTGATGTATGTATACTGCTGCGGCGTGTGATGTATGTGTACTGCTGCGGCGTGTGATGTATGTGTACTGCTGCGGTGGCCGCGCTGCGGCGTTTAATGTATGTGTACTGCTGCGGCGTGTGATGTATGTGTACTGCTGCGGTGGCCGCGCTGCAGCGTGCGATGTATGTGTACTGCTGCGGTGGGCGCGCCGCGGCGTGTGATGTATGTGTACTGCGCAGTGCGCGCTGCGGCGTGTGATTTATGTGTACTGCTGCGGTGGGCGCGCCGCGGCGTGTGATGTATGTGTACTGCGCAGTGCGCGCTGCGGCGTGTGATGTATGTGTTCTGCTGTGGTGGCGGCGCTGCGGCGTGTGATGTCTGTGTACTGCTGCGGTAGTTGAGCTGCGGCGTGAGATGTATGTGTACTGCTGCGGTGGCTGCGCTGCGGCGTGTGATGTATGTGTACTGTTGCGGTGGCTGCGCTGCGGCGTGTGATGTATGTGTACTGCTCCGGTGGATGCGCTGCGGCGTGTGATGTATGTGTACTGCTGCGGCGTGTGATGTATGTGTACTGCTGCGGTGGCTGTGCTGCGGCGTGTGATGTATGTATACTGCTACGGTGGCCGCGCTGCGGTGGCCGCGCTGCGGCGTGTGATGTATGTGTACTGCTGCGGCGTGTGATGTATGTGTACTGCTGCGGTGGCTGCGCTGCGGCGTGTGATGTCTGTATACTGCTGCGGTGGCCGCGCTGCGGCGTGTGATGTATGTGTACTGCTGCAGTGGCTGCGCTGCGGCGTGTGATGTCTGTGTACTGCTGCGGTGGCCGCGCTGCGGCGTGTGATGTATGTGTACTGCTGCTGCGTGTGATGTATGTATAATACGCGGCGTGTGATGTATGTGTACTGCTGCGGCGTGTGATGTATGTGTACTGCTGCCGTGGCTGCGCTGCGGCGTGTGATGTATGTGTACTGCTGCGGTGGCCGCGCTGCGGCGTGTGATGTATGTGAACTGCTGCGGCGTGTGATGTATGTATACTGCTGCGGTGTGTAATGTATGTGTACTGCTGCGGCGTGTGATGTATGTGTACTGCTGCGGTGGATGCGCTGCGGCGTGTGATGTATATGTACTGCTGCGGTGGCCGCGCTGCGGCGTGTGATGTATGTGTACTGCCGCGGTGGCTACGCTGCGGCGTGTGATGTATGTGTACTGCTGCGGTGGCCGCGCTGCGGCGTGTGATGTATGTGTACTGCTGCGGTGGCCGCGCTGCGGCGTGTGATGTATATGTGTACTGCCGCGGTGGCTGCGCTGCGGCGTGTGATGTATGTGTACTGCTGCGGCGTGTGATGTATGTGTACTGCTGCGGTGGCTGCGCTGCGGTGTGTGATGTCTGTGTACTGCTGCGGTGGCCGCGCTGCGGCGTGTGATGTATGTGTACTGCTGCGGCGTGTGATGTATGTGTACTGCTGCGCAGTGCGCGCTGCGGCGTGTGATGTATGTGTACTGCTGCGGCGTGTGATGTATGTGTACTGCTGCGGCGTGTGATGTATGTATACTGCTGCGGCGTGTGACATATGTGTACTGCTGCGGTGGCTGCGCTGCGGCGTGTGATGTATGTGTACTGCTGCGGTGGCCGCGCTGCGGCGTGTGATGTATGTGTTCTGCTGCGGCGTGTGATGTATGTGTACTGCTGCGGCATGTGATGTATGTGTACTGCTGCGGCGTGTGATGTATGTGTACTGCTGCGGCGTGTGATGTATGTGTACTGCTGCGGTGGCTGCGCTGCGGCGTGTGATGTATATGTACTGCTGCGGTGGCCGCGCTGCGGCGTGTGATGTATTTGTACTGCTGCGGCGTGTGATGTATGTGTACTGCTGCGGTGGCTGCGCTGAGGCGTCTGATGTATATGTACTGCTGCGGTGGCCGCGCTGTGGCGTATGATGTATGTGTACTGCTGCGGCGTGTGATGTATGTATACTGCTGCGGCCTGTGATGTATGTGTACTGCTGTGGCGTGTGATGTATGTGTTCTGCTGCGGCGTGTGATGTATGTGTACTGCTTCGGCGTGTGATGTATGTGTACTGCTGCGGCGTGTGATGTATATGTACTGCTGCGGTGGCCGCGCTGCGGCGTGTGATGTATGTGTACTGCTGCGGCATGTGATGTATGTGTACTGCTGCGGTGACTGCGCTGCGGCGTGTGATGTATGTGCACTGCTGCGGTGGCCGTGCTGCGGCGTGTGATGTATGTGTACTGCTGCGGTGGCCGCGCAGCGGCGTGTGATGTATGTGTACTGCTGCGGCGTGTGATGTATGTATACTGCTGCGGCGTGTGATGTATGTGTACTGCTGCGGTGGCCGCGCTGCGGCGTGTGATGTATATGTGTACTGCCGCGGTGGCTGCGCTGCGGCGTGTGATGTATGTGTACTGCTGCGGCGTGTGATGTATGTGTACTGCTGCGGCGTGTGATGTATGTGTACTGCTGCGGTGGCTGCGGTGCGGCGTGTGATGTCTGTGTACTGCTGCGGTAGCCGCGCTGCGGCGTGTGATGTATGTGTACTGCTGCGTCGTGTGATGTATGTGTACTGCTGCGCAGTGCGCGCTGCGGCGTGTGATGTATGTGTACTGCTGCGGCGTGTGATGTATGTGTACTGCTGTGGCGTGTGATGTATGTATACTGCTGCGGCGTGTGATGTATGTGTACTGCTGCGGCATGTGATGTATGTGTACTGCTGCTGTGGCTGCGCTGCGGCCTGTGATGTATGTGTACTGCTGCGGTGGCCGCGCTGCGGCGTGTGATGTATGTGTACTGCTGCGGCGTGTGATGTATGTATACTGCTGCGTCGTGTGATGTATGTGTACTGCTGCAGCTGTGATGTATTTGTACTGCTGCGGTGGCTGCACTGCGGCGTGTGATGTCTGTGTACTGCTGCGGTGGCCGCGCTGCGGCGTGTGATGTATGTGTACTGCTGCGGCGTGTGATGTATGTATACTGCTGCGGCGTGTGATGTATGTGTACTGCTGCGGCGTGTGATGTATGTGTACTGCTGCGGTGGCCGCGCTGCGGCGTGTGATGTATGTGTACTGCTGCGGCGTATGATGTATGTGTACTGCTGCGGTGGCCGCGCCGCGGAATGAGATGTATGTGTACTGCTGCGGCGTGTGATGTATGTGTACTGCTGCGGTGGCTGCGCTGCGGCGTGTGATGTATGTGTACTGCTGCTGTGGCCGCGCTGCGGCGTGTGATGTATGTGTACTGCTGCGGTGGCCGCGCCGCGGCGTGTGATGTATGTGTACTGCTGCGGTGGCCGCGCTGCGGCTTGTGATGTATGTGTACTGCTGCGGTGGCCGCGCTGCGGCGTGTGATGTATGTGTACTGCAACGACGTGTGATGTATGTTTACTGCTGCGGCGTGTGATGTATGTGTACTGCTGCGGTGGCTGCGCTGCGACGTGTGATGTATGTGTACCGCTGCGGTGGCCGCGCTGCGGCATGTGATGTATGTGTACTGCTGCGGTGACTGCGCTGCGGCGTGTGATGTCTGTGTACCGCTGCGGTGGCTGCGCTGCGGCGTGTATACTGCTGCGGCGTGTGATGTATGTGTACTGCTGCGGCGTGTGATGTATGTGTACTGCTGCGGTGGCTGCGCTGCGGCGTGTGATGTATGTGTACTGCTGCGGTGGCCGCGCTGCGGCGTGTGATTTATGTGTACTGCTGCGGCGTGTGATGTATGTGTACTGCTGCGGCGTGTGATGTATGTGTTCTGCTGCGGCGTGTGATGTATGTGTACTGCTGCTGCGTGTGATGTATGTGTACTGCTGCGGCGTGTGATGTATGTGTACTGCTGCGGTGGCTGCGCTGCGGCGTGTGATGTATATGTACTGCTGCGGTGGCCGCGCTGCAGCATGTGATGTATGTGTACTGCTGCAGCGTGTGATGTATGTGTACTGCTGCGGTGGCTGCGCTGCGGCGTGTGATGTATGTGTACTGCTGCGGTGGCCGCGCTGCGGCGTGTGATGTATGTGTACTGCTGCGGCGGGTGATGTATGTATACTGCTGCGGCGTGTGATGTATGTGTACTGCGGCGGCGTGTGATGTATGTGTTCTGCTGCGGCGTGTGATGTATGTGTACTGCTGCGGTGGTTGCGCTGCGGCGTGTGATGTATATGTACTGCTGCGGTGGCCGCGCTGCGGCGTGTGATGTATGTGTACTGCTGCGGCGTGTGATGTATGTGTTCTGCTGCGGGTTGTGATGTATGTGTACTGCTGCGGCGTGTGATGTATGTGTACTGCTGCGGCGTGTGATGTATGTGTACTGCTGCGGGGGCCGCGCTGCGGCGTGTGATGTATGTGTACTGCTGCGGTGGCCGCACTGCGGCGTGGATGTATTGTACTGCTGCGGCGTGTGATGTATGTGTACTGCTGCGGCGTGTGATGTATGTGTACTGCTGCGGTGGCTGCGCTGCGGCGTGTGATGTATGTGTACTGCTGCGGTGGCCGCGCTGCGGCGTGTGATGTATGTGTACTGCTGCGGTGGCTGCGCTGCGGCGTGTGATGTATGTATACTGCTTCGGTGGCCGCGCTGCGGCGTGTGATGTATGTGTACTGCTGCGGTGGCTGCGCTGCGGCGTGTGATGTATGTGTACTGCTGCGGGGGGCGCGCTGCGGCGTGTGATGTATGTGTACTGCTGCGGTGGCCGCACTGCGGCGTGGGATGTATGTGTACTGCTGCGGCGTGTGATGTATGTGTACTGCTGCGGTGGCTGCGCTGCGGCGTGTGATGTATGTGTACTGCTGCAGTGGCCGCGCTGCGGCGTGTGATGTATGTGTACTGCTGCGGCGTGTGATGTATGTGTACTGCTGCGGTGGCTGCGCTGCGACGTGTGATGTATGTGTACTGCTGCGGCGTGTGATGTATGTGTACTGCTGCGGTGGCCGCGCTGCGGCGTGTGTTGTATGTGTACTGCTGCGGTGGCCGCGCCGCGGCGTGTGATGTATGTGTACTGCTGCGGCGTGTGATGTATGTGTACTGCTGCGGCGTGTGATGTATGTGTACTGCTGCGGTGGCCGCGCCGCGGCGTGTGATGTATGTGTACTGCTGCGGTGGCCGCGCCGTGGCGTGTGATGTATGTGTACTGCTGCGGCGTGTGATGTATGTGTACTGCTGCTGCGTGTGATGTATTTGTACTGCTGCGGTGGCTGCGCTGCGGCGTGTGATGTATGTGTACTGCTGCGGCGTGTGATGTATGTGTACTGCTGCGGTGGCCGCGCTGCGGCGTGTGATGTATGTGTACTGCTGCGGTGTGTGATGTATGTGTACTGCTGCGGCGTGTGATGTATGTGCACTGCTGCGGTGGCCGCGCTGCGGCGTGTGATGTATGTGTACTGCTGCGGCGTGTGATGTATGTGTTCTGCTGCGGGGTGTGATGTATGTGTACTGCTGCGGCGTGTGATGTATGAGTACTGCTGCGGTGGCCGCGCCGCGGCGTGTGATGTATGTGTACTGCTGCGGTGGCCGCGCCGCGGCGTGTGATGTATGTGTACTGGTGCTGCTGTAGCGTTGGGGAATGACAGAGGGGTCATAGGGGTAGAGAGAGAGTGGGAGGGTATGATAGGGAACAAGGAGCTGGGCCGGGTTCCGCTCCACTCTGGCGTGTGGAGGGAGGGGTACGTTGTAGAGTGGGATAGCAGTGGGGGGATACATTGTAGGGAGAGGGGAATGGAGAAGAAGGTAGAAGGAGAGCGGGGGTTTAAAGAGAAAGGAGAAATGGGAGACTAATAGTGCATCCACTCCACCAGCTGTCATGGGAAGCTGCTGTTCCCTCTGGCTGTACTGGGAACTGCTGATCCCTCTTGTCCTCTTCGTCAGCTCGACCTTCGGTGACCTGCCGTGACCTGCAGTGACCTGCAGTGACCTGCAGTGTTCTGCAGTGACCTGCAGTGACCTGTCATGACCTGCAGTGACCTGCAGTGACATGCAGTGACATGCAGTGACATGCAGTGACCTGCAGTGACATGCAGCGACCTGCAGTGACCTGTCCGGTTCGTAGGTCTGCTAGAAGTGATGGGAGATGTAGAAGCTGATGTAGAGATGTAGGTGTAGCATAGCGTAGATGTAGAGACAGATGTCTTGATGTAGGTATAGCGTAGCGTAGCAAGATCCCCTTCCGCGTACAAAACATCTGATGGTGGTAGATGCTTTTAAATTTTGAGAGACTGATCATCCTGGTCCATCGTATAGGCTGGTTCACCGACATGCCATTTCACTGCTCGAGGACGGGAGGGGCAGTGTCTCGCCCATGAGGGTGAGGACGGTACAAAGGGAAAAGGGGTAGGATTAGCGTCGGTTGTGACGCCCTGGTGACCACTGCCAACTTTCGTGATTAGGTATCTCTTTACAATCGTAAGTCGGATCGTAAGTTAGGTCATCCGTCCAGTTACCCATCCCCTCGAACCCCTGCTCACATCCAAAGCCAAAATCGCCCACTTTGTCTTACGCCCAGCGTCGCTAAGTTTTGCTTTCCTTCGAGTGATGATCCGTACGGCTGTCCAGGCAAAGTTCGGACTACTCCTACTGGGCCTTAACCTAGGATTTATCCGTCATCATCCGCACTGCCACTTTCCCAGCTACAGACATTCCGCTTTCATTCGCCCCATAATTATTTGTCCGTCCCAAAAAAATTCCCTCCCAGTAGTGCCGGATGCCAGCTGGATGAGTGACTCCCAGGTAGGATAAATGTCCTCGTCAATACGAAATCCTACTAGCGCTCCGCTGAACGACAGCATTGCTGCGTGGGCCGCCCAGAATATATGTATTCAACGTAATCCGTCCGGTTCCTACTTTAGAAGGGAGCTAGTTTATCCATAGGACTTATATGAAACACCGACTACGCTTTACTGCTCGTCTTATCCTCTCTGTCCGGGAGAGGCCCCTATACCTACTGTCCGGGCCTCCGACCTGGGCTCCGCCGGACCTGGGTCCTCTATCCGGGCCTAACTTGGGCTCCGCCGGACCTCTGACCTCCATCCGGGCCACGACCTGGCTCCGCCAGACCAACTTTTAAGTTAACATCGACCGGCATCGACGGCGAGCTACGCGGATGTCCTTGCCTATATACCGACTGCGGGCGCCCGGGAATCTCTAGAGGAGATCTTCCCGTTTAACCTAGAGTGACTTCTGAGGCACGTACGGCCTCCTCCTCCCTCTTATCCTTCCTCCCTCGCCCTCCTTTTTCTGCGCCAACCTATCATCCTCTGGCATTTGGCACCCGCAGTCTCGGACTTACTAATTGTAACCTCCCTGTGATATGCGGCCAGCCGATATCACTCGGTCTGGGCATAATTTTCCACGAGCACTTTCATTTACATGTTTCGCCACGCTGATAGATTTTCGATACAAAGATCGGGCACACAAGCCGTCATGCCTCTCCTCCAAGCTCCGATACTATTTAATCTCTGTCCTGTCCTGTCCTGACCCACTGTTGCAGGGATCACACCTCCCTGTCCTGTCCTGTCCCACTGTTGCAGGGATCACACCTCCCTGTCCTGTCCTGTCCTGACCCACTGTTGCAGGGATCACACCTTCCTGTCCTGTCCTGTCCCACTGTTGCAGGGATCAACCTCCCTGTCCTGTCCATGTCCTAGCTATCCTATTACGAAATCAGTATCAGCGACGTTTCTCCAACTATGCCTGAGTACTAACCGCTTTACCAGTTCTCTATCGGGGACGTAAATTATATGACTCTTAGGTAATTTCCCACATGGGAAACGTTGTCCAAAAAGAATCGCCACCAGAGATAACGTGCATGTATCACAAATGACCCATTTCAATAAGCACCAACTAGTAATCTCCTAAATATCACTTTTAAACTTCAATATAATCGGCAGTGCACCATCGTCAGAATATATTCAAATAATTTAACGCTGTTTATAGTTGGCTAATAATAAGGCTTAAGTTACCACTTGGACTGTCAATATACAGGACATCTAACATTACAGTTGTACCATGACGTTAACAAAGGGAAGGCGTCGGCTGTAATGTCGTAAATCGCAAGCTGCTGGCTGAAGGTGTATTTTTAACAGACGGTTAGGAGACTCACAATATTAAGAAAGTTAATTTGACTGTTATACTTATCATCCACTGACTCGCAAGTATACGTCTGTTGCAGGTTGCTGCACCCTTAGAACCTTTTACGGGCTGAACTAGTTATGGTTTGATCGATAATTCCAAGAAGGTAATATAGACAGGGATTTTACGTTAACCACTCCGGATCAGCGGCACGAGTTTATCAGCGACAGAAACGAGGTCGCATTGACGGCTAAGGAATCGCATTTCTCATACACCGTCCTTAAACAATCGTCGGTAGGAAGCGATGCTGGACCAATAGCTAATAGCGCATCGCCGATTTTACATATGTAATCTTAGACAGACAATCCCCTGGCGGTAACTTACCAGTCTCCGATTTGTGTTGTCCCGCTCAACATAGAACACACCTAAGCGACAGAATGAACCGATACTTTATAACCAATCGATGCCGTCTCAGTGATATGGTCCTTACATTTGTTATCCTTACCTGCCAAGCTAGAATGACGAGTCTCTACCCAACCTCACTAATACTTTGTCTGGTAGTTGGGTTACCTGGCGTTTTAACCGTTCAGCGAAAGTTACCATTCCGTGATTTGAAATCGTCCACAACTCTGATACATAACGTTAAATTTACTGAAGCGGAAACGTACTTAATCATTAAACTCGGGCTTCTGGCTAAGTATTGCGAGCAAGACGAGAACGAATTAATCGAACCATTCAAACAACAATCGAAACATATCCTACTTATCTGCGGCTATACTGGCATAATTCTTGCCCTACCTCATGCTGTCGGGGAACCGCATCGCTGTGTACATTTCCTTCCTTCAACGACCCTCTCGTCTCCATCATGTCTCCTTTCCCCGTAAAATGTTAACACAAATTTACAATGTTTATTTTAACTCAGCAACTAAACAAACGGTAGCGCAGTAAATAATCGTTTTTGGTACGTCCCAATCAATTTACATGTTCAACCAATGATTCATTTGAATCTCCGCCTAATATCACCAAAACCAGCACAGAACCGAATAATTGACTCGCTCAATCTCTAGTTTAAAATACTAACTAAAACCGCTCGTATTTACATGCGCCAATGCGCTGGGGCTTACGCCATGACCTGCAACGCAGCGTGCTGGATTCCAAAGTACTACGGTCGCCTGGCATCACACCTCTAGTACAGCATCGGCTACACATACATTTTTCCTGCCTTCCTAGGTAAAAAGTAGCGAGCCTGGACAGATGACCCAAATTACGTAAAATATCCCACTTAGTCCCTTATTGTTTAAATTTTGTAATCACCGGACCTGGGCAGAATTTCGGGTTGGATCGGAGAGGATGAGCAGCTTCGTGACTTACTGTGATCTGCCGCCGTCGGCTCTGTTCTTGCCGTCTTCCTCTCTCTGCGGCTGTCAGCCCTGCCACGGCGGACGGCTGCCGCCGCCGCGCCGCGGGCAGCGCGCGTGCTGGGGTCCCGTTGTCGACTGCCTCCGCTGCTGTCCGCTGCTGTCCGCTCCCCTTGCGCTGTCTGCTCCTCCCCGCTGTCTTGTCTCCGCTGTCAGCCCTGCCACGGCGGACGGCTGCCGCCGCCGCGCCGCGGGCAGCGCGCGTGCTGGGGTCCCGTTGTCGACTGCCTCCGCTGCTGTCCGCTGCTGTCCGCTCCCCTTCCGCTGCTGTCCGCTCCTGTCCGCTGTCTTGTCTCCGCTGTCAGCCCTGCCACGGCGGACGGCTGCCGCCGCCGCGCCGCGGGCAGCGCGCGTGCTGGGGTCCCGTTGTCGACTGCCTCCGCTGCTGTCCGCTGCTCTCCGCTCCCCTTCCGCTGCTGTCCGCTCCTGTCCGCTGTCTTGTCTCCGCTGTCAGCCCTGCCACGGCGGACGGCTGCCGCCGCCGCGCCGCGGGCAGCGCGCGTGCTGGGGTCCCGTTGTCGACTGCCTCCGCTGCTGTCCGCTGCTGTCCGCTCCCCTTCCCCTCTCTGTGCGACGTTGCCTCTTTTTATACTCCGACCCGGCGGTGTCTTGCTCTGGGTGTGGCACACCCCCGTCTTCTGATTGGCCGATTCTTGCTGTCGACAATTTTGCATTTCTAGTGTATAGAGCTTCTTCAAACTTCTTAATGACCTTTCTTACTTAATTTTGTTCATAATATAATTGCTTCAAGTAGTGCATATTTCTTCCACTTTCTTGTTTGCTTGCTACCTATGGCCACGTCCTTTGCTTTGTTACTGCCATGTGTCTGGTGTCTGGTGCAAATATCTTTATATAAGTTTGATAAGAGGACTACGGCATCTTTATATAACCAGATAATTTTGGTTTCTTGATAATGCATCTTGCTGATAAAATGGTATTCTTCAATAATCAATCAGGTAGTCCTTTCAGTCATTGCATTCCAATTATTACGTCGTAGTATCGTTTTTAGATGACTTTCTTTTCATCCCTTTATTTTTCCAGCATGAAATGTTCGCCTTCTTCAGTTTAACGAAACTCTTGACATGCTTAATTTTGTATCATTGCTTGGAGCTACGTTCAAGTTCAGTAATTTGTAGTGCTGCATTAACAATCGTTAAATATATATATGCCGGCGTTGATCGTATGTCTAATTTTATCCTTACTTGCAATTAGCTCTTCGCCCTTGTGATAATATCAATTCTTCTTTTTAGACAATACATCTGATTTTACGTCTTACTCCGCGTATATCGTACACGTCATTTGTTCCGTAATAATTGACTGCGATTTTCTATCACTTCGCATCAATAGTGTCGGTTTATTATCCGCATTTCTTCTCAACAACGATTCTTCCCTTACTTCAAACCCGTCTCTTTGTTGGCGTGCTACAGTTCTACACAGCTGTCCCTCTGCCTTTGGGCGGCCGCCCTGGCTGTGCTGACTCATAGGACATAGAGGGGAGGGGCGGGGTGATGTGGCAGCGCCGGTAGGGACGGTACTGGGGCCGGTACGCAAATGGGACTGGTACCGTAATGGGTGTACCTGAGGGGCGTACACCCGACTGGCGTTGCTCCCCGCCGTCGTCTCGCTTACTCAGCTGTTCTGGCGATGGCTGTGATGACTGTAGTTACTAGACTTGCAGTCTCGGGCTTCGGACCCGAGTTTTTGCATGTCTGGGTTGGATGCGAGGAGAGGGGGCGTCTGCCGCCGGCCGGCTCGGAATGTTTTGTCAGAGGAGTCAGGCCCGGTGCATTGGAACATGCTGAGAAGATGTACCCCGCTACACTGCGTGTGATGTATTTGTACTGCTGCGGTGGCTGCGCTGCGGCGTGTGATGTATGTGTACTGCTGCGGCGTGTGATGTATGTGTACTGCTGCGGTGGCCGCGCTGCGGCGTGTGATGTATGTGTACTGCTACGGTGGCCGCGCTGCGGCGTGTGATGTATGTGTACTGCTGCGGCGTGTGATGTATGTGTACTGCTGCAGTGGCTGCGCTGCGGCGTGTGATGTATGTGTACTGCTGCGGTGGCCGCGCTGCGGCGTGTGATGTATGTGTACTGCTGCGGTGGCTGCGCTGCGGCGTGTGATGTATGTGTTCTGCTGCGGTGGCCGCGCTGCGGCGTGTGATGTATGTGTACTGCTGCGGCGTGTGATGTATGTGTACTGCTGCGGTGGTCGCGCCGCGGCGTGTGACTTATGTGTACTGCGCAGTGCGCGCTGCGGCGTGTGATGTATGTGTACTGCTGCGGCGTGTGATGTATGTGTACTGCTGCGGCGTGTGATGTATGTGTACTGCTGCGGTGGCTGCGCTGCGGCGTGTGATGTATGTGTACTGCTTTGGTGGCCGCGCTGCGGCGTGTGATGTATGTGTACTGCTGCGGCGTGTGATGTATGTGTACTGCTGCGCAGTGCGCGCTGCGGCGTGTGATGTATGTGTACTGCTGCGGCGTGTGATGTATGTGTACTGTTGCGGTGGCCGCGCTGCGACGTGTGATGTATGTGTACTGCTGCGGCGTGTGATGTATGTATACTGCTGCGGCGTGTGATGTATGTGTACTGCTGCGGCGTGTGATGTATGTGTACTGCGGCGGTGGCTGCGCTGCGGCGTGTGATGTATGTGTACTGCTGCGGTGGCCGCGCTGCGGCGTGTGATGTATGTGTACTGCTTCGGCGTGTGATGTATGTGTACTGCTGTGGCGTGTGATGTATGTGTAATGCTGCGGTGGCTGCGCTGCGGCGTGTGATGTATGTGTACTGCTGCGGTGGCCGCGCTGCGGCGGGTGATGTATGTGTACTGCTGCGGCGTGTGATGTATGTGTACTGCTGCGGTGGCCGCGCTGCGGCGTGTTATGTATGTGTACTGCTACGGTGGCTGCGCTGCGGCGTGTGATGTATATGTACTGCTGCGGTGGCCGCGCTGCGGCGTGTGATGTATGTGTACTGCTGCGGCGGGTGATGTATGTATACTGCTGCGGCGTGTGATGTATGTGTACTGCGGCGGCGTGTGATGTATGTGTTCTGCTGCGGCGTGTGATGAATGTGTACTGCTGCGGTGGCTGCGCTGCGGCGTGTGATGTATGTGTTCTGCTGCGGTGGCCGCGCTGCGGCGTGTGATGTATGTGTACTGCTGCGGCGTGTGATGTATGTGTACTGCTGCGGTGGCCGCGCTGCGGCGTGTTATGTATGTGTACTGCTACGGTGGCCGCGCTGCGGCGTGTAATGTATGTGTACTGCTGCGGCGTGTGATGTATGTGTACTGCTGCGGTGGCTGCGCTGCGGCGTGTGATGTATGTGTACTGCTGCGGTGGCCGCGCTGCGGCGTGTGATGTATGTGTACTGCTGCGGTGGCTGCGCTGCGGCGTGTGATGTATGTGTTCTGCTGCGGTGGCCGCGCTGCGGCGTGTGATGTATGTGTACTGCTGCGGCGTGTGATGTATGTGTACTGCTGCGGTGGTCGCGCCGCGGCGTGTGACTTATGTGTACTGCGCAGTGCGCGCTGCGGCGTGTGATGTATGTGTACTGCTGCGGCGTGTGATGTATGTGTACTGCTGCGGCGTGTGATGTATGTGTACTGCTGCGGTGGCTGCGCTGCGGCGTGTAATGTATGTGTACTGCTTTGGTGGCCGCGCTGCGGCGTGTGATGTATGTGTACTGCTGCTGCGTGTGATGTATGTGTACTGCTGCGCAGTGCGCGCTGCGGCGTGTGATGTATGTGTACTGCTGCGGCGTGTGATGTATGTGTACTGTTGCGGTGGCCGCGCTGCGACGTGTGGTGCATGTGTACTGCTTCGGTGGCCGCGCTGCGGCGTGTGATGTATGTGTACTGCTGCGGCGTGTGATGTATGTATACTGCTGCGGCGTGTGATGTATGTGTACTGCTGCGGCGTGTGATGTATGTGTACTGCGGCGGTGGCTGCGCTGCGGCGTGTGATGTCTGTGTACTGCTGCGGTGGCCGCGCTGCGGCGTGTGATGTATGTGTACTGCTTCGGCGTGTGATGTATGTGTACTGCTGTGGCGTGTGATGTATGTGTACTGCTGCGGTGGCTGCGCTGCGGCGTGTGATGTATGTGTACTGCTACGGCGTGTGATGTATGTATACTGCTGCGGCGTGTGATGTATGTGTACTGCTGTGGCGTGTGATGTATGAGTACTGCTGCGGCGTTGGATGTATGTGTACTGCTGCGGTGGCTGCGCTGCGGCGTGTGATGTATATGTACTGCTGCGGTGGCCGCGCTGCGGCGTGTGATGTATGTGTACTGCTGCGTCGTGTGATGTATGTGTACTGCTGCGGCGTGTGATGTATGTGGACTGCTGCGGTGGCCGCGCTGCGGCGTGTGATGTATGTGTACTGCTGCGGTAGCTGCACTGCGGCGTGTGATGTATGTGTACTGCTGCGGCGTGTGATGTATGTGTACTGCTGCGGTGGCCGCGCCGCGGCGTGTGATGTATGTGTACTGCTGCGGCGTGTGATGTATGTGTACTGGTGCTGCTGTAGCGTTGGGGAATGACAGAGGGGTCATAGGGGTAGAGAGAGAGTGGGAGGGTATGATAGGGAACAAGGAGCTGGGCCGGGTTCCGCTCCACTCTGGCGTGTGGAGGGAGGGGTACGTTGTAGAGTGGGATAGCAGTGGGGGGATACATTGTAGGGAGAGGGGAATGGAGAAGAAGGTAGAAGGAGAGCGGGGGTTTAAAGAGAAAGGAGAAATGGGAGACTAAGAGTGCATCCACTCCACCAGCTGTCATGGGAAGCTGCTGTTCCCTCTGGCTGTACTGGGAACTGCTGATCCCTCTTGTCCTCTTCGTCAGCTCGACCTTCGGTGACATGCCGTGACCTGCAGTGACCTGCAGTGACCTGCAGTGTTCTGCAGTGACCTGCAGTGACCTGTCATGACCTGCAGTGACCTGCAGTGACATGCAGTGACATGCAGTGACATGCAGTGACCTGCAGTGACATGCAGCGACCTGCAGTGACCTGTCCGGTTCGTAGGTCTGCTAGAAGTGATGGGAGATGTAGAAGCTGATGTAGAGATGTAGGTGTAGCATAGCGTAGATGTAGAGACAGATGTCTTGATGTAGGTATAGCGTAGCGTAGCAAGATCCCCTTCCGCGTACAAAACATCTGATGGTGGTAGATGCTTTTAAATTTTGAGAGACTGATCATCCTGGTCCATCGTATAGGCTGGTTCACCGACATGCCATTTCACTGCTCGAGGACGGGAGGGGCAGTGTCTCGCCCATGAGGGTGAGGACGGTACAAAGGGAAAAGGGGTAGGATTAGCGTCGGTTGTGACGCCCTGGTGACCACTGCCAACTTTCGTGATTAGGTATCTCTTTACAATCGTAATTCGGATCGTAAGTTAGGTCATCCGTCCAGTTACCCATCCCCTCGAACCCCTGCTCACATCCAAAGCCAAAATCGCCCACTTTGTCTTACGCCCAGCGTCGCTAAGTTTTGCTTTCCTTCGAGTGATGATCCGTACGGCTGTCCAGGCAAAGTTCGGACTACTCCTACTGGGCCTTAACCTAAGATTTATCCGTCATCATCCGCACTGCCACTTTCCCAGCTACAGACATTCCGCTTTCATTCGCCCCATAATTATTTGTCCGTCCCAAAAAAATTCCCTCCCAGTAGTGCCGGATGCCAGCTGGATGAGTGACTCCCAGGTAGGATAAATGTCCTCGTCAATACGAAATCCTACTAGCGCTCCGCTGAACGACAGCATTGCTGCGTGGGCCGCCCAGAATATATGTATTCAACGTAATCCGTCCGGTTCCTACTTTAGAAGGGAGCTAGTTTATCCATAGGACTTATATGAAACACCGACTACGCTTTACTGCTCGTCTTATCCTCTCTGTCCGGGAGAGGCCCCTATACCTACTGTCCGGGCCTCCGACCTGGGCTCCGCCGGACCTGGGTCCTCTATCCGGGCCTAACTTGGGCTCCGCCGGACCTCTGACCTCCATCCGGGCCACGACCTGGCTCCGCCAGACCAACTTTTAAGTTAACATCGACCGGCATCGACGGCGAGCTACGCGGATGTCCTTGCCTATATACCGACTGCGGGCGCCCGGGAATCTCTAGAGGAGATCTTCCCGTTTAACCTAGAGTGACTTCTGAGGCACGTACGGCCTCCTCCTCCCTCTTATCCTTCCTCCCTCGCCCTCCTTTTTCTGCGCCAACCTATCATCCTCTGGCATTTGGCACCCGCAGTCTCGGACTTACTAATTGTAACCACCCTGTGATATGCGGCCAGCCGATATCACTCGGTCTGGGCATAATTTTCCACGAGCACTTTCATTTACATGTTTCGCCACGCTGATAGATTTTCGATACAAAGATCGGGCACACAAGCCGTCATGCCTCTCCTCCAAGCTCCGATACTATTTAATCTCTGTCCTGTCCTGTCCTGACCCACTGTTGCAGGGATCACACCTCCCTGTCCTGTCCTGTCCCACTGTTGCAGGGATCACACCTCCCTGTCCTGTCCTGTCCTGACCCACTGTTGCAGGGATCACACCTTCCTGTCCTGTCCTGTCCCACTGTTGCAGGGATCAACCTCCCTGTCCTGTCCATGTCCTTCTAGCTATCCTATTACGAAATCAGTATCAGCGACGTTTCTCCAACTATGCCTGAGTACTAACCGCTTTACCAGTTCTCTATCGGGGACGTAAATTATATGACTCTTAGGTAATTTCCCACATGGGAAACGTTGTCCAAAAAGAATCGCCACCAGAGATAACGTGCATGTATCACAAATGACCCATTTCAATAAGCACCAGCTAGTAATCTCCTAAATATCACTTTTAAACTTCAATATAATCGGCAGTGCACCATCGTCAGAATATATTCAAATAATTTAACGCTGTTTATAGTTGGCTAATAATAAGGCTTAAGTTACCACTTGGACTGTCAATATACAGGACATCTAACATTACAGTTGTACCATGACGTTAACAAAGGGAAGGCGTCGGCTGTAATGTCGTAAATCGCAAGCTGCTGGCTGAAGGTGTATTTTTAACAGACGGTTAGGAGACTCACAATATTAAGAAAGTTAATTTGACTGTTATACTTATCATCCACTGACTCGCAAGTATACGTCTGTTGCAGGTTGCTGCACCCTTAGAACCTTTTACGGGCTGAACTAGTTATGGTTTGATCGATAATTCCAAGAAGGTAATATAGACAGGGATTTAACGTTAACCACTCCGGATCAGCGGCACGAGTTTATCAGCGACAGAAACGAGGTCGCATTGACGGCTAAGGAATCGCATTTCTCATACACCGTCCTTAAACAATCGTCGGTAGGAAGCGATGCTGGACCAATAGCTAATAGCGCATCGCCGATTTTACATATGTAATCTTAGACAGACAATCCCCTGGCGGTAACTTACCAGTCTCCGATTTGTGTTGTCCCGCTCAACATAGAGCACACCTAAGCGACAGAATGAACCGATACTTTATAACCAATCGATGCCGTCTCAGTGATATGGTCCTTACATTTGTTATCCTTACCTGCCAAGCTAGAATGACGAGTCTCTACCCAACCTCACTAATACTTTGTCTGGTAGTTGGGTTACCTGGCGTTTTAACCGTTCAGCGAAAGTTACCATTCCGTGATTTGAAATCGTCCACAACTCTGATACATAACGTTAAATTTACTGAAGCGGAAACGTACTTAATCATTAAACTCGGGCTTCTGGCTAAGTATTGCGAGCAAGACGAGAACGAATTAATCGAACCATTCAAACAACAATCGAAACATATCCTACTTATCTGCGGCTATACTGGCTTAATTCTTGCCCTACCTCATGCTGTCGGGGAACCGCATCGCTGTGTACATTTCCTTCCTTCAACGACCCTCTCGTCTCCATCATGTCTCCTTTCCCCGTAAAATGTTAACACAAATTTACAATGTTTATTTTAACTCAGCAACTAAACAAACGGTAGCGCAGTAAATAATCGTTTTTGGTACGTCCCAATCAATTTACATGTTCAACCAATGATTCATTTGAATCTCCGCCTAATATCACCAAAACCAGCACAGAACCGAATAATTGACTCGCTCAATCTCTAGTTTAAAATACTAACTAAAACCGCTCGTATTTACATGCGCCAATGCGCTGGGGCTTACGCCATGACCTGCAACGCAGCGTGCTGGATTCCAAAGTACTACGGTCGCCTGGCATCACACCTCTAGTACAGCATCGGCTACACATACATTTTTCCTGCCTTCCTAGGTAAAAAGTAGCGAGCCTGGACAGATGACCCAAATTACGTAAAATATCCCACTTAGTCTCTTATTGTTTAAATTTTGTAATCACCGGACCTGGGCAGAATTTCGGGTAGGATCGGAGAGGATGAGCAGCTTCGTGACTTACTGTGATCTGCCGCCGTCGGCTCTGTTCTTGCCGTCTTCCTCTCTCTGCGGCTGTCAGCCCTGCCACGGCGGACGGCTGCCGCCGCCGCGCCGCGGGCAGCGCGCGTGCTGGGGTCCCGTTGTCGACTGCCTCCGCTGCTGTCCGCTGCTGTCCGCTCCCCTTGCGCTGTCTGCTCCTCCCCGCTGTCTTGTCTCCGCTGTCAGCCCTGCCACGGCGGACGGCTGCCGCCGCCGCGCCGCGGGCAGCGCGCGTGCTGGGGTCCCGTTGTCGACTGCCTCCGCTGCTGTCCGCTGCTGTCCGCTCCCCTTCCGCTGCTGTCCGCTCCTGTCCGCTGTCTTGTCTCCGCTGTCAGCCCTGCCACGGCGGACGGCTGCCGCCGCCGCGCCGCGGGCAGCGCGCGTGCTGGGGTCCCGTTGTCGACTGCCTCCGCTGCTGTCCGCTGCTCTCCGCTCCCCTTCCGCTGCTGTCCGCTCCTGTCCGCTGTCTTGTCTCCGCTGTCAGCCCTGCCACGGCGGACGGCTGCCGCCGCCGCGCCGCGGGCAGCGCGCGTGCTGGGGTCCCGTTGTCGACTGCCTCCGCTGCTGTCCGCTGCTGTCCGCTCCCCTTCCCCTCTCTGTGCGACGTTGCCTCTTTTTATACTCCGACCCGGCGGTGTCTTGCTCTGGGTGTGGCACACCCCCGTCTTCTGATTGGCCGATTCTTGCTGTCGACAATTTTGCATTTCTAGTGTATAGAGCTTCTTCAAACTTCTTAATGACCTTTCTTACTTAATTTTGTTCATAATATAATTGCTTCAAGTAGTGCATATTTCTTCCACTTTCTTGTTTGCTTGCTACCTATGGCCACGTCCTTTGCTTTGTTACTGCCATGTGTCTGGTGTCTGGTGCAAATATCTTTATATAAGTTTGATAAGAGGACTACGGCATCTTTATATAACCAGATAATTTTGGTTTCTTGATAATGCATCTTGCTGATAAAATGGTATTCTTCAATAATCAATCAGGTAGTCCTTTCAGTCATTGCATTCCAATTATTACGTCGTAGTATCGTTTTTAGATGACTTTCTTTTCATCCCTTTATTTTTCCAGCATGAAATGTTCGCCTTCTTCAGTTTAACGAAACTCTTGACATGCTTAATTTTGTATCATTGCTTGGAGCTACGTTCAAGTTCAGTAATTTGTAGTGCTGCATTAACAATCGTTAAATATATATATGCCGGCGTTGATCGTATGTCTAATTTTATCCTTACTTGCAATTAGCTCTTCGCCCTTGTGATAATATCAATTCTTCTTTTTAGACAATACTTCTGATTTTACGTCTTACTCCGCGTATATCGTACACGTCATTTGTTCCGTAATAATTGACTGCGATTTTCTATCACTTCGCATCAATAGTGTCGGTTTATTATCCGCATTTCTTCTCAACAACGATTCTTCCCTTACTTCAAACCCGTCTCTTTGTTGGCGTGCTACAGTTCTACACAGCTGTCCCTCTGCCTTTGGGCGGCCGCCCTGGCTGTGCTGACTCATAGGACATAGAGGGGAGGGGCGGGGTGATGTGGCAGCGCCGGTAGGGACGGTACTGGGGCCGGTACGCAAATGGGACTGGTACCGTAATGGGTGTACCTGAGGGGCGTACACCCGACTGGCGTTGCTCCCCGCCGTCGTCTCGCTTACTCAGCTGTTCTGGCGATGGCTGTGATGACTGTAGTTACTAGACTTGCAGTCTCGGGCTTCGGACCCGAGTTTTTGCATGTCTGGGTTGGATGCGAGGAGAGGGGGCGTCTGCCGCCGGCCGGCTCGGAATGTTTTGTCAGAGGAGTCAGGCCCGGTGCATTGGAACATGCTGAGAAGATGTACCCCGCTACACTGCGTGTGATGTATTTGTACTGCTGCGGTGGCTGCGCTGCGGCGTGTGATGTATGTGTACTGCTGCGGCGTGTGATGTATGTGTACTGCTGCGGTGGCCGCGCTGCGGCGTGTGATGTATGTGTACTGCTACGGTGGCCGCGCTGCGGCGTGTGATGTATGTGTACTGCTGCGGCGTGTGATGTATGTGTACTGCTGCAGTGGCTGCGCTGCGGCGTGTGATGTATGTGTACTGCTGCGGTGGCCGCGCTGCGGCGTGTGATGTATGTGTACTGCTGCGGTGGCTGCGCTGCGGCGTGTGATGTATGTGTTCTGCTGCGGTGGCCGCGCTGCGGCGTGTGATGTATGTGTACTGCTGCGGCGTGTGATGTATGTGTACTGCTGCGGCGTGTGATGTATGTGTACTGCTGCGGTGGTCGCGCCGCGGCGTGTGACTTATGTGTACTGCGCAGTGCGCGCTGCGGCGTGTGATGTATGTGTACTGCTGCGGCGTGTGATGTATGTGTACTGCTGCGGCGTGTGATGTATGTGTACTGCTGCGGTGGCTGCGCTGCGGCGTGTGATGTATGTGTACTGCTTTGGTGGCCGCGCTGCGGCGTGTGATGTATGTGTACTGCTGCGGCGTGTGATGTATGTGTACTGCTGCGCAGTGCGCGCTGCGGCGTGTGATGTATGTGTACTGCTGCGGCGTGTGATGTATGTGTACTGTTGCGGTGGCCGCGCTGCGACGTGTGATGTATGTGTACTGCTGCGGCGTGTGATGTATGTATACTGCTGCGGCGTGTGATGTATGTGTACTGCTGCGGCGTGTGATGTATGTGTACTGCGGCGGTGGCTGCGCTGCGGCGTGTGATGTATGTGTACTGCTGCGGTGGCCGCGCTGCGGCGTGTGATGTATGTGTACTGCTTCGGCGTGTGATGTATGTGTACTGCTGTGGCGTGTGATGTATGTGTAATGCTGCGGTGGCTGCGCTGCGGCGTGTGATGTATGTGTACTGCTGCGGTGGCCGCGCTGCGGCGGGTGATGTATGTGTACTGCTGCGGCGTGTGATGTATGTGTACTGCTGCGGTGGCCGCGCTGCGGCGTGTTATGTATGTGTACTGCTACGGTGGCTGCGCTGCGGCGTGTGATGTATATGTACTGCTGCGGTGGCCGCGCTGCGGCGTGTGATGTATGTGTACTGCTGCGGCGGGTGATGTATGTATACTGCTGCGGCGTGTGATGTATGTGTACTGCGGCGGCGTGTGATGTATGTGTTCTGCTGCGGCGTGTGATGTATGTGTACTGCTGCGGTGGCTGCGCTGCGGCGTGTGATGTATATGTACTGCTGCGGTGGCCGCGCTGCGGCGTGTGATGTATGTGTACTGCTGCGGCGTGTGATGTATGTGTACTGCTGCGGTGGCCGCGCTGCGGCGTGTTATGTATGTGTACTGCTACGGTGGCCGCGCTGCGGCGTGTAATGTATGTGTACTGCTGCGGCGTGTGATGTATGTGTACTGCTGCGGTGGCTGCGCTGCGGCGTGTGATGTATGTGTACTGCTGCGGTGGCCGCGCTGCGGCGTGTGATGCATGTGTACTGCTGCGGTGGCTGCGCTGCGGCGTGTGATGTATGTGTTCTGCTGCGGTGGCCGCGCTGCGGCGTGTGATGTATGTGTACTGCTGCGGCGTGTGATGTATGTGTACTGCTGCGGTGGTCGCGCCGCGGCGTGTGACTTATGTGTACTGCGCAGTGCGCGCTGCGGCGTGTGATGTATGTGTACTGCTGCGGCGTGTGATGTATGTGTACTGCTGCGGCGTGTGATGTATGTGTACTGCTGCGGTGGCTGCGCTGCGGCGTGTAATGTATGTGTACTGCTTTGGTGGCCGCGCTGCGGCGTGTGATGTATGTGTACTGCTGCTGCGTGTGATGTATGTGTACTGCTGCGCAGTGCGCGCTGCGGCGTGTGATGTATGTGTACTGCTGCGGCGTGTGATGTATGTGTACTGTTGCGGTGGCCGCGCTGCGACGTGTGGTGCATGTGTACTGCTTCGGTGGCCGCGCTGCGGCGTGTGATGTATGTGTACTGCTGCGGCGTGTGATGTATGTATACTGCTGCGGCGTGTGATGTATGTGTACTGCTGCGGCGTGTGATGTATGTGTACTGCGGCGGTGGCTGCGCTGCGGCGTGTGATGTCTGTGTACTGCTGCGGTGGCCGCGCTGCGGCGTGTGATGTATGTGTACTGATTCGGCGTGTGATGTATGTGTACTGCTGTGGCGTGTGATGTATGTGTACTGCTGCGGTGGCTGCGCTGCGGCGTGTGATGTATGTGTACTGCTACGGCGTGTGATGTATGTATACTGCTGCGGCGTGTGATGTATGTGTACTGCTGTGGCGTGTGATGTATGTGTACTGCTGCGGTGGCTGCGCTGCGGCGTGTGATGTCTGTATACTGCTGCGGTGGCCGCGCTGCGGCGTGTGATGTATGTGTACTGCTGCGGCGTGTGATGTATGTATACTGCTGCGGCGTGCGATGTCTGTGTACTGCTGCGGCGTGTGATGTATGTGTACTGCTGCGGTGGCTGCGCTGCGGCGTGTGATGTATGTGTACTGCTGCGGCGTGTGATGTATGTGTACTGCTGCGGTGGCCGCGCTGCGGCGTGTGATGTATGTGTACTGCTGCGGTGGCCGCGCCGCGGCGTGTGATGTATGTGTACTGCTGCGGCTTGTGATGTATGTGTACTGCTGCGGTGGCCGCGCTGCGGCGTGTGATGTATGTGTACTGCTGCGGCGTGTGATGTATGTGTTCTGCTGCGGGGTGTGATGTATGTGTACTGCTGCGGCGTGTGATGTATGTGTACTGCTGCGGCGTGTGATGTATGTGTACTGCTGCGGTGGCTGCGCTGCGGCGTGTGATGTATATGTACTGATGCGGTGGCCGCGCTGCGGCGTGTGATGTATGTGTACTGCTGCGGCGTGTGATGTATGTGTACTGCTGCGGCGTGTGATGTATGTGTACTGCTGCGGCGTGTGATGTATGTGTACTGCTGCGGCGTGTGATGTATGTATACTGCTGCGGCGTGTGATGTATGTGTACTGCTGCGGCGTGTGATGTATGTGTACTGCTGCGGTGGCTGCGCTGCGGCGTTTGATGTATGTGTACTGCTGCGGTGGCCGCGCTGCGGCGTGTGATTTATGTGTACTGCTGCGGCGTGTGATGTATGTGTACTGCTGCGGCGTGTGATGTATGTGTTCTGCTGCGGCGTGTGATGTATGTGTACTGCTGCTGCGTGTGATGTATGTGTACTGCTGCGGCGTGTGATGTATGTGTACTGCTGCGGTGGCTGCGCTGCGGCGTGTGATGTATATGTACTGCTGCGGTGGCCGCGCTGCAGCATGTGATGTATGTGTACTGCTGCAGCGTGTGATGTATGTGTACTGCTGCGGTGGCTGCGCTGCGGCGTGTGATGTATGTGTACTGCTGCGGTGGCCGCGCTGCGGCGTGTGATGTATGTGTACTGCTGCGGTGGCTGCGCTGCGGCGTGTGATGTATGTGTACTGCTGCGGTGGCCGCGCTGCGGCGTGTGATGTATGTGTACTGCTGCGGCGGGTGATGTATGTATACTGCTGCGGCGTGTGATGTATGTGTACTGCGGCGGCGTGTGATGTATGTGTTCTGCTGCGGCGTGTGATGTATGTGTACTGCTGCGGTGCTTGCGCTGCGGCGTGTGATGTATATGTACTGCTGCGGTGGCCGCGCTGCGGCGTGTGATGTATGTGTACTGCTGCGGCGTGTGATGTATGTGTTCTGCTGCGGGTTGTGATGTATGTGTACTGCTGCGGCGTGTGATGTATGTGTACTGCTGCGGCGTGTGATGTATGTGTACTGCTGCGGGGGCCGCGCTGCGGCGTGTGATGTATGTGTACTGCTGCGGTGGCCGCACTGCGGCGTGGGTTGTATTGTACTGCTGCGGCGTGTGATGTATGTGTACTGCTGCGGCGTGTGATGAATGTGTACTGCTGCGGTGGCTGCGCTGCGGCGTGTGATGTATGTGTACTGCTGCGGTGGCCGCGCTGCGGCGTGTGATGTATGTGTACTGCTGCGGTGGCTGCGCTGCGGCGTGTGATGTATGTGTACTGCTGCGGGGGCCGCGCTGCGGCGTGTGATGCATGTGTACTGCTGCGGTGGCCGCACTGCGGCGTGGGATGTATGTGTACTGCTGCGGCGTGTGATGTATGTGTACTGCTGCGGTGGCTGCGCTGCGGCGTGTGATGTATGTGTACTGCTGCAGTGGCCGCGCTGCGGCGTGTGATGTATGTGTACTGCTGCGGCGTGTGATGTATGTGTACTGCTGCGGTGGCTGCGCTGCGGCGTGTGATGTATGTGTACTGCTGCGGCGTGTGATGTATGTGTACTGCTGCGGTGGCCGCGCTGCGGCGTGTGATGTATGTGTACTGCTGCGGTGGCCGCGCCGCGGCGTGTGATGTATGTGTACTGCTGCGGCGTGCGATGTATGTGTACTGCTGCGGTGGCCGCGCCGCGGCGTGTGATGTATGTGTACTGCTGCGGCGTGTGATGTATGTGTACTGCTGCGGTAGATGCGCTGCGGCGTGTAATGTATGTGTACTGCTGCGGCGTGTGATGTATGTGTACTGCTGCGGTGGCCGCGCCGCAGCGTGTGATGTATGTGTACTGCTGCGGTGGCCGCGCCGTGGCGTGTGATGTATGTGTACTGCTGCGGCGTGTGATGTATGTGTACTGCTGCTGCGTGTGATGTATTTGTACTGCTGCGGTGGCTGCGCTTTGGCGTGTGATGTATGTGTACTGCTGCGGCGTGTGATGTATGTGTACTGCTGCGGTGGCCGCGCTGCGGCGTGTGATGTATGAGTACTGCTGCGGTGTGTGATGTATGTGTACTGCTGCGGCGTGTGATGTATGTGTACTGCTGCGGTGGCCGCGCTGCGGCGTGTGATGTATGTGTACTGCTGCGGCGTGTGATGTATGTGTTCTGCTGCGGGGTGTGATGTATGTGTACTGCTGCGGCGTGTGATGTATGAGTACTGCTGCGGCGTGGGATGTATGTGTACTGCTGCGGTGGCTGCGCTGCGGCGTGTGATGTATATGTACTGCTGCGGTGGCCGCGCTGCGGCGTGTGATGTATGTGTACTGCTGCGGCGTGTGATGTATGTGTACTGCTGCGGCGTGTGATGTATGTGTACTGCTGCGGTGGCCGCGCTGCGGCGTGTGATGTATGTGTACTGCTGCGGTGGCCGCACTGCGGCGTGGGTTGTATTGTACTGCTGCGGCGTGTGATGTATGTGTACTGCTGCGGCGTGTGATGTATGTGTACTGCTGCGGTGGCTGCGCTGCGGCGTGTGATGTATGTGTACTGCTGCGGTGGCCGCGCTGCGGCGTGTGATGTATGTGTACTGCTGCGGTGGCTGCGCTGCGGCGTGTGATGTATGTGTACTGCTGCGGGGGCCGCGCTGCGGCGTGTGATGCATGTGTACTGCTGCGGTGGCCGCACTGCGGCGTGGGATGTATGTGTACTGCTGCGGCGTGTGATGTATGTGTACTGCTGCGGTGGCTGCGCTGCGGCGTGTGATGTATGTGTACTGCTGCAGTGGCCGCGCTGCGGCGTGTGATGTATGTGTACTGCTGCGGCGTGTGATGTATGTGTACTGCTGCGGTGGCTGCGCTGCGGCGTGTGATGTATGTGTACTGCTGCGGCGTGTGATGTATGTGTACTGCTGCGGTGGCCGCGCTGCGGCGTGTGATGTATGTGTACTGCTGCGGTGGCCGCGCCGCGGCGTGTGATGTATGTGTACTGCTGCGGCGTGCGATGTATGTGTACTGCTGCGGTGGCCGCGCCGCGGCGTGTGATGTATGTGTACTGCTGCGGCGTGTGATGTATGTGTACTGCTGCGGTAGATGCGCTGCGGCGTGTAATGTATGTGTACTGCTGCGGCGTGTGATGTATGTGTACTGCTGCGGTGGTCGCGCCGCAGCGTGTGATGTATGTGTACTGCTGCGGTGGCCGCGCCGTGGCGTGTGATGTATGTGTACTGCTGCGGCGTGTGATGTATGTGTACTGCTGCTGCGTGTGATGTATTTGTACTGCTGCGGTGGCTGCGCTTTGGCGTGTGATGTATGTGTACTGCTGCGGCGTGTGATGTATGTGTACTGCTGCGGTGGCCGCGCTGCGGCGTGTGATGTATGAGTACTGCTGCGGTGTGTGATGTATGTGTACTGCTGCGGCGTGTGATGTATGTGTACTGCTGCGGTGGCCGCGCTGCGGCGTGTGATGTATGTGTACTGCTGCGGCGTGTGATGTATGTGTTCTGCTGCGGGGTGTGATGTATGTGTACTGCTGCGGCGTGTGATGTATGAGTACTGCTGCGGCGTGGGATGTATGTGTACTGCTGCGGTGGCTGCGCTGCGGCGTGTGATGTATATGTACTGCTGCGGTGGCCGCGCTGCGGCGTGTGATGTATGTGTACTGCTGCGGCGTGTGATGTATGTGTACTGCTGCGGCGTGTGATGTATGTGTACTGCTGCGGTGGCCGCGCTGCGGCGTGTGATGTATGTGTACTGCTGCGGTAGCTGCACTGCGGCGTGTGATGTATGTGTACTGCTGCGGCGTGTGATGTATGTGTACTGCTGCGGTGGCCGCGCCGCGGCGTGTGATGTATGTGTACTGCTGCGGTGGCCGCGCCGCGGCGTGTGATGTATGTGTACTGCTGCGGCGTGTGATGTATGTGTACTGGTGCTGCGTGTGATGTATTTGTACTGCTGCGGTGGCTGCGCTGCGGCGTGTGATGTATGTGTACTGCTGCGGCGTGTGATGTATGTGTACTGCTGCGGTGGCCGCGCTGCGGCGTGTGATGTATGTGTACTGCTACGGTGGCCGCGCTGCGGCGTGTGATGTATGTGTACTGCTGCGGCGTGTGATGTATGTGTACTGCTGCAGTGGCTGCGCTGCGGCGTGTGATGTATGTGTACTGCTGCGGTGGCCGCGCTGCGGCGTGTGATGTATGTGTACTGCTGCGGTGGCTGCGCTGCGGCGTGTGATGTATGTGTTCTGCTGCGGTGGCCGCGCTGCGGCGTGTGATGTATGTGTACTGCTGCGGCGTGTGATGTATGTGTACTGCTGCGGTGGTCGCGCCGCGGCGTGTGACTTATGTGTACTGCGCAGTGCGCGCTGCGGCGTGTGATGTATGTGTACTGCTGCGGCGTGTGATGTATGTGTACTGCTGCGGCGTGTGATGTATGTGTACTGCTGCGGTGGCTGCGCTGCGGCGTGTGATGTATGTGTACTGCTTTGGTGGCCGCGCTGCGGCGTGTGATGTATGTGTACTGCTGCGGCGTGTGATGTATGTGTACTGCTGCGGTGGCCGCGCTGCGGCGTGTTATGTATGTGTACTGCTACGGTGGCCGCGCTGCGGCGTGTAATGTATGTGTACTGCTGCGGCGTGTGATGTATGTGTACTGCTGCGGTGGCTGCGCTGCGGCGTGTGATGTATGTGTACTGCTGCGGTGGCCGCGCTGCGGCGTGTGATGCATGTGTACTGCTGCGGTGGCTGCGCTGCGGCGTGTGATGTATGTGTTCTGCTGCGGTGGCCGCGCTGCGGCGTGTGATGTATGTGTACTGCTGCGGCGTGTGATGTATGTGTACTGCTGCGGTGGTCGCGCCGCGGCGTGTGACTTATGTGTACTGCGCAGTGCGCGCTGCGGCGTGTGATGTATGTGTACTGCTGCGGCGTGTGATGTATGTGTACTGCTGCGGCGTGTGATGTATGTGTACTGCTGCGGTGGCTGCGCTGCGGCGTGTAATGTATGTGTACTGCTTTGGTGGCCGCGCTGCGGCGTGTGATGTATGTGTACTGCTGCTGCGTGTGATGTATGTGTACTGCTGCGCAGTGCGCGCTGCGGCGTGTGATGTATGTGTACTGCTGCGGCGTGTGATGTATGTGTACTGTTGCGGTGGCCGCGCTGCGACGTGTGGTGCATGTGTACTGCTTCGGTGGCCGCGCTGCGGCGTGTGATGTATGTGTACTGCTGCGGCGTGTGATGTATGTATACTGCTGCGGCGTGTGATGTATGTGTACTGCTGCGGCGTGTGATGTATGTGTACTGCGGCGGTGGCTGCGCTGCGGCGTGTGATGTCTGTGTACTGCTGCGGTGGCCGCGCTGCGGCGTGTGATGTATGTGTACTGATTCGGCGTGTGATGTATGTGTACTGCTGTGGCGTGTGATGTATGTGTACTGCTGCGGTGGCTGCGCTGCGGCGTGTGATGTATGTGTACTGCTACGGCGTGTGATGTATGTATACTGCTGCGGCGTGTGATGTATGTGTACTGCTGTGGCGTGTGATGTATGTGTACTGCTGCGGTGGCTGCGCTGCGGCGTGTGATGTCTGTATACTGCTGCGGTGGCCGCGCTGCGGCGTGTGATGTATGTGTACTGCTGCGGCGTGTGATGTATGTATACTGCTGCGGCGTGCGATGTCTGTGTACTGCTGCGGCGTGTGATGTATGTGTACTGCTGCGGTGGCTGCGCTGCGGCGTGTGATGTATGTGTACTGCTGCGGCGTGTGATGTATGTGTACTGCTGCGGTGGCCGCGCTGCGGCGTGTGATGTATGTGTACTGCTGCGGTGGCCGCGCCGCGGCGTGTGATGTATGTGTACTGCTGCGGCTTGTGATGTATGTGTACTGCTGCGGTGGCCGCGCTGCGGCGTGTGATGTATGTGTACTGCTGCGGCGTGTGATGTATGTGTTCTGCTGCGGGGTGTGATGTATGTGTACTGCTGCGGCGTGTGATGTATGTGTACTGCTGCGGCGTGTGATGTATGTGTACTGCTGCGGTGGCTGCGCTGCGGCGTGTGATGTATATGTACTGATGCGGTGGCCGCGCTGCGGCGTGTGATGTATGTGTACTGCTGCGGCGTGTGATGTATGTGTACTGCTGCGGCGTGTGATGTATGTGTACTGCTGCGGCGTGTGATGTATGTGTACTGCTGCGGCGTGTGATGTATGTATACTGCTGCGGCGTGTGATGTATGTGTACTGCTGCGGCGTGTGATGTATGTGTACTGCTGCGGTGGCTGCGCTGCGGCGTTTGATGTATGTGTACTGCTGCGGTGGCCGCGCTGCGGCGTGTGATTTATGTGTACTGCTGCGGCGTGTGATGTATGTGTACTGCTGCGGCGTGTGATGTATGTGTTCTGCTGCGGCGTGTGATGTATGTGTACTGCTGCTGCGTGTGATGTATGTGTACTGCTGCGGCGTGTGATGTATGTGTACTGCTGCGGTGGCTGCGCTGCGGCGTGTGATGTATATGTACTGCTGCGGTGGCCGCGCTGCAGCATGTGATGTATGTGTACTGCTGCAGCGTGTGATGTATGTGTACTGCTGCGGTGGCTGCGCTGCGGCGTGTGATGTATGTGTACTGCTGCGGTGGCCGCGCTGCGGCGTGTGATGTATGTGTACTGCTGCGGTGGCTGCGCTGCGGCGTGTGATGTATGTGTACTGCTGCGGTGGCCGCGCTGCGGCGTGTGATGTATGTGTACTGCTGCGGCGGGTGATGTATGTATACTGCTGCGGCGTGTGATGTATGTGTACTGCGGCGGCGTGTGATGTATGTGTTCTGCTGCGGCGTGTGATGTATGTGTACTGCTGCGGTGCTTGCGCTGCGGCGTGTGATGTATATGTACTGCTGCGGTGGCCGCGCTGCGGCGTGTGATGTATGTGTACTGCTGCGGCGTGTGATGTATGTGTTCTGCTGCGGGTTGTGATGTATGTGTACTGCTGCGGCGTGTGATGTATGTGTACTGCTGCGGCGTGTGATGTATGTGTACTGCTGCGGGGGCCGCGCTGCGGCGTGTGATGTATGTGTACTGCTGCGGTGGCCGCACTGCGGCGTGGGTTGTATTGTACTGCTGCGGCGTGTGATGTATGTGTACTGCTGCGGCGTGTGATGAATGTGTACTGCTGCGGTGGCTGCGCTGCGGCGTGTGATGTATGTGTACTGCTGCGGTGGCCGCGCTGCGGCGTGTGATGTATGTGTACTGCTGCGGTGGCTGCGCTGCGGCGTGTGATGTATGTGTACTGCTGCGGGGGCCGCGCTGCGGCGTGTGATGCATGTGTACTGCTGCGGTGGCCGCACTGCGGCGTGGGATGTATGTGTACTGCTGCGGCGTGTGATGTATGTGTACTGCTGCGGTGGCTGCGCTGCGGCGTGTGATGTATGTGTACTGCTGCAGTGGCCGCGCTGCGGCGTGTGATGTATGTGTACTGCTGCGGCGTGTGATGTATGTGTACTGCTGCGGTGGCTGCGCTGCGGCGTGTGATGTATGTGTACTGCTGCGGCGTGTGATGTATGTGTACTGCTGCGGTGGCCGCGCTGCGGCGTGTGATGTATGTGTACTGCTGCGGTGGCCGCGCCGCGGCGTGTGATGTATGTGTACTGCTGCGGCGTGCGATGTATGTGTACTGCTGCGGTGGCCGCGCCGCGGCGTGTGATGTATGTGTACTGCTGCGGCGTGTGATGTATGTGTACTGCTGCGGTAGATGCGCTGCGGCGTGTAATGTATGTGTACTGCTGCGGCGTGTGATGTATGTGTACTGCTGCGGTGGCCGCGCCGCAGCGTGTGATGTATGTGTACTGCTGCGGTGGCCGCGCCGTGGCGTGTGATGTATGTGTACTGCTGCGGCGTGTGATGTATGTGTACTGCTGCTGCGTGTGATGTATTTGTACTGCTGCGGTGGCTGCGCTTTGGCGTGTGATGTATGTGTACTGCTGCGGCGTGTGATGTATGTGTACTGCTGCGGTGGCCGCGCTGCGGCGTGTGATGTATGAGTACTGCTGCGGTGTGTGATGTATGTGTACTGCTGCGGCGTGTGATGTATGTGTACTGCTGCGGTGGCCGCGCTGCGGCGTGTGATGTATGTGTACTGCTGCGGCGTGTGATGTATGTGTTCTGCTGCGGGGTGTGATGTATGTGTACTGCTGCGGCGTGTGATGTATGAGTACTGCTGCGGCGTGGGATGTATGTGTACTGCTGCGGTGGCTGCGCTGCGGCGTGTGATGTATATGTACTGCTGCGGTGGCCGCGCTGCGGCGTGTGATGTATGTGTACTGCTGCGGCGTGTGATGTATGTGTACTGCTGCGGCGTGTGATGTATGTGTACTGCTGCGGTGGCCGCGCTGCGGCGTGTGATGTATGTGTACTGCTGCGGTGGCCGCACTGCGGCGTGGGTTGTATTGTACTGCTGCGGCGTGTGATGTATGTGTACTGCTGCGGCGTGTGATGTATGTGTACTGCTGCGGTGGCTGCGCTGCGGCGTGTGATGTATGTGTACTGCTGCGGTGGCCGCGCTGCGGCGTGTGATGTATGTGTACTGCTGCGGTGGCTGCGCTGCGGCGTGTGATGTATGTGTACTGCTGCGGGGGCCGCGCTGCGGCGTGTGATGCATGTGTACTGCTGCGGTGGCCGCACTGCGGCGTGGGATGTATGTGTACTGCTGCGGCGTGTGATGTATGTGTACTGCTGCGGTGGCTGCGCTGCGGCGTGTGATGTATGTGTACTGCTGCAGTGGCCGCGCTGCGGCGTGTGATGTATGTGTACTGCTGCGGCGTGTGATGTATGTGTACTGCTGCGGTGGCTGCGCTGCGGCGTGTGATGTATGTGTACTGCTGCGGCGTGTGATGTATGTGTACTGCTGCGGTGGCCGCGCTGCGGCGTGTGATGTATGTGTACTGCTGCGGTGGCCGCGCCGCGGCGTGTGATGTATGTGTACTGCTGCGGCGTGCGATGTATGTGTACTGCTGCGGTGGCCGCGCCGCGGCGTGTGATGTATGTGTACTGCTGCGGCGTGTGATGTATGTGTACTGCTGCGGTAGATGCGCTGCGGCGTGTAATGTATGTGTACTGCTGCGGCGTGTGATGTATGTGTACTGCTGCGGTGGTCGCGCCGCAGCGTGTGATGTATGTGTACTGCTGCGGTGGCCGCGCCGTGGCGTGTGATGTATGTGTACTGCTGCGGCGTGTGATGTATGTGTACTGCTGCTGCGTGTGATGTATTTGTACTGCTGCGGTGGCTGCGCTTTGGCGTGTGATGTATGTGTACTGCTGCGGCGTGTGATGTATGTGTACTGCTGCGGTGGCCGCGCTGCGGCGTGTGATGTATGAGTACTGCTGCGGTGTGTGATGTATGTGTACTGCTGCGGCGTGTGATGTATGTGTACTGCTGCGGTGGCCGCGCTGCGGCGTGTGATGTATGTGTACTGCTGCGGCGTGTGATGTATGTGTTCTGCTGCGGGGTGTGATGTATGTGTACTGCTGCGGCGTGTGATGTATGAGTACTGCTGCGGCGTGGGATGTATGTGTACTGCTGCGGTGGCTGCGCTGCGGCGTGTGATGTATATGTACTGCTGCGGTGGCCGCGCTGCGGCGTGTGATGTATGTGTACTGCTGCGGCGTGTGATGTATGTGTACTGCTGCGGCGTGTGATGTATGTGTACTGCTGCGGTGGCCGCGCTGCGGCGTGTGATGTATGTGTACTGCTGCGGTAGCTGCACTGCGGCGTGTGATGTATGTGTACTGCTGCGGCGTGTGATGTATGTGTACTGCTGCGGTGGCCGCGCCGCGGCGTGTGATGTATGTGTACTGCTGCGGTGGCCGCGCCGCGGCGTGTGATGTATGTGTACTGCTGCGGCGTGTGATGTATGTGTACTGGTGCTGCGTGTGATGTATTTGTACTGCTGCGGTGGCTGCGCTGCGGCGTGTGATGTATGTGTACTGCTGCGGCGTGTGATGTATGTGTACTGCTGCGGTGGCCGCGCTGCGGCGTGTGATGTATGTGTACTGCTACGGTGGCCGCGCTGCGGCGTGTGATGTATGTGTACTGCTGCGGCGTGTGATGTATGTGTACTGCTGCAGTGGCTGCGCTGCGGCGTGTGATGTATGTGTACTGCTGCGGTGGCCGCGCTGCGGCGTGTGATGTATGTGTACTGCTGCGGTGGCTGCGCTGCGGCGTGTGATGTATGTGTTCTGCTGCGGTGGCCGCGCTGCGGCGTGTGATGTATGTGTACTGCTGCGGCGTGTGATGTATGTGTACTGCTGCGGTGGTCGCGCCGCGGCGTGTGACTTATGTGTACTGCGCAGTGCGCGCTGCGGCGTGTGATGTATGTGTACTGCTGCGGCGTGTGATGTATGTGTACTGCTGCGGCGTGTGATGTATGTGTACTGCTGCGGTGGCTGCGCTGCGGCGTGTGATGTATGTGTACTGCTTTGGTGGCCGCGCTGCGGCGTGTGATGTATGTGTACTGCTGCGGCGTGTGATGTATGTGTACTGCTGCGCAGTGCGCGCTGCGGCGTGTGATGTATGTGTACTGCTGCGGCGTGTGATGTATGAGTACTGCTGCGGCGTGGGATGTATGTGTACTGCTGCGGTGGCTGCGCTGCGGCGTGTGATGTATATGTACTGCTGCGGTGGCCGCGCTGCGGCGTGTGATGTATGTGTACTGCTGCGGCGTGTGATGTATGTGTACTGCTGCGGCGTGTGATGTATGTGTACTGCTGCGGTGGCCGCGCTGCGGCGTGTGATGTATGTGTACTGCTGCGGTAGCTGCACTGCGGCGTGTGATGTATGTGTACTGCTGCGGCGTGTGATGTATGTGTACTGCTGCGGTGGCCGCGCCGCGGCGTGTGATGTATGTGTACTGCTGCGGTGGCCGCGCCGCGGCGTGTGATGTATGTGTACTGCTGCGGCGTGTGATGTATGTGTACTGGTGCTGCGTGTGATGTATTTGTACTGCTGCGGTGGCTGTGCTGCGGCGTGTGATGTATGTGTACTGCTGCGGCGTGTGATGTATGTGTACTGCTGCGGTGGCCGCGCTGCGGCGTGTGATGTATGTGTACTGCTACAGTGGCCGCGCTGCGGCGTGTGATGTATGTGTTCTGCTGCGGCGTGTGTTGTATGTGTACTGCTGCAGTGGCTGCGCTGCGGCGTGTGATGTATGTGTACTGCTGCGGTGGCCGCGCTGCGGCGTGTGATGTATGTGTACTGCTGCGGTGGCTGCGCTGCGGCGTGTGATGTATGTGTTCTGCTGCGGTGGCCGCGCTGCGGCGTGTGATGTATGTGTACTGCTGCGGCGTGTGATGTATGTGTACTGCTGCGGTGGTCGCGCCGCGGCGTGTGACTTATGTGTACTGCGCAGTGCGCGCTGCGGCGTGTGATGTATGTGTACTGCTGCGGCGTGTGATGTATGTGTACTGCTGCGGCGTGTGATGTATGTGTACTGCTGCGGTGGCTGCGCTGCGGCGTGTGATGTATGTGTACTGCTTTGGTGGCCGCGCTGCGGCGTGTGATGTATGTGTACTGCTGCGGCGTGTGATGTATGTGTACTGCTGCGCAGTGCGCGCTGCGGCGTGTGATGTATGTGTACTGCTGCGGCGTGTGATGTATGTGTACTGTTGCGGTGGCCGCGCTGCGGCGTGTGATGTATGTGTACTGCTGCGGCGTGTGATGTATGTATACTGCTGCGGCGTGTGATGTATGTGTACTGCTGCGGCGTGTGATGTATGTGTACTGCGGCGGTGGCTGCGCTGCGGCGTGTGATGTATGTGTACTGCTGCGGTGGCCGCGCTGCGGCGTGTGATGTATGTGTACTGTTTCGGCGTGTGATGTATGTGTACTGCTGTGGCGTGTGATGTATGTGTACTGCTGCGGTGGCTGCGCTGCGGCGTGTGATGTATGTGTACTGCTGCGGTGGCCGCGCTGCGGCGGGTGATGTATGTGTACTGCTGCGGCGTGTGATGTATGTGTACTGCTGCGGTGGCCGCGCTGCGGCGTGTTATGTATGTGTACTGCTACGGTGGCTGCGGTGCGGCGTGTGATGTATATGTACTGCTGCGGTGGCCGCGCTGCGGCGTGTGATGTATGTGTACTGCTGCGGCGGGTGATGTATGTATACTGCTGCGGCGTGTGATGTATGTGTACTGCGGCGGCGTGTGATGTATGTGTTCTGCTGCGGCGTGTGATGTATGTGTACTGCTGCGGTGGCTGCGCTGCGGCGTGTGATGTATATGTACTGCTGCGGTGGCCGCGCTGCGGCGTGTGATGTATGTGTACTGCTGCGGCGTGTGATGTATGTGTACTGCTGCGGTGGCCGCGCTGCGGCGTGTTATGTATGTGTACTGCTACGGTGGCCGCGCTGCGGCGTGTGATGTATGTGTACTGCTGCGGCGTGTGATGTATGTGTACTGCTGCGGTGGCTGCGCTGCGGCGTGTGATGTATGTGTACTGCTGCGGTGGCCGCGCTGCGGCGTGTGATGTATGTGTACTGCTGCGGTGGCTGCGCTGCGGCGTGTGATGTATGTGTTCTGCTGCGGTGGCCGCGCTGCGGCGTGTGATGTATGTGTACTGCTGCGGCGTGTGATGTATGTGTACTGCTGCGGTGGTCGCGCCGCGGCGTGTGACTTATGTGTACTGCGCAGTGCGCGCTGCGGCGTGTGATGTATGTGTACTGCTGCGGCGTGTGATGTATGTGTACTGCTGCGGCGTGTGATGTATGTGTACTGCTGCGGTGGCTGCGCTGCGGCGTGTAATGTATGTGTACTGCTTTGGAGGCCGCGCTGCGGCGTGTGATGTATGTGTACTGCTGCTGCGTGTGATGTATGTGTACTGCTGCGCAGTGCGCGCTGCGGCGTGTGATGTATGTGTACTGCTGCGGCGTGTGATGTATGTGTACTGTTGCGGTGGCCGCGCTGCGACGTGTGGTGCATGTTTACTGCTTCGGTGGCCGCGCTGCGGCGTGTGATGTATGTGTACTGCTGCGGCGTGTGATGTATGTATACTGCTGCGGCGTGTGATGTATGTGTACTGCTGCGGCGTGTGATGTATGTGTACTGCGGCGGTGGCTGCGCTGCGGCGTGTGATGTCTGTGTACTGCTGCGGTGGCCGCGCTGCGGCGTGTGATGTATGTGTACTGCTTCGGCGTGTGATGTATGTGTACTGCTGTGGCGTGTGATGTATGTGTACTGCTGCGGTGGCTGCGCTGCGGCGTGTGATGTATGTGTACTGCTACGGCGTGTGATGTATGTATACTGCTGCGGCGTGTGATGTATGTGTACTGCTGTGGCGTGTGATGTATGTGTACTGCTGCGGTGGCTGCGCTGCGGCGTGTGATGTCTGTGTACTGCTGCGGTGGCCGCGCTGCGGCGTGTGATGTATGTGTACTGCTGCGGCGTGTGATGTATGTATACTGCTGCGGCGTGCGATGTCTGTGTACTGCTGCGGCGTGTGATGTATGTGTACTGCTGCGGCGTGTGATGTATGTGTACTGCTGCGGTGGCCGCGCTGCGGCGTGTGATGTATGTGTACTGCTGCGGTGGCTGCGCCGCGGCGTGTGATGTATGTGTACTGCTGCGGTGGCCGCGCCGCGGCGTGTGATGTATGTGTACTGCTGCGGCGTGTGATGTATGTGTACTGGTGCTGCGTGTGATGTATTTGTACTGCTGCGGTGGCTGCGCTGCGGCGTGTGATGTATGTGTACTGCTGCGGCGTGTGATGTATGTGTACTGCTGCGGTGGCCGCGCTGCGGCGTGTGATGTATGTGTACTGCTACGGTGGCCGCGCTGCGGCGTGTGATGTATGTGTACTGCTGCGGCGTGTGATGTATGTGTACTGCTGCAGTGGCTGCGCTGCGGCGTGTGATGTATGTGTACTGCTGCGGTGGCCGCGCTGCGGCGTGTGATGTATGTGTACTGCTGCGGTGGCTGCGCTGCGGCGTGTGATGTATGTGTTCTGCTGCGGTGGCCGCGCTGCGGCGTGTGATGTATGTGTACTGCTGCGGCGTGTGATGTATGTGTACTGCTGCGGTGGTCGCGCCGCGGCGTGTGACTTATGTGTACTGCGCAGTGCGCGCTGCGGCGTGTGATGTATGTGTACTGCTGCGGCGTGTGATGTATGTGTACTGCTGCGGCGTGTGATGTATGTGTACTGCTGCGGTGGCTGCGCTGCGGCGTGTGATGTATGTGTACTGCTTTGGTGGCCGCGCTGCGGCGTGTGATGTATGTGTACTGCTGCGGCGTGTGATGTATGTGTACTGCTGCGCAGTGCGCGCTGCGGCGTGTGATGTATGTGTACTGCTGCGGCGTGTGATGTATGAGTACTGCTGCGGCGTGGGATGTATGTGTACTGCTGCGGTGGCTGCGCTGCGGCGTGTGATGTATATGTACTGCTGCGGTGGCCGCGCTGCGGCGTGTGATGTATGTGTACTGCTGCGGCGTGTGATGTATGTGTACTGCTGCGGCGTGTGATGTATGTGTACTGCTGCGGTGGCCGCGCTGCGGCGTGTGATGTATGTGTACTGCTGCGGTAGCTGCACTGCGGCGTGTGATGTATGTGTACTGCTGCGGCGTGTGATGTATGTGTACTGCTGCGGTGGCCGCGCCGCGGCGTGTGATGTATGTGTACTGCTGCGGGGGCCGCGCCGCGGCGTGTGATGTATGTGTACTGCTGCGGCGTGTGATGTATGTGTACTGGTGCTGCGTGTGATGTATTTGTACTGCTGCGGTGGCTGCGCTGCGGCGTGTGATGTATGTGTACTGCTGCGGCGTGTGATGTATGTGTACTGCTGCGGTGGCCGCGCTGCGGCGTGTGATGTATGTGTACTGCTACGGTGGCAGCGCTGCGGCGTGTGATGTATGTGTACTGCTGCGGCGTGTGATGTATGTGTACTGCTGCAGTGGCTGCGCTGCGGCGTGTGATGTATGTGTACTGCTGCGGTGGCCGCGCTGCGGCGTGTGATGTATGTGTACTGCTGCGGTGGCTGCGCTGCGGCGTGTGATGTATGTGTTCTGCTGCGGTGGCCGCGCTGCGGCGTGTGATGTATGTGTACTGCTGCGGCGTGTGATGTATGTGTACTGCTGCGGTGGTCGCGCCGCGGCGTGTGACTTATGTGTACTGCGCAGTGCGCGCTGCGGCGTGTGATGTATGTGTACTGCTGCGGCGTGTGATGTGTGTGTACTGCTGCGGCGTGTGATGTATGTGTACTGCTGCGGTGGCTGCGCTGCGGCGTGTGATGTATGTGTACTGCTTTGGTGGCCGCGCTGCGGCGTGTGATGTATGTGTACTGCTGCGGCGTGTGATGTATGTGTACTGCTGCGCAGTGCGCGCTGCGGCGTGTGATGTATGTGTACTGCTGCGGCGTGTGATGTATGTGTACTGTTGCGGTGGCCGCGCTGCGAAGTGTGATGTATGTGTACTGCTGCGGCGTGTGATGTATGTATACTGCTGCGGCGTGTGATGTATGTGTACTGCTGCGGCGTGTGATGTATGTGTACTGCGGCGGTGGCTGCGCTGCGGCGTGTGATGTATGTGTACTGCTGCGGTGGCCGCGCTGCGGCGTGTGATGTATGTGTACTGTTTCGGCGTGTGATGTATGTGTACTGCTGTGGCGTGTGATGTATGTGTACTGCTGCGGTGGCTGCGCTGCGGCGTGTGATGTATGTGTACTGCTGCGGTGGCCGCGCTGCGGCGGGTGATGTATGTGTACTGCTGCGGCGTGTGATGTATGTGTACTGCTGCGGTGGCCGCGCTGCGGCGTGTTATGTATGTGTACTGCTACGGTGGCTGCGCTGCGGCGTGTGATGTATATGTACTGCTGCGGTGGCCGCGCTGCGGCGTGTGATGTATGTGTACTGCTGCGGCGGGTGATGTATGTATACTGCTGCGGCGTGTGATGTATGTGTACTGCGGCGGCGTGTGATGTATGTGTTCTGCTGCGGCGTGTGATGTATGTGTACTGCTGCGGTGGCTGCGCTGCGGCGTGTGATGTATATGTACTGCTGCGATGGCCGCGCTGCGGCGTGTGATGTATGTGTACTGCTGCGGCGTGTGATGTATGTGTACTGCTGCGGTGGCCGCGCTGCGGCGTGTTATGTATGTGTACTGCTACGGTGGCCGCGTTGCGGCGTGTGATGTATGTGTACTGCTGCGGCGTGTGATGTATGTGTACTGCTGCGGTGGCTGCGCTGCGGCGTGTGATGTATGTGTACTGCTGCGGTGGCCGCGCTGCGGCGTGTGATGTATGTGTACTGCTGCGGTGGCTGCGCTGCGGCGTGTGATGTATGTGTTCTGCTGCGGTGGCCGCGCTGCGGCGTGTGATGTATGTGTACTGCTGCGGCGTGTGATGTATGTGTACTGCTGCGGTGGTCGCGCCGCGGCGTGTGACTTATGTGTACTGCGCAGTGCGCGCTGCGGCGTGTGATGTATGTGTACTGCTGCGGCGTGTGATGTATGTGTACTGCTGCGGCGTGTGATGTATGTGTACTGCTGCGGTGGCTGCGCTGCGGCGTGTAATGTATGTGTACTGCTTTGGAGGCCGCGCTGCGGCGTGTGATGTATGTGTACTGCTGCTGCGTGTGATGTATGTGTACTGCTGCGCAGTGCGCGCTGCGGCGTGTGATGTATGTGTACTGCTGCGGCGTGTGATGTATGTGTACTGTTGCGGTGGCCGCGCTGCGACGTGTGGTGCATGTGTACTGCTTCGGTGGCCGCGCTGCGGCGTGTGATGTATGTGTACTGCTGCGGCGTGTGATGTATGTATACTGCTGCGGCGTGTGATGTATGTGTACTGCTGCGGCGTGTGATGTATGTGTACTGCGGCGGTGGCTGCGCTGCGGCGTGTGATGTCTGTGTACTGCTGCGGTGGCCGCGCTGCGGCGTGTGATGTATGTGTACTGCTTCGGCGTGTGATGTATGTGTACTGCTGTGGCGTGTGATGTATGTGTACTGCTGCGGTGGCTGCGCTGCGGCGTGTGATGCATGTGTACTGCTACGGCGTGTGATGTATGTATACTGCTGCGGCGTGTGATGTATGTGTACTGCTGTGGCGTGTGATGTATGTGTACTGCTGCGGTGGCTGCGCTGCGGCGTGTGATGTCTGTGTACTGCTGCAGTGGCCGCGCTGCGGCGTGTGATGTATGTGTACTGCTGCGGCGTGTGATGTATGTATACTGCTGCGGCGTGCGATGTCTGTGTACTGCTGCGGCGTGTGATGTATGTGTACTGCTGCGGCGTGTGATGTATGTGTACTGCTGCGGTGGCCGCGCTGCGGCGTGTGATGTATGTGTACTGCTGCGGTGGCCGCGCCGCGGCGTGTGATGTATGTGTACTGCTGCGGCTTGTGATGTATGTGTACTGCTGCGGTGGCCGCGCTGCGGCGTGTGATGTATGTGTACTGCTGCGGCGTGTGATGTATGTGTTCTGCTGCGGGGTGTGATGTATGTGTACTGCTGCGGTGTGTGATGTATGTGTACTGCTGCGGCGTGTGATGTATGTGTACTGCTGTGGTGGCTGCGCTGCGGCGTGTGATGTACATGTACTGATGCGGTGGCCGCGCTGCGGCGTGTGATGTATGTGTACTGCTGCGGCGTGTGATGTATGTGTACTGCTGCGGCGTGTGATGTATGTGTACTGCTGCGGCGTGTGATGTATGTGTACTGCTGCGGCGTGTGATGTATGTATACTGCTGCGGCGTGTGATGTATGTGTACTGCTGCGGCGTGTGATGTATGTGTACTGCTGCGGTGGCTGCGCTGCGGCGTGTGATGTATGTGTACTGCTGCGGTGGCCGCGCTGCGGCGTGTGATTTATGTGTACTGCTGCGGCGTGTGATGTATGTGTACTGCTGCGGCGTGTGATGTATGTGTTCTGCTGCGGCGTGTGATGTATGTGTACTGCTGCTGCGTGTGATGTATGTGTACTGCTGCGGCGTGTGATGTATGTGTACTGCTGCGGTGGCTGCGCTGCGGCGTGTGATGTATGTGTACTGCTGCGGTGGCCGCGCTGCGGCGTGTGATGTATGTGTACTGCTGCGGTGGCTGCGCTGCGGCGTGTGATGTATGTATACTGCTTCGGTGGCCTGGCTGCGGCGTGTGATGTATGTGTACTGCTGCGGCGTGTGATGTATGTGTACTGCTGCGGCTTGTGATGTATGTGTACTGCTGCGGTGGCCGCGCTGCGGCGTGTGATGTATGTGTACTGCTGCGGCGTGTGATGTATGTGTTCTGCTGCGGGGTGTGATGTATGTGTACTGCTGCGGCGTGTGATGTATGTGTACTGCTGCGGCGTGTGATGTATGTGTACTGCTGCGGTGGCTGCGCTGCGGCGTGTGATGTATATGTACTGATGCGGTGGCCGCGCTGCGGCGTGTGATGTATGTGTACTGCTGCGGCGTGTGATGTATGTGTACTGCTTTGGTGGCCGCGCTGCGGCGTGTGATGTATGTGTACTGCTGCGGCGTGTGATGTATGTGTACTGCTGCGCAGTGCGCGCTGCGGCGTGTGATGTATGTGTACTGCTGCGGCGTGTGATGTATGTGTACTGTTGCGGTGGCAGCGCTGCGACGTGTGATGTATGTGTACTGCTGCGGCGTGTGATGTATGTATACTGCTGCGGCGTGTGATGTATGTGTACTGCTGCGGCGTGTGATGTATGTGTACTGCGGCGGTGGCTGCGCTGCGGCGTGTGATGTATGTGTACTGCTGCGGTGGCCGCGCTGCGGCGTGTGATGTATGTGTACTGCTTCGGCGTGTGATGTATGTGTACTGCTGTGGCGTGTGATGTATGTGTACTGCTGCGGTGGCTGCGCTGCGGCGTGTGATGTATGTGTACTGCTGCGGTGGCCGCGCTGCGGCGGGTGATGTATGTGTACTGCTGCGGCGTGTGATGAATGTGTACTGCTGCGGTGGCCGCGCTGCGGCGTGTTATGTATGTGTACTGCTACGGTGGCTGCGCTGCGGCGTGTGATGTATATGTACTGCTGCGGTGGCCGCGCTGCGGCGTGTGATGTATGTGTACTGCTGCGGCGGGTGATGTATGTATACTGCTGCGGCGTGTGATGTATTTGTACTGCGGCGGCGTGTGATGTATGTGTTCTGCTGCGGCGTGTGATGTATGTGTACTGCTGCGGTGGCTGCGCTGCGGCGTGTGATGTATATGTACTGCTGCGGTGGCCGCGCTGCGGCGTGTGATGTATGTGTACTGCTGCGGCGTGTGATGTATGTGTACTGCTGCGGTGGCCGCGCTGCGGCGTGTTATGTATGTGTACTGCTACGGTGGCCGCGCTGCGGCGTGTGATGTATGTGTACTGCTGCGGCGTGTGATGTATGTGTACTGCTGCGGTGGCTGCGCTGCGGCGTGTGATGTATGTGTACTGCTGCGGTGGCCGCGCTGCGGCGTGTGATGTATGTGTACTGCTGCGGTGGCTGCGCTGCGGCGTGTGATGTATGTGTTCTGCTGCGGTGGCCGCGCTGCGGCGTGTGATGTATGTGTACTGCTGCGGCGTGTGATGTATGTGTACTGCTGCGGTGGTCGCGCCGCGGCGTGTGACTTATGTGTACTTCGCAGTGCGCGCTGCGGCGTGTGATGTATGTGTACTGCTGCGGCGTGTGATGTATGTGTACTGCTGCGGCGTGTGATGTATGTGTACTGCTGCGGTGGCTGCGCTGCGGCGTGTAATGTATGTGTACTGCTTTGGTGGCCGCGCTGCGGCGTGTGATGTATGTGTACTGCTGCTGCGTGTGATGTATGTGTACTGCTGCGCAGTGCGCGCTGCGGCGTGTGATGTATGTGTACTGCTGCGGCGTGTGATGTATGTGTACTGTTGCGGTGGCCGCGCTGCGACGTGTGGTGCATGTGTACTGCTTCGGTGGCCGCGCTGCGGCGTGTGATGTATGTGTACTGCTGCGGCGTGTGATGTATGTATACTGCTGCGGCGTGTGATGTATGTGTACTGCTGCGGCGTGTGATGTATGTGTACTGCGGCGGTGGCTGCGCTGCGGCGTGTGATGTCTGTGTACTGCTGCGGTGGCCGCGCTGCGGCGTGTGATGTATGTGTACTGCTTCGGCGTGTGATGTATGTGTACTGCTGTGGCGTGTGATGTATGTGTACTGCTGCGGTGGCTGCGCTGCGGCGTGTGATGTATGTGTACTGCTACGGCGTGTGATGTATGTATACTGCTGCGGCGTGTGATGTATGTGTACTGCTGTGGCGTGTGATGTATGTGTACTGCTGCGGTGGCTGCGCTGCGGCGTGTGATGTCTGTGTACTGCTGCGGTGGCCGCGCTGCGGCGTGTGATGTATGTGTACTGCTGCGGCGTGTGATGTATGTATACTGCTGCGGCGTGCGATGTCTGTGTACTGCTGCGGCGTGTGATGTATGTGTACTGCTGCGGTGGCTGCGCTGCGGCGTGTGATGTATGTGTACTGCTGCGGCGTGTGATGTATGTGTACTGCTGCGGTGGCCGCGCTGCGGCGTGTGATGTATGTGTACTGCTGCGGTGGCCGCGCCGCGGCGTGTGATGTATGTGTACTGCTGCGGCTTGTGATGTATGTGTACTGCTGCGGTGGCCGTGCTGCGGCGTGTGATGTATGTGTACTGCTGCGGCGTGTGATGTATGTGTTCTGCTGCGGGGTGTGATGTATGTGTACTGCTGCGGCGTGTGATGTATGTGTACTGCTGCGGCGTGTGATGTATGTGTACTGCTGCGGTGGCTGCGCTGCGGCGTGTGATGTATATGTACTGATGCGGTGGCCGCGCTGCGGCGTGTGATGTATGTGTACTGCTGCGGCGTGTGATGTATGTGTACTGCTGCGGCGTGTGATGTATGTGTACTGCTGCGGCGTGTGATGTATGTGTACTGCTGCGGCGTGTGATGTATGTATACTGCTGCGGCGTGTGATGTATGTGTACTGCTGCGGCGTGTGATGTATGTGTACTGCTGCGGTGGCTGCGCTGCGGCGTGTGATGTATGTGTACTGCTGCGGTGGCCGCGCTGCGGCGTGTGATTTATGTGTACTGCTGCGGCGTGTGATGTATGTGTACTGCTGCGGCGTGTGATGTATGTGTTCTGCTGCGGCGTGTGATGTATGTGTACTGCTGCTGCGTGTGATGTATGTGTACTGCTGCGGCGTGTGATGTATGTGTACTGCTGCGGTAGCTGCGCTGCGGCGTGTGATGTATATGTACTGCTGCGTTGGCCGCGCTGCAGCATGTGATGTATGTGTACTGCTGCAGCGTGTGATGTATGTGTACTGCTGCGGTGGCTGCGCTGCGGCGTGTGATGTATGTGTACTGCTGCGGTGGCCGCGCTGCGGCGTGTGATGTATGTGTACTGCTGCGGCGGGTGATGTATGTATACTGCTGCGGCGTGTGATGTATGTGTACTGCGGCGGCGTGTGATGTATGTGTTCTGCTGCGGCGTGTGATGTATGTGTACTGCTGCGGTGGTTGCGCTGCGGCGTGTGATGTATATGTACTGCTGCGGTGGCCGCGCTGCGGCGTGTGATGTATGTGTACTGCTGCGGCGTGTGATGTATGTGTTCTGCTGCGGGTTGTGATGTATGTGTACTGCTGCGGCGTGTGATGTATGTGTACTGCTGCGGCGTGTGATGTATGTGTACTGCTGCGGGGGCCGCGCTGCGGCGTGTGATGTATGTGTACTGCTGCGGTGGCCGCACTGCGGCGTGGGATGTATTGTACTGCTGCGGTGTGTGATGTCTGTGTACTGTTGCGGTGGCCGCGCTGCGGCGTGTGATGTATGTGTACTGCTGCGGCGTGTGATGTATGTGTTCTGCTGCGGGGTGTGATGTATGTGTACTGCTGCGGCGTGTGATGTATGTGTACTGCTGCGGCGTGTGATGTATGTGTACTGCTGCGGTGGCTGCGCTGCGGCGTGTGATGTATATGTACTGATGCGGTGGCCGCGCTGCGGCGTGTGATGTATGTGTACTGCTGCGGCGTGTGATGTATGTGTACTGCTTTGGTGGCCGCGCTGCGGCGTGTGATGTATGTGTACTGCTGCGGCGTGTGATGTATGTGTACTGCTGCGCAGTGCGCGCTGCGGCGTGTGATGTATGTGTACTGCTGCGGCGTGTGATGTATGTGTACTGTTGCGGTGGCAGCGCTGCGACGTGTGATGTATGTGTACTGCTGCGGCGTGTGATGTATGTATACTGCTGCGGCGTGTGATGTATGTGTACTGCTGCGGCGTGTGATGTATGTGTACTGCGGCGGTGGCTGCGCTGCGGCGTGTGATGTATGTGTACTGCTGCGGTGGCCGCGCTGCGGCGTGTGATGTATGTGTACTGCTTCGGCGTGTGATGTATGTGTACTGCTGTGGCGTGTGATGTATGTGTACTGCTGCGGTGGCTGCGCTGCGGCGTGTGATGTATGTGTACTGCTGCGGTGGCCGCGCTGCGGCGGGTGATGTATGTGTACTGCTGCGGCGTGTGATGAATGTGTACTGCTGCGGTGGCCGCGCTGCGGCGTGTTATGTATGTGTACTGCTACGGTGGCTGCGCTGCGGCGTGTGATGTATATGTACTGCTGCGGTGGCCGCGCTGCGGCGTGTGATGTATGTGTACTGCTGCGGCGGGTGATGTATGTATACTGCTGCGGCGTGTGATGTATTTGTACTGCGGCGGCGTGTGATGTATGTGTTCTGCTGCGGCGTGTGATGTATGTGTACTGCTGCGGTGGCTGCGCTGCGGCGTGTGATGTATATGTACTGCTGCGGTGGCCGCGCTGCGGCGTGTGATGTATGTGTACTGCTGCGGCGTGTGATGTATGTGTACTGCTGCGGTGGCCGCGCTGCGGCGTGTTATGTATGTGTACTGCTACGGTGGCCGCGCTGCGGCGTGTGATGTATGTGTACTGCTGCGGCGTGTGATGTATGTGTACTGCTGCGGTGGCTGCGCTGCGGCGTGTGATGTATGTGTACTGCTGCGGTGGCCGCGCTGCGGCGTGTGATGTATGTGTACTGCTGCGGTGGCTGCGCTGCGGCGTGTGATGTATGTGTTCTGCTGCGGTGGCCGCGCTGCGGCGTGTGATGTATGTGTACTGCTGCGGCGTGTGATGTATGTGTACTGCTGCGGTGGTCGCGCCGCGGCGTGTGACTTATGTGTACTTCGCAGTGCGCGCTGCGGCGTGTGATGTATGTGTACTGCTGCGGCGTGTGATGTATGTGTACTGCTGCGGCGTGTGATGTATGTGTACTGCTGCGGTGGCTGCGCTGCGGCGTGTAATGTATGTGTACTGCTTTGGTGGCCGCGCTGCGGCGTGTGATGTATGTGTACTGCTGCTGCGTGTGATGTATGTGTACTGCTGCGCAGTGCGCGCTGCGGCGTGTGATGTATGTGTACTGCTGCGGCGTGTGATGTATGTGTACTGTTGCGGTGGCCGCGCTGCGACGTGTGGTGCATGTGTACTGCTTCGGTGGCCGCGCTGCGGCGTGTGATGTATGTGTACTGCTGCGGCGTGTGATGTATGTATACTGCTGCGGCGTGTGATGTATGTGTACTGCTGCGGCGTGTGATGTATGTGTACTGCGGCGGTGGCTGCGCTGCGGCGTGTGATGTCTGTGTACTGCTGCGGTGGCCGCGCTGCGGCGTGTGATGTATGTGTACTGCTTCGGCGTGTGATGTATGTGTACTGCTGTGGCGTGTGATGTATGTGTACTGCTGCGGTGGCTGCGCTGCGGCGTGTGATGTATGTGTACTGCTACGGCGTGTGATGTATGTATACTGCTGCGGCGTGTGATGTATGTGTACTGCTGTGGCGTGTGATGTATGTGTACTGCTGCGGTGGCTGCGCTGCGGCGTGTGATGTCTGTGTACTGCTGCGGTGGCCGCGCTGCGGCGTGTGATGTATGTGTACTGCTGCGGCGTGTGATGTATGTATACTGCTGCGGCGTGCGATGTCTGTGTACTGCTGCGGCGTGTGATGTATGTGTACTGCTGCGGTGGCTGCGCTGCGGCGTGTGATGTATGTGTACTGCTGCGGCGTGTGATGTATGTGTACTGCTGCGGTGGCCGCGCTGCGGCGTGTGATGTATGTGTACTGCTGCGGTGGCCGCGCCGCGGCGTGTGATGTATGTGTACTGCTGCGGCTTGTGATGTATGTGTACTGCTGCGGTGGCCGTGCTGCGGCGTGTGATGTATGTGTACTGCTGCGGCGTGTGATGTATGTGTTCTGCTGCGGGGTGTGATGTATGTGTACTGCTGCGGCGTGTGATGTATGTGTACTGCTGCGGCGTGTGATGTATGTGTACTGCTGCGGTGGCTGCGCTGCGGCGTGTGATGTATATGTACTGATGCGGTGGCCGCGCTGCGGCGTGTGATGTATGTGTACTGCTGCGGCGTGTGATGTATGTGTACTGCTGCGGCGTGTGATGTATGTGTACTGCTGCGGCGTGTGATGTATGTGTACTGCTGCGGCGTGTGATGTATGTATACTGCTGCGGCGTGTGATGTATGTGTACTGCTGCGGCGTGTGATGTATGTGTACTGCTGCGGTGGCTGCGCTGCGGCGTGTGATGTATGTGTACTGCTGCGGTGGCCGCGCTGCGGCGTGTGATTTATGTGTACTGCTGCGGCGTGTGATGTATGTGTACTGCTGCGGCGTGTGATGTATGTGTTCTGCTGCGGCGTGTGATGTATGTGTACTGCTGCTGCGTGTGATGTATGTGTACTGCTGCGGCGTGTGATGTATGTGTACTGCTGCGGTAGCTGCGCTGCGGCGTGTGATGTATATGTACTGCTGCGTTGGCCGCGCTGCAGCATGTGATGTATGTGTACTGCTGCAGCGTGTGATGTATGTGTACTGCTGCGGTGGCTGCGCTGCGGCGTGTGATGTATGTGTACTGCTGCGGTGGCCGCGCTGCGGCGTGTGATGTATGTGTACTGCTGCGGCGGGTGATGTATGTATACTGCTGCGGCGTGTGATGTATGTGTACTGCGGCGGCGTGTGATGTATGTGTTCTGCTGCGGCGTGTGATGTATGTGTACTGCTGCGGTGGTTGCGCTGCGGCGTGTGATGTATATGTACTGCTGCGGTGGCCGCGCTGCGGCGTGTGATGTATGTGTACTGCTGCGGCGTGTGATGTATGTGTTCTGCTGCGGGTTGTGATGTATGTGTACTGCTGCGGCGTGTGATGTATGTGTACTGCTGCGGCGTGTGATGTATGTGTACTGCTGCGGGGGCCGCGCTGCGGCGTGTGATGTATGTGTACTGCTGCGGTGGCCGCACTGCGGCGTGGGATGTATTGTACTGCTGCGGTGTGTGATGTCTGTGTACTGTTGCGGTGGCCGCGCTGCGGCGTGTGATGTATGTGTACTGCTGCGGCGTGTGATGTATGTGTACTGCTGCGCAGTGCGCGCTGCGGCGTGTGATGTATGTGTACTGCTGCGGCGTGTGATGTATGTGTACTGTTGCGGTGGCAGCGCTGCGACGTGTGATGTATGTGTACTGCTGCGGCGTGTGATGTATGTATACTGCTGCGGCGTGTGATGTATGTGTACTGCTGCGGCGTGTGATGTATGTGTACTGCGGCGGTGGCTGCGCTGCGGCGTGTGATGTATGTGTACTGCTGCGGTGGCCGCGCTGCGGCGTGTGATGTATGTGTACTGCTTCGGCGTGTGATGTATGTGTACTGCTGTGGCGTGTGATGTATGTGTACTGCTGCGGTGGCTGCGCTGCGGCGTGTGATGTATGTGTACTGCTGCGGTGGCCGCGCTGCGGCGGGTGATGTATGTGTACTGCTGCGGCGTGTGATGAATGTGTACTGCTGCGGTGGCCGCGCTGCGGCGTGTTATGTATGTGTACTGCTACGGTGGCTGCGCTGCGGCGTGTGATGTATATGTACTGCTGCGGTGGCCGCGCTGCGGCGTGTGATGTATGTGTACTGCTGCGGCGGGTGATGTATGTATACTGCTGCGGCGTGTGATGTATTTGTACTGCGGCGGCGTGTGATGTATGTGTTCTGCTGCGGCGTGTGATGTATGTGTACTGCTGCGGTGGCTGCGCTGCGGCGTGTGATGTATATGTACTGCTGCGGTGGCCGCGCTGCGGCGTGTGATGTATGTGTACTGCTGCGGCGTGTGATGTATGTGTACTGCTGCGGTGGCCGCGCTGCGGCGTGTTATGTATGTGTACTGCTACGGTGGCCGCGCTGCGGCGTGTGATGTATGTGTACTGCTGCGGCGTGTGATGTATGTGTACTGCTGCGGTGGCTGCGCTGCGGCGTGTGATGTATGTGTACTGCTGCGGTGGCCGCGCTGCGGCGTGTGATGTATGTGTACTGCTGCGGTGGCTGCGCTGCGGCGTGTGATGTATGTGTTCTGCTGCGGTGGCCGCGCTGCGGCGTGTGATGTATGTGTACTGCTGCGGCGTGTGATGTATGTGTACTGCTGCGGTGGTCGCGCCGCGGCGTGTGACTTATGTGTACTTCGCAGTGCGCGCTGCGGCGTGTGATGTATGTGTACTGCTGCGGCGTGTGATGTATGTGTACTGCTGCGGCGTGTGATGTATGTGTACTGCTGCGGTGGCTGCGCTGCGGCGTGTAATGTATGTGTACTGCTTTGGTGGCCGCGCTGCGGCGTGTGATGTATGTGTACTGCTGCTGCGTGTGATGTATGTGTACTGCTGCGCAGTGCGCGCTGCGGCGTGTGATGTATGTGTACTGCTGCGGCGTGTGATGTATGTGTACTGTTGCGGTGGCCGCGCTGCGACGTGTGGTGCATGTGTACTGCTTCGGTGGCCGCGCTGCGGCGTGTGATGTATGTGTACTGCTGCGGCGTGTGATGTATGTATACTGCTGCGGCGTGTGATGTATGTGTACTGCTGCGGCGTGTGATGTATGTGTACTGCGGCGGTGGCTGCGCTGCGGCGTGTGATGTCTGTGTACTGCTGCGGTGGCCGCGCTGCGGCGTGTGATGTATGTGTACTGCTTCGGCGTGTGATGTATGTGTACTGCTGTGGCGTGTGATGTATGTGTACTGCTGCGGTGGCTGCGCTGCGGCGTGTGATGTATGTGTACTGCTACGGCGTGTGATGTATGTATACTGCTGCGGCGTGTGATGTATGTGTACTGCTGTGGCGTGTGATGTATGTGTACTGCTGCGGTGGCTGCGCTGCGGCGTGTGATGTCTGTGTACTGCTGCGGTGGCCGCGCTGCGGCGTGTGATGTATGTGTACTGCTGCGGCGTGTGATGTATGTATACTGCTGCGGCGTGCGATGTCTGTGTACTGCTGCGGCGTGTGATGTATGTGTACTGCTGCGGTGGCTGCGCTGCGGCGTGTGATGTATGTGTACTGCTGCGGCGTGTGATGTATGTGTACTGCTGCGGTGGCCGCGCTGCGGCGTGTGATGTATGTGTACTGCTGCGGTGGCCGCGCCGCGGCGTGTGATGTATGTGTACTGCTGCGGCTTGTGATGTATGTGTACTGCTGCGGTGGCCGTGCTGCGGCGTGTGATGTATGTGTACTGCTGCGGCGTGTGATGTATGTGTTCTGCTGCGGGGTGTGATGTATGTGTACTGCTGCGGCGTGTGATGTATGTGTACTGCTGCGGTGGCTGCGCTGCGGCGTGTGATGTATGTGTACTGCTGCGGTGGCCGCGCTGCGGCGTGTGATGTATGTGTACTGCTGCGGTGGCTGCGCTGCGGCGTGTGATGTATGTATACTGCTTCGGTGGCCTGGCTGCGGCGTGTGATGTATGTGTACTGCTGCGGCGTGTGATGTATGTGTACTGCTGCGGCTTGTGATGTATGTGTACTGCTGCGGTGGCCGCGCTGCGGCGTGTGATGTATGTGTACTGCTGCGGCGTGTGATGTATGTGTTCTGCTGCGGGGTGTGATGTATGTGTACTGCTGCGGCGTGTGATGTATGTGTACTGCTGCGGCGTGTGATGTATGTGTACTGCTGCGGTGGCTGCGCTGCGGCGTGTGATGTATATGTACTGATGCGGTGGCCGCGCTGCGGCGTGTGATGTATGTGTACTGCTGCGGCGTGTGATGTATGTGTACTGCTTTGGTGGCCGCGCTGCGGCGTGTGATGTATGTGTACTGCTGCGGCGTGTGATGTATGTGTACTGCTGCGCAGTGCGCGCTGCGGCGTGTGATGTATGTGTACTGCTGCGGCGTGTGATGTATGTGTACTGTTGCGGTGGCAGCGCTGCGACGTGTGATGTATGTGTACTGCTGCGGCGTGTGATGTATGTATACTGCTGCGGCGTGTGATGTATGTGTACTGCTGCGGCGTGTGATGTATGTGTACTGCGGCGGTGGCTGCGCTGCGGCGTGTGATGTATGTGTACTGCTGCGGTGGCCGCGCTGCGGCGTGTGATGTATGTGTACTGCTTCGGCGTGTGATGTATGTGTACTGCTGTGGCGTGTGATGTATGTGTACTGCTGCGGTGGCTGCGCTGCGGCGTGTGATGTATGTGTACTGCTGCGGTGGCCGCGCTGCGGCGGGTGATGTATGTGTACTGCTGCGGCGTGTGATGAATGTGTACTGCTGCGGTGGCCGCGCTGCGACGTGTTATGTATGTGTACTGCTACGGTGGCTGCGCTGCGGCGTGTGATGTATATGTACTGCTGCGGTGGCCGCGCTGCGGCGTGTGATGTATGTGTACTGCTGCGGCGGGTGATGTATGTATACTGCTGCGGCGTGTGATGTATTTGTACTGCGGCGGCGTGTGATGTATGTGTTCTGCTGCGGCGTGTGATGTATGTGTACTGCTGCGGTGGCTGCGCTGCGGCGTGTGATGTATATGTACTGCTGCGGTGGCCGCGCTGCGGCGTGTGATGTATGTGTACTGCTGCGGCGTGTGATGTATGTGTACTGCTGCGGTGGCCGCGCTGCGGCGTGTTATGTATGTGTACTGCTACGGTGGCCGCGCTGCGGCGTGTGATGTATGTGTACTGCTGCGGCGTGTGATGTATGTGTACTGCTGCGGTGGCTGCGCTGCGGCGTGTGATGTATGTGTACTGCTGCGGTGGCCGCGCTGCGGCGTGTGATGTATGTGTACTGCTGCGGTGGCTGCGCTGCGGCGTGTGATGTATGTGTTCTGCTGCGGTGGCCGCGCTGCGGCGTGTGATGTATGTGTACTGCTGCGGCGTGTGATGTATGTGTACTGCTGCGGTGGTCGCGCCGCGGCGTGTGACTTATGTGTACTTCGCAGTGCGCGCTGCGGCGTGTGATGTATGTGTACTGCTGCGGCGTGTGATGTATGTGTACTGCTGCGGCGTGTGATGTATGTGTACTGCTGCGGTGGCTGCGCTGCGGCGTGTAATGTATGTGTACTGCTTTGGTGGCCGCGCTGCGGCGTGTGATGTATGTGTACTGCTGCTGCGTGTGATGTATGTGTACTGCTGCGCAGTGCGCGCTGCGGCGTGTGATGTATGTGTACTGCTGCGGCGTGTGATGTATGTGTACTGTTGCGGTGGCCGCGCTGCGACGTGTGGTGCATGTGTACTGCTTCGGTGGCCGCGCTGCGGCGTGTGATGTATGTGTACTGCTGCGGCGTGTGATGTATGTATACTGCTGCGGCGTGTGATGTATGTGTACTGCTGCGGCGTGTGATGTATGTGTACTGCGGCGGTGGCTGCGCTGCGGCGTGTGATGTCTGTGTACTGCTGCGGTGGCCGCGCTGCGGCGTGTGATGTATGTGTACTGCTTCGGCGTGTGATGTATGTGTACTGCTGTGGCGTGTGATGTATGTGTACTGCTGCGGTGGCTGCGCTGCGGCGTGTGATGTATGTGTACTGCTACGGCGTGTGATGTATGTATACTGCTGCGGCGTGTGATGTATGTGTACTGCTGTGGCGTGTGATGTATGTGTACTGCTGCGGTGGCTGCGCTGCGGCGTGTGATGTCTGTGTACTGCTGCGGTGGCCGCGCTGCGGCGTGTGATGTATGTGTACTGCTGCGGCGTGTGATGTATGTATACTGCTGCGGCGTGCGATGTCTGTGTACTGCTGCGGCGTGTGATGTATGTGTACTGCTGCGGTGGCTGCGCTGCGGCGTGTGATGTATGTGTACTGCTGCGGCGTGTGATGTATGTGTACTGCTGCGGTGGCCGCGCTGCGGCGTGTGATGTATGTGTACTGCTGCGGTGGCCGCGCCGCGGCGTGTGATGTATATGTACTGCTGCGGCTTGTGATGTATGTGTACTGCTGCGGTGGCCGTGCTGCGGCGTGTGATGTATGTGTACTGCTGCGGCGTGTGATGTATGTGTTCTGCTGCGGGGTGTGATGTATGTGTACTGCTGCGGCGTGTGATGTATGTGTACTGCTGCGGCGTGTGATGTATGTGTACTGCTGCGGTGGCTGCGCTGCGGCGTGTGATGTATATGTACTGATGCGGTGGCCGCGCTGCGGCGTGTGATGTATGTGTACTGCTGCGGCGTGTGATGTATGTGTACTGCTGCGGCGTGTGATGTATGTGTACTGCTGCGGCGTGTGATGTATGTGTACTGCTGCGGCGTGTGATGTATGTATACTGCTGCGGCGTGTGATGTATGTGTACTGCTGCGGCGTGTGATGTATGTGTACTGCTGCGGTGGCTGCGCTGCGGCGTGTGATGTATGTGTACTGCTGCGGTGGCCGCGCTGCGGCGTGTGATTTATGTGTACTGCTGCGGCGTGTGATGTATGTGTACTGCTGCGGCGTGTGATGTATGTGTTCTGCTGCGGCGTGTGATGTATGTGTACTGCTGCTGCGTGTGATGTATGTGTACTGCTGCGGCGTGTGATGTATGTGTACTGCTGCGGTAGCTGCGCTGCGGCGTGTGATGTATATGTACTGCTGCGTTGGCCGCGCTGCAGCATGTGATGTATGTGTACTGCTGCAGCGTGTGATGTATGTGTACTGCTGCGGTGGCTGCGCTGCGGCGTGTGATGTATGTGTACTGCTGCGGTGGCCGCGCTGCGGCGTGTGATGTATGTGTACTGCTGCGGCGGGTGATGTATGTATACTGCTGCGGCGTGTGATGTATGTGTACTGCGGCGGCGTGTGATGTATGTGTTCTGCTGCGGCGTGTGATGTATGTGTACTGCTGCGGTGGTTGCGCTGCGGCGTGTGATGTATATGTACTGCTGCGGTGGCCGCGCTGCGGCGTGTGATGTATGTGTACTGCTGCGGCGTGTGATGTATGTGTTCTGCTGCGGGTTGTGATGTATGTGTACTGCTGCGGCGTGTGATGTATGTGTACTGCTGCGGCGTGTGATGTATGTGTACTGCTGCGGGGGCCGCGCTGCGGCGTGTGATGTATGTGTACTGCTGCGGTGGCCGCACTGCGGCGTGGGATGTATTGTACTGCTGCGGTGTGTGATGTCTGTGTACTGTTGCGGTGGCCGCGCTGCGGCGTGTGATGTATGTGTACTGCTGCGGCGTGTGATGTATGTGTACTGCTGCGCAGTGCGCGCTGCGGCGTGTGATGTATGTGTACTGCTGCGGCGTGTGATGTATGTGTACTGTTGCGGTGGCAGCGCTGCGACGTGTGATGTATGTGTACTGCTGCGGCGTGTGATGTATGTATACTGCTGCGGCGTGTGATGTATGTGTACTGCTGCGGCGTGTGATGTATGTGTACTGCGGCGGTGGCTGCGCTGCGGCGTGTGATGTATGTGTACTGCTGCGGTGGCCGCGCTGCGGCGTGTGATGTATGTGTACTGCTTCGGCGTGTGATGTATGTGTACTGCTGTGGCGTGTGATGTATGTGTACTGCTGCGGTGGCTGCGCTGCGGCGTGTGATGTATGTGTACTGCTGCGGTGGCCGCGCTGCGGCGGGTGATGTATGTGTACTGCTGCGGCGTGTGATGAATGTGTACTGCTGCGGTGGCCGCGCTGCGGCGTGTTATGTATGTGTACTGCTACGGTGGCTGCGCTGCGGCGTGTGATGTATATGTACTGCTGCGGTGGCCGCGCTGCGGCGTGTGATGTATGTGTACTGCTGCGGCGGGTGATGTATGTATACTGCTGCGGCGTGTGATGTATTTGTACTGCGGCGGCGTGTGATGTATGTGTTCTGCTGCGGCGTGTGATGTATGTGTACTGCTGCGGTGGCTGCGCTGCGGCGTGTGATGTATATGTACTGCTGCGGTGGCCGCGCTGCGGCGTGTGATGTATGTGTACTGCTGCGGCGTGTGATGTATGTGTACTGCTGCGGTGGCCGCGCTGCGGCGTGTTATGTATGTGTACTGCTACGGTGGCCGCGCTGCGGCGTGTGATGTATGTGTACTGCTGCGGCGTGTGATGTATGTGTACTGCTGCGGTGGCTGCGCTGCGGCGTGTGATGTATGTGTACTGCTGCGGTGGCCGCGCTGCGGCGTGTGATGTATGTGTACTGCTGCGGTGGCTGCGCTGCGGCGTGTGATGTATGTGTTCTGCTGCGGTGGCCGCGCTGCGGCGTGTGATGTATGTGTACTGCTGCGGCGTGTGATGTATGTGTACTGCTGCGGTGGTCGCGCCGCGGCGTGTGACTTATGTGTACTTCGCAGTGCGCGCTGCGGCGTGTGATGTATGTGTACTGCTGCGGCGTGTGATGTATGTGTACTGCTGCGGCGTGTGATGTATGTGTACTGCTGCGGTGGCTGCGCTGCGGCGTGTAATGTATGTGTACTGCTTTGGTGGCCGCGCTGCGGCGTGTGATGTATGTGTACTGCTGCTGCGTGTGATGTATGTGTACTGCTGCGCAGTGCGCGCTGCGGCGTGTGATGTATGTGTACTGCTGCGGCGTGTGATGTATGTGTACTGTTGCGGTGGCCGCGCTGCGACGTGTGGTGCATGTGTACTGCTTCGGTGGCCGCGCTGCGGCGTGTGATGTATGTGTACTGCTGCGGCGTGTGATGTATGTATACTGCTGCGGCGTGTGATGTATGTGTACTGCTGCGGCGTGTGATGTATGTGTACTGCGGCGGTGGCTGCGCTGCGGCGTGTGATGTCTGTGTACTGCTGCGGTGGCCGCGCTGCGGCGTGTGATGTATGTGTACTGCTTCGGCGTGTGATGTATGTGTACTGCTGTGGCGTGTGATGTATGTGTACTGCTGCGGTGGCTGCGCTGCGGCGTGTGATGTATGTGTACTGCTACGGCGTGTGATGTATGTATACTGCTGCGGCGTGTGATGTATGTGTACTGCTGTGGCGTGTGATGTATGTGTACTGCTGCGGTGGCTGCGCTGCGGCGTGTGATGTCTGTGTACTGCTGCGGTGGCCGCGCTGCGGCGTGTGATGTATGTGTACTGCTGCGGCGTGTGATGTATGTATACTGCTGCGGCGTGCGATGTCTGTGTACTGCTGCGGCGTGTGATGTATGTGTACTGCTGCGGTGGCTGCGCTGCGGCGTGTGATGTATGTGTACTGCTGCGGCGTGTGATGTATGTGTACTGCTGCGGTGGCCGCGCTGCGGCGTGTGATGTATGTGTACTGCTGCGGTGGCCGCGCCGCGGCGTGTGATGTATGTGTACTGCTGCGGCTTGTGATGTATGTGTACTGCTGCGGTGGCCGTGCTGCGGCGTGTGATGTATGTGTACTGCTGCGGCGTGTGATGTATGTGTTCTGCTGCGGGGTGTGATGTATGTGTACTGCTGCGGCGTGTGATGTATGTGTACTGCTGCGGCGTGTGATGTATGTGTACTGCTGCGGTGGCTGCGCTGCGGCGTGTGATGTATATGTACTGATGCGGTGGCCGCGCTGCGGCGTGTGATGTATGTGTACTGCTGCGGCGTGTGATGTATGTGTACTGCTGCGGCGTGTGATGTATGTGTACTGCTGCGGCGTGTGATGTATGTGTACTGCTGCGGCGTGTGATGTATGTATACTGCTGCGGCGTGTGATGTATGTGTACTGCTGCGGCGTGTGATGTATGTGTACTGCTGCGGTGGCTGCGCTGCGGCGTGTGATGTATGTGTACTGCTGCGGTGGCCGCGCTGCGGCGTGTGATTTATGTGTACTGCTGCGGCGTGTGATGTATGTGTACTGCTGCGGCGTGTGATGTATGTGTTCTGCTGCGGCGTGTGATGTATGTGTACTGCTGCTGCGTGTGATGTATGTGTACTGCTGCGGCGTGTGATGTATGTGTACTGCTGCGGTAGCTGCGCTGCGGCGTGTGATGTATATGTACTGCTGCGTTGGCCGCGCTGCAGCATGTGATGTATGTGTACTGCTGCAGCGTGTGATGTATGTGTACTGCTGCGGTGGCTGCGCTGCGGCGTGTGATGTATGTGTACTGCTGCGGTGGCCGCGCTGCGGCGTGTGATGTATGTGTACTGCTGCGGCGGGTGATGTATGTATACTGCTGCGGCGTGTGATGTATGTGTACTGCGGCGGCGTGTGATGTATGTGTTCTGCTGCGGCGTGTGATGTATGTGTACTGCTGCGGTGGTTGCGCTGCGGCGTGTGATGTATATGTACTGCTGCGGTGGCCGCGCTGCGGCGTGTGATGTATGTGTACTGCTGCGGCGTGTGATGTATGTGTTCTGCTGCGGGTTGTGATGTATGTGTACTGCTGCGGCGTGTGATGTATGTGTACTGCTGCGGCGTGTGATGTATGTGTACTGCTGCGGGGGCCGCGCTGCGGCGTGTGATGTATGTGTACTGCTGCGGTGGCCGCACTGCGGCGTGGGATGTATTGTACTGCTGCGGCGTGTGATGTATGTGTACTGCTGCGGCGTGTGATGTATGTGTACTGCTGCGGTGGCTGCGCTGCGGCGTGTGATGTATGTGTACTGCTGCGGTGGCCGCGCTGCGGCGTGTGATGTATGTGTACTGCTGCGGTGGCTGCGCTGCGGCGTGTGATGTATGTATACTGCTTCGGTGGCCGCGCTGCGGCGTGTGATGTATGTGTACTGCTGCGGTGGCTGCGCTGCGGCGTGTGATGTATGTGTACTGCTGCGGGGGCCGCGCTGCGGCGTGTGATGTATGTGTACTGCTGCGGTGGCCGCACTGCGGCGTGGGATGTATGTGTACTGCTGCGGCGTGTGATGTATGTGTACTGCTGCGGTGGCTGCGCTGCGGCGTGTGATGTATGTGTACTGCTGCAGTGGCCGCGCTGCGGCGTGTGATGTATGTGTACTGCTGCGGCGTGTGATGTATGTGTACTGCTGCGGTGGCTGCGCTGCGGCGTGTGATGTATGTGTACTGCTGCGGCGTGTGATGTATGTGTACTGCTGCGGTGGCCGTGCTGCGGCGTGTGATGTATGTGTACTGCTGCGGTGGCCGCGCCGCGGCGTGTGATGTATGTGTACTGCTGCGGCGTGCGATGTATGTGTACTGCTGCGGTGGCCGCGCCGCGGCGTGTGATGTATGTGTACTGCTGCGGCGTGTGATGTATGTGTACTGCTGCGGTAGATGCGCTGCGGCGTGTGATGTATGTGTACTGCTGCGGCGTGTGATGTATGTGTACTGTTGCGGTGGCCGCGCTGCGACGTGTGGTGCATGTGTACTGCTTCGGTGGCCGCGCTGCGGCGAGTGATGTATGTGTACTGCTGCGGCGTGTGATGTATGTATACTGCTGCGGCGTGTGATGTATGTGTACTGCTGCGGCGTGTGATGTATGTGTACTGCGGCGGTGGCTGCGCTGCGGCGTGTGATGTCTGTGTACTGCTGCGGTGGCCGCGCTGCGGCGTGTGATGTATGTGTACTGCTTCGGCGTGTGATGTATGTGTACTGCTGTGGCGTGTGATGTATGTGTACTGCTGCGGTGGCTGCGCTGCGGCGTGTGATGTATGTGTACTGCTACGGCGTGTGATGTATGTATACTGCTGCGGCGTGTGATGTATGTGTACTGCTGTGGCGTGTGATGTATGTGTACTGCTGCGGTGGCTGCGCTGCGGCGTGTGATGTCTGTGTACTGCTGCGGTGGCCGCGCTGCGGCGTGTGATGTATGTGTACTGCTGCGGCGTGTGATGTATGTATACTGCTGCGGCGTGCGATGTCTGTGTACTGCTGCGGCGTGTGATGTATGTGTACTGCTGCGGTGGCTGCGCTGCGGCGTGTGATGTATGTGTACTGCTGCGGTGGCTGCGCTGCGGCGTGTGATGTATGTGTACTGCTGCGGCGTGTGATGTATGTGTACTGCTGCGGTGGCCGCGCTGCGGCGTGTGATGTATGTGTACTGCTGCGGTGGCCGCGCCGCGGCGTGTGATGTATGTGTACTGCTGCGGCTTGTGATGTATGTGTACTGCTGCGGTGGCCGCGCTGCGGCGTGTGATGTATGTGTACTGCTGCGGCGTGTGATGTATGTGTTCTGCTGCGGGGTGTGATGTATGTGTACTGCTGCGGCGTGTGATGTATGTGTACTGCTGCGGCGTGTGATGTATGTGTACTGCTGCGGTGGCTGCGCTGCGGCGTGTGATGTATATGTACTGATGCGGTGGCCGCGCTGCGGCGTGTGATGTATGTGTACTGCTGCGGCGTGTGATGTATGTGTACTGCTGCGGCGTGTGATGTATGTGTACTGCTGCGGCGTGTGATGTATGTGTACTGCTGCGGCGTGTGATGTATGTATACTGCTGCGGCGTGTAATGTATGTGTACTGCTGCGGCGTGTGATGTATGTGTACTGCTGCGGTGGCTGCGCTGCGGCGTGTGATGTATGTGTACTGCTGCGGTGGCCGCGCTGCGGCGTGTGATTTATGTGTACTGCTGCGGCGTGTGATGTATGTGTACTGCTGCGGCGTGTGATGTATGTGTTCTGCTGCGGCGTGTGATGTATGTGTACTGCTGCTGCGTGTGATGTATGTGTACTGCTGCGGCGTGTGATGTATGTGTACTGCTGCGGTGGCTGCGCTGCGGCGTGTGATGTATATGTACTGCTGCGGTGGCCGCGCTGCAGCATGTGATGTATGTGTACTGCTGCAGCGTGTGAAGTATGTGTACTGCTGCGGTGGCTGCGCTGCGGCGTGTGATGTATGTGTACTGCTGCGGTGGCCGCGCTGCGGCGTGTGATGTATGTGTACTGCTGCGGCGGGTGATGTATGTATACTGCTGCGGCGTGTGATGTATGTGTACTGCGGCGGCGTGTGATGTATGTGTTCTGCTGCGGCGTGTGATGTATGTGTACTGCTGCGGTGGTTGCGCTGCGGCGTGTGATGTATATGTACTGCTGCGGTGGCCGCGCTGCGGCGTGTGATGTATGTGTTCTGCTGCGGGTTGTGATGTATGTGTACTGCTGCGGCGTGTGATGTATGTGTACTGCTGCGGCGTGTGATGTATGTGTACTGCTGCGGGGGCCGCGCTGCGGCGTGTGATGTATGTGTACTGCTGCGGTGGCCGCACTGCGGCGTGGGATGTATTGTACTGCTGCGGCGTGTGATGTATGTGTACTGCTGCGGCGTGTGATGTATGTGTACTGCTGCAGTGGCTGCGCTGCGGCGTGTGATGTATGTGTACTGCTGCGGTGGCCGCGCTGCGGCGTGTGATGTATGTGTACTGCTGCGGTGGCTGCGCTGCGGCGTGTGATGTATGTATACTGCTTCGGTGGCCGCGCTGCGGCGTGTGATGTATGTGTACTGCTGCGGTGGCTGCGCTGCGGCGTGTGATGTATATGTACTGCTGCGGTGGCCGCGCTGCGGCGTGTGATGTATGTGTACTGCTGCGGCGTGTGATGTATGTGTACTGCTGCGGCGTGTGATGTATGTGTACTGCTGCGGTGGCCGCGCTGCAGCGTGTGATGTATGTGTACTGCTGCGGTAGCTGCACTGCGGCGAGTGATGTATGTGTACTGCTGCGGCGTGTGATGTATGTGTACTGCTGCGGTGGCCGCGCCGCGGCGTGTGATGTATGTGTACTGCTGCGGTGGCCGCGCCGCGGCGTGTGATGTATGTGTACTGCTGCGGCGTGTGATGTATGTGTACTGGTGCTGCGTGTGATGTATTTGTACTGCTGCGGTGGCTGCGCTGCGGCGTGTGATGTATGTGTACTGCTGCGGCGTGTGATGTATGTGTACTGCTGCGGTGGCCGCGCTGCGGCGTGTGATGTATGTGTACTGCTACGGTGGCCGCGCTGCGGCGTGTGATGTATGTGTACTGCTGCGGCGTGTGATGTATGTGTACTGCTGCAGTGGCTGCGCTGCAGCGTGTGATGTATGTGTACTGCTGCGGTGGCCGCGCTGCGGCGTGTGATGTATGTGTACTGCTGCGGTGGCTGCGCTGCGGCGTGTGATGTATGTGTTCTGCTGCGGTGGCCGCGCTGCGGCGTGTGATGTATGTGTACTGCTGCGGCGTGTGATGTATGTGTACTGCTGCGGTGGTCGCGCCGCGGCGTGTGACTTATGTGTACTGCGCAGTGCGCGCTGCGGCGTGTGATGTATGTGTACTGCTGCGACGTGTGATGTATGTGTACTGCTGCGGCGTGTGATGTATGTGTACTGCTGCGGTGGCTGCGCTGCGGCGTGTGATGTATGTGTACTGCTTTGGTGGCCGCGCTGCGGCGTGTGATGTATGTGTACTGCTGCGGTAGCTGCACTGCGGCGTGTGATGTATGTGTACTGCTGCGGCGTGTGATGTATGTGTACTGCTGCGGTGGCCGCGCCGCGGCGTGTGATGTATGTGTACTGCTGCGGTGGCCGCGCCGCGGCGTGTGATGTATGTGTACTGCTGCGGCGTGTGATGTATGTGTACTGGTGCTGCGTGTGATGTATTTGTACTGCTGCGATGGCTGCGCTGCGGCGTGTGATGTATGTGTACTGCTGCGGCGTGTGATGTATGTGTACTGCTGCGGTGGCCGAGCTGCGGCGTGTGATGTATGTGTACTGCTACGGTGGCCGCGCTGCGGCGTGTGATGTATGTGTACTGCTGCGGCGTGTGATGTATGTGTACTGCTGCAGTGGCTGCGCTGCGGCGTGTGATGTATGTGTACTGCTGCGGTGGCCGCGCTGCGGCGTGTGATGTATGTGTACTGCTGCGGTGGCTGCGCTGCGGCGTGTGATGTATGTGTTCTGCTGCGGTGGCCGCGCTGCGGCGTGTGATGTATGTGTACTGCTGCGGCGTGTCATGTATGTGTACTGCTGCGGTGGTCGCGCCGCGGCGTGTGACTTATGTGTACTGCGCAGTGCGCGCTGCGGCGTGTGATGTATGTGTACTGCTGCGGCGTGTGATGTATGTGTACTGCTGCAGTGGCTGCGCTGCGGCGTGTGATGTATGTGTACTGCTTTGGTGGCCGCGCTGCGGCGTGTGATGTATGTGTACTGCTGCGGCGTGTGATGTATGTGTACTGCTGCGCAGTGCGCGCTGCGGCGTGTGATGTATGTGTACTGCTGCGGCGTGTGATGTATGTGTACTGTTGCGGTGGCCGCGCTGCGACGTGTGATGTATGTGTACTGCTGCGGCGTGTGATGTATGTATACTGCTGCGGCGTGTGATGTATGTGTACTGCTGCGGCGTGTGATGTATGTGTACTGCGGCGGTGGCTGCGCTGCGTCGTGTGATGTATGTGTACTGCTGCGGTGGCCGCGCTGCGGCGTGTGATGTATGTGTACTGCTTCGGCGTGTGATGTATGTGTACTGCTGCGGCGTGTGATGTATGTATACTGCTGCGGCGTGTGATGTATGTGTACTGCTGCGGCGTGTGATGTATGTGTACTGCGGCGGTGGCTGCGCTGCGGCGTGTGATGTCTGTGTACTGCTGCGGTGGCCGCGCTGCGGCGTGTGATGTATGTGTACTGCTTCGGCGTGTGATGTATGTGTACTGCTGTGGCGTGTGATGTATGTGTACTGCTGCGGCGTGTGATGTATGTGTACTGTTGCGGTGGCCGCGCTGCGACGTGTGATGTATGTGTACTGCTGCGGCGTTTGATGTATGTATACTGCTGCGGCGTGTGATGTATGTGTACTGCTGCGGCGTGTGATGTATGTGTACTGCGGCGGTGGCTGCGCTCCGGCGTGTGATGTATGTGTACTGCTGCGGTGGCCGCGCTGCGGCGTGTGATGTATGTGTACTGCTTCGGCGTGTGATGTATGTGTACTGCTGTGGCGTGTGATGTATGTGTACTGCTGCGGTGGCTGCGCTGCGGCGTGTGATGTATGTGTACTGCTGCGGTGGCCGCGCTGCGGCGGGTGATGTATGTGTACTGCTGCGGTGGCCGCGCTGCGGCGTGTTATGTATGTGTACTGCTACGGTGGCTGCGCTGCGGCGTGTGATGTATGTGTACTGCTGCGGTGGCCGCGCTGCGGCGGGTGATGTATGTGTACTGCTGCGGTGGCTGCGCTGCGGCGTGTGATGTATGTGTACTGCTGCGGTGGCCGCGCTGCGGCGTGTGATGTATGTGTACTGCTGCGGTGGCCGCGCTGCGGCGTGTTATGTATGTGTACTGCTACGGTGGCTGCGCTGCGGCGTGTGATGTATATGTACTGCTGCGGTGGCCGCGCTGCGGCGTGTGATGTATGTGTACTGCTGCGGCGGGTGATGTATGTATACTGCTGCGGCGTGTGATGTATGTGTACTGCGGCGGCGTGTGATGTATGTGTTCTGCTGCGGCGTGTGATGTATGTGTACTGCTGCGGTGGCTGCGCTGCGGCGTGTGATGTATATGTACTGCTGCGGTGGCCGCGCTGCGGCGTGTGATGTATGTGTACTGCTGCGGCGTGTGAAGTATGTGTACTGCTGCGGTGGCCGCGCTGCGGCGTGTTATGTATGTGTACTGCTACGGTGGCCGCGCTGCGGCGTGTGATGTATGTGTACTGCTGCGGCGTGTGATGTATGTGTACTGCTGCGGTGGCTGCGCTGCGGCGTGTGATGTATGTGTACTGCTGCGGTGGCCGCGCTGCGGCGTGTGATGTATGTGTACTGCTGCGGTGGCTGCGCTGCGGCGTGTGATGTATGTGTTCTGCTGCGGTGGCCGCGCTGCGGCGTGTGATGTATGTGTACTGCTGCGGTGTGTGATGTATGTGTACTGCTGCGGTGGTCGCGCCGCGGCGTGTGACTTATGTGTACTGCGCAGTGCGCGCTGCGGCGTGTGATGTATGTGTACTGCTGCGGCGTGTGATGTATGTGTACTGCTGCGGCGTGTGATGTATGTGTACTGCTGCGGTGGCTGCGCTGCGGCGTGTAATGTATGTGTACTGCTTTGGTGGCCGCGCTGCGGCGTGTGATGTATGTGTACTGCTGCTGCGTGTGATGTATGTGTACTGCTGCGCAGTGCGCGCTGCGGCGTGTGATGTATGTGTACTGCTGCGGCGTGTGATGTATGTGTACTGTTGCGGTGGCCGCGCTGCGACGTGTGGTGCATGTGTACTGCTTCGGTGGCCGCGCTGCGGCGTGTGATGTATGTGTACTGCTGCGGCGTGTGATGTATGTATACTGCTGCGGCGTGTGATGTATGTGTACTGCTGCGGCGTGTGATGTATGTGTACTGCGGCGGTGGCTGCGCTGCGGCGTGTGATGTCTGTGTACTGCTGCGGTGGCCGCGCTGCGGCGTGTGATGTATGTGTACTGCTTCGGCGTGTGATGTATGTGTACTGCTGTGGCGTGTGATGTATGTGTACTGCTGCGGTGGCTGCGCTGCGGCGTGTGATGTATGTGTACTGCTACGGCGTGTGATGTATGTATACTGCTGCGGCGTGTGATGTATGTGTACTGCTGTGGCGTGTGATGTATGTGTACTGCTGCGGTGGCTGCGCTGCGGCGTGTGATGTCTGTGTACTGCTGCGGTGGCCGCGCTGCGGCGTGTGATGTATGTGTACTGCTGCGGCGTGTGATGTATGTATACTGCTGCGGCGTGCGATGTCTGTGTACTGCTGCGGCGTGTGATGTATGTGTACTGCTGCGGTGGCTGCGCTGCGGCGTGTGATGTATGTGTACTGCTGCGGCGTGTGATGTATGTGTACTGCTGCGGTGGCCGCGCTGCGGCGTGTGATGTATGTGTACTGCTGCGGTGGCCGCGCCGCGGCGTGTGATGTATGTGTACTGCTGCGGCTTGTGATGTATGTGTACTGCTGCGGTGGCCGCGCTGCGGCGTGTGATGTATGTGTACTGCTGCGGCGTGTGATGTATGTGTTCTGCTGCGGGGTGTGATGTATGTGTACTGCTGCGGCGTGTGATGTATGTGTACTGCTGCGGCGTGTGATGTATGTGTACTGCTGCGGTGGCTGCGCTGCGGCGTGTGATGTATATGTACTGATGCGGTGGCCGCGCTGCGGCGTGTGATGTATGTGTACTGCTGCGGCGTGTGATGTATGTGTACTGCTGCGGAGTGTGATGTATGTGTACTGCTGCGGCGTGTGATGTATGTATACTGCTGCGGCGTGTGATGTATGTGTACTGCTGCGGCGTGTGATGTATGTGTACTGCTGCGGTGGCTGCGCTGCGGCGTGTGATGTATGTGTACTGCTGCGGTGGCCGCGCTGCGGCGTGTGATTTATGTGTACTGCTGCGGCGTGTGATGTATGTGTACTGCTGCGGCGTGTGATGTATGTGTTCTGCTGCGGCGTGTGATGTATGTGTACTGCTGCTGCGTGTGATGTATGTGTACTGCTGCGGCGTGTGATGTATGTGTACTGCTGCGGTGGCTGCGCTGCGGCGTGTGATGTATATGTTCTGCTGCGGTGGCCGCGCTGCAGCATGTGATGTATGTGTACTGCTGCAGCGTGTGATGTATGTGTACTGCTGCGGTGGCTGCGCTGCGGCGTGTGATGTATGTGTACTGCTGCGGTGGCCGCGCTGCGGCGTGTGATGTATGTGTACTGCTGCAGCGGGTGATGTATGTATACTGCTGCGGCGTGTGATGTATGTGTACTGCGGCGGCGTGTGATGTATGTGTTCTGCTGCGGCGTGTGATGTATGTGTACTGCTGCGGTGGTTGCGCTGCGGCGTGTGATGTATATGTACTGCTGCGGTGGCCGCGCTGCGGCGTGTGATGTATGTGTACTGCTGCGGCGTGTGATGTATGTGTTCTGCTGCGGGTTGTGATGTATGTGTACTGCTGCGGCGTGTGATGTATGTGTACTGCTGCGGCGTGTGATGTATGTGTACTGCTGTGGGGGCCGCGCTGCGGCGTGTGATGTATGTGTACTGCTGCGGTGGCCGCACTGCGGCGTGGGATGTATTGTACTGCTGCGGCGTGAGATGTATGTGTACTGCTGCGGCGTGTGATGTATGTGTACTGCTGCGGTGGCCGCGCTGCGGCGTGTGATGTATGTGTAGTGCTGCGGTGGCTGCGCTGCGGCGTGTGATGTATGTATACTGCTTCGGTGGCCGCGCTGCGGCGTGTGATGTATGTGTACTGCTGCGGTGGCTGCGCTGCGGCGTGTGATGTATGTGTACTGCTGCGGGGGCCGCGCTGCGGCGTGTGATGTATGTGTACTGCTGCGGTGGCCGCACTGCGGCGTGGGATGTATGTGTACTGCTTCGGCGTGTGATGTATGTGTACTGCTGCGGTGGCTGCGCTGCGGCGTGTGATTTATGTGTACTGCTGCAGTGGCCGCGCTGCGGCGTGTGATGTATGTGTACTGCTGCGGCGTGTGATGTATGTGTACTGCTGCGGTGGCTGCGCTGCGGCGTGTGATGTATGTGTACTGCTGCGGCGTGTGATGTATGTGTACTGCTGCGGTGGCCGCGCTGCGGCGTGTGATGTATGTGTACTGCTGCGGTGGCCGCGCCGCGGCGTGTGATGTATGTGTACTGCTGCGGCGTGCGATGTATGTGTACTGCTGCGGTGGCTGCGCCGCGGCGTGTGATGTATGTGTACTGCTGCGGCGTGTGATGTATGTGTACTGCTGCGGTAGATGCGCTGCGGCGTGTGATGTATGTTTACTGCTGCGGCGTGTGATGTATGTGTACTGCTGCGGTGGCCGCGCCGCGGCGTGTGATGTATGTGTACTGCTGCGGCTTGTGATGTATGTGTACTGCTGCGGTGGCCGCGCTGCGGCGTGTGATGTATGTGTACTGCTGCGGCGTGTGATGTATGTGTTCTGCTGCGGGGTGTGATGTATGTGTACTGCTGCGGCGTGTGATGTATGTGTACTGCTGCGGCGTGTGATGTATGTGTACTGCTGCGGTGGCTGCGCTGCGGCGTGTGATGTATATGTACTGATGCGGTGGCCGCGCTGCGGCGTGTGATGTATGTGTACTGCGTCGGCGTGTGATGTATGTGTACTGCTGCGGCGTGTGATGTATGTGTACTGCTGCGGCGTGTGATGTATGTGTACTGCTGCGGCGTGTGATGTATGTATACTGCTGCGGCGTGTGATGTATGTGTACTGCTGCGGCGTGTGATGTATGTGTACTGCTGCGGTGGCTGCGCTGCGGCGTGTGATGTATGTGTACTGCTGCGGTGGCCGCGCTGCGGCGTGTGATTTATGTGTACTGCTGCGGCGTGTGATGTATGTGTACTGCTGCGGCGTGTGATGTATGTGTTTTGCTGCGGCGTGTGATGTATGTGTACTGCTGCTGCGTGTGATGTATGTGTACTGCTGCGGCGTGTGATGTATGTGTACTGCTTCGGTGGCTGCGCTGCGGCGTGTGATGTATATGTACTGCTGCGGTGGCCGCGCTGCAGCATGTGATGTATGTGTACTGCTGCAGCGTGTGATGTATGTGTACTGCTGCGGTGGCTGCGCTGCGGCGTGTGATGTATGTGTACTGCTGCGGTGGCCGCGCTGCGGCGTGTGATGTATGTGTACTGCTGCGGCGGGTGATGTATGTATACTGCTGCGGCGTGTGATGTATGTGTACTGCGGCGGCGTGTGATGTATGTGTTCTGCTGCGGCGTGTGATGTATGTGTACTGCTGCGGTGGTTGCGCTGCGGCGTGTGATGTATATGTACTGCTGCGGTGGCCGCGCTGAGGCGTGTGATGTATGTGTACTGCTGCGGCGTGTGATGTATGTGTTCTGCTGCGGGTTGTGATGTATGTGTACTGCTGCGGCGTGTGATGTATGTGTACTGCTGCGGCGTGTGATGTATGTGTACTGCTGCGGGGGCCGCGCTGCGGCGTGTGATGTATGTGTACTGCTGCGGTGGCCGCACTGCGGCGTGGGATGTATTGTACTGCTGCGGCGTGTGATGTATGTGTACTGCTGCGGCGTGTGATGTATGTGTACTGCTGCGGTGGCTGCGCTGCGGCGTGTGATGTATGTGTACTGCTGCGGTGGCCGCGCTGCGGCTTGTGATGTATGTGTACTGCTGCGGTGGCTGCGCTGCGGCGTGTGATGTATGTATACTGCTTCGGTGGCCGCGCTGCGGCGTGTGATGTATGTGTACTGCTGCGGTGGCTGCGCTGCGGCGTGTGATGTATGTGTTCTGCTGCGGGGGCCGCGCTGCGGCGTGTGATGTATGTGTACTGCTGCGGTGGCCGCACTGCGGCGTGGGATGTATGTGTACTGCTTCGGCGTGTGATGTATGTGTACTGCTGCGGTGGCTGCGCTGCGGCGTGTGATTTATGTGTACTGCTGCAGTGGCCGCGCTGCGGCGTGTGATGTATGTGTACTGCTGCGGCGTGTGATGTATGTGTACTGCTGCGGTGGCTGCGCTGCGGCGTGTGATGTATGTGTACTGCTGCGGCGTGTGATGTATGTGTACTGCTGCGGTGGCCGCGCTGCGGCGTGTGATGTATGTGTACTGCTGCGGTGGCCGCGCCGCGGCGTGTGATGTATGTGTACTGCTGAGGCGTGCGATGTATGTGTACTGCTGCGGTGGCTGCGCCGCGGCGTGTGATGTATGTGTACTGCTGCGGCGTGTGATGTATGTGTACTGCTGCGGTAGATGCGCTGCGGCGTGTGATGTATGTGTACTGCTGCGGCGTGTGATGTATGTGTACTGCTGCGGTGGCCGCGCCGCGGCGTGTGATGTATGTGTACTGCTGCGGTGGCCGCGCCGTGGCGTGTGATGTATGTGTACTGCTGCGGCGTGTGATGTATGTGTACTGCTGCTGCGTGTGATGTATTTGTACTGCTGCGGTGGCTGCGCTGCGGCGTGTGATGTATGTGTACTGCTGCGGCGTGTGATGTATGTGTACTGCTGCGGTGGCCGCGCTGCGGCGTGTGATGTATGTGTACTGCTGCGGTGTGTGATGTATGTGTACTGCTGCGGCGTGTGATGTATGTGTACTGCTGCGGTGGCCGCGCTGCGGCGTGTGATGTATGTGTACTGCTGCGGCGTGTGATGTATGTGTTCTGCTGCGGGGTGTGATGTATGTGTACTGCTGCGGCGTGTGATGTATGAGTACTGCTGCGGCGTGGGATGTATGTGTACTGCTGCGGTGGCTGCGCTGCGGCGTGTGATGTATATGTACTGCTGCGGTGGCCGCGCTGCGGCGTGTGATGTATGTGTACTGCTGCGGCGTGTGATGTATGTGTACTGCTGCGGCGTGTGATGTATGTGTACTGCTGCGGTGGCCGCGCTGCGGCGTGTGATGTATGTGTACTGCTGCGGTAGCTGCACTGCGGCGTGTGATGTATGTGTACTGCTGCGGCGTGTGATGTATGTGTACTGCTGCGGTGGCCGCGCCGCGGCGTGTGATGTATGTGTACTGCTGCGGTGGCCGCGCCGCGGCGTGTGATGTATGTGTACTGCTGCGGCGTGTGATGTATGTGTACTGGTGCTGCGTGTGATGTATGTGTACTGCTGCGGCGTGTGATGTATGTGTACTGCTTCGGCGTGGGATGTATGTGTACTGCTGCGGTGGCTGCGCTGCGGCGTGTGATGTATATGTACTGCTGCGGTGGCCGCGCTGCGGCGTGTGATGTATGTGTACTGCTGCGGCGTGTGATGTATGTGTACTGCTGCGGCGTGTGATGTATGTGTACTGCTGCGGCGTGTGATGTATGTATACTGCTGCGGCGTGTGATGTATGTGTACTGCTGCGGCGTGTGATGTATGTGTTCTGCTGCGGCGTTTGATGTATGTGTACTGCTGCTGCGTGTGATGTATGTGTACTGCTGCGGCGTGTGATGTATGTGTACTGCTGCGGTGGCTGCGCTGCGGCGTGTGATGTATATGCACTGCTGCGGTGGCCGCGCTGCGGCGTGTGATGTATGTTTACTGCTGCAGCGTGTGATGTATGTGTACTGCTGCGGTTGCTGCGCTGCGGCGTGTGATGTATGTGTACTGCTGCGGTGGCCGCGCTGCGGCGTGTGATGTGTGTGTACTGCTGCGGCGGGTGATGTATGTATACTGCTGCGGCGTGTGATGTATGTGTACTGCGGCGGCGTGTGATGTATGTGTTCTGCTGCGGCGTGTGATGTATGTGTACTGCTGCGGTGGCTGCCCTGCGGCGTGTGATGTATATGTACTGCTGCGGTGGCCGCGCTGCGGCGTGTGATGTATGTGTACTGCTGCGGCGTGTGATGTATGTGTACTGCTGCGGTGGCTGCGCTGCGGCGTGTGATGTATGTGTACTGCTGCGGTGGCCGCGCTGCGGCGTGTGACTTATGTGTACTACGCAGTGCGCGCTGCGGCGTGTGATGTATGTGTACTGCTGCGGCGTGTGATGTATGTGTACTGCTGCGGCGTGTGATGTATGTGTACTGCGGCGGCGTTTGATGTATGTGTTCTGCTGCGGCGTGTGATGTATGTGTACTGCTGCGGTGGCTGCGCTGCGGCGTGTGATGTATATGTACTGCTGCGGTGGCCGCGCTGCGGCGTGTGATGTATGTGTACTGCTGCGGCGTGTGATGTATGTGTTCTGCTGCGGGGTGTGATGTATGTGTACTGCTGTGGCGTGTGATGTATGTGTACTGCTGCGGCGTGTGATGTATGTGTACTGCTGCGGGGGCTGCGCTGCGGCGTGTGATGTATGTGTACTGCTGCGGTGGCCGCACTGCGGCGTGTGATGTATGTGTACTGCTGCGGTGGCTGCGCTGCGGCGTGTGATGTATGTGTTCTGCTGCGGCGTGTGATGTATGTGTACTGCTGCTGCGTGTGATGTATGTGTACTGCTGCGGCGTGTGATGTATGTGTACTGCTGCGGTGGCTGCGCTGCGGTGTGTGATGTATATGTACTGCTGCGGTGGCCGCGCTGCGGCGTGTGATGTATGTGTACTGCTGCAGCGTGTGATGTATGTGTACTGCTTCGGTGGCTGCGCTGCGGCGTGTGATGTATGTGTACTGCTGCGGTGGCCGCGCTGCGGCGTGTGATGTATGTGTACTGCTGCGGCGGGTGATGTATGTATACTGCTGCGGCGTGTGATGTATGTGTACTGCGGCGGCGTGTGATGTATGTGTTCTGCTGCGGCGTGTGATGTATGTGTACTGCTGCGGTGGCTGCGCTGCGGCGTGTGATGTATATGTACTGCTGCGGTGGCCGCGCTGCGGCGTGTGATGTATGTGTACTGCTGCGGCGTGTGATGTATGTGTTCTGCTGCGGGGTGTGATGTATGTGTACTGCTGCGGCGTGTGATGTATGTGTACTGCTGCGGCGTGTGATGTATGTGTACTGCTGCGGTGGCTGCGCTGCGGCGTGTGATGTATGTATACTGCTTCGGTGGCCGCGCTACGGCGTGTGATGTATGTGTACTGCTGCGGTGGCTGCGCTGCGGCGTGTGATGTATGTGTACTGCTGCGGGGGCCGCGCTGCGGCGTGTGATGTATGTGTACTGCTGCGGTGGCCGCACTGCGGCGTGGGATGTATGTGTACTGCTGCGGCGTGTGATGTAAGTGTACTGCTGCGGCGTGTGATGTATGTGTTCTGCTGCGGCGTTTGATGTATGTGTACTGCTGCTGCGTGTGATGTATGTGTACTGCTGCGGCGTGTGATGTATGTGTACTGCTGCGGTGGCTGCGCTGCGGCGTGTGATGTATATGTACTGCTGCGGTGGCCGCGCTGCGGCGTGTGATGTATGTTTACCGCTGCAGCGTGTGATGTATGTGTACTGCTGCGGTTGCTGCGCTGCGGCGTGTGATGTATGTGTACTGCTGCGGTGGCCGCGCTGCGGCGTGTGATGTGTGTGTACTGCTGCGGCGGGTGATGTATGTATACTGCTGCGGCGTGTGATGTATGTGTACTGCGGCGGCGTGTGATGTATGTGTTCTGCTGCGGCGTGTGATGTATGTGTACTGCTGCGGTGGCTGCGCTGCGGCGTGTGATGTATATGTACTGCTGCGGTGGCCGCGCTGCGGCGTGTGATGTATGTGTACTGCTGCGGCGTGTGATGTATGTGTACTGCTGCGGTGGCTGCGCTGCGGCGTGTGATGTATGTGTACTGCTGCGGTGGCCGCGCTGCGGCGTGTGATGTATGTGTACTGCTGCGGTGGCCGTGCCGCGGCGTGTGATGTATGTGTACTGCTGAGGCGTGTGATGTATGTGTACTGCTGCGGTGGTCGCGCTGCGGCGTGTAATGTATGTGTACTGCTGCGGTGGCCGCGCTGCGGCGTGTGATGTATGTGTACCGCTACGGTGGCCGCGCTGCGGCGTGTGATGTATGTGTACTGCTGCGGTGGCTGCGCTGCGGCGTGTGATGTATGTGTACTGCTGCGGTGGCCGCGCTACGGCGTGTGATGTATGTGTACTGCTGCGGTGGCTGCGCTGCGGTGTGTGATGTATGTGTTCTGCTGCGGTGGCCGCGCTGCGGCGTGTGATGTATGTGTACTGCTGCGGTGGTCGCGCCGCGGCGTGTGACTTATGTTTACTGCGCAGTGCGCGCTGCGGCGTGTGATGTATGTGTACTGCTGCGGCGTGTGATGTATGTGTACTGCTGCGGCGTGTGATGTATGTGTACTGCGGCGGCGTGTGATGTATGTGTACTGCTGCGGCGTTTGATGTATGTATACTGCTGCGGCGTGTGATGTATGTGTACTGCTGCGGCGTGTGATGTATGTGTACTGCTGCGGTGGCTGCGCTGCGGCGTGTGATGTATGTGTACTGCTGCGGTGGCCGCGCTGCGGCGTGTGATTTATGTGTACTGCTGCGGCGTGTGATGTATGTGTACTGCTGCGGCGTGTGATGTATGTGTTCTGCTGCGGCGTGTGATGTATGTGTACTGCTGCTGCGTGTGATGTATGTGTACTGCTGCGGCGTGTGATGTATGTGTACTGCTGCGGTGGCTGCGCTGCGGTGTGTGATGTATATGTACTGCTGCGGTGGCCGCGCTGCGGCGTGTGATGTATGTGTACTGCTGCGGCGTGTGATGTATGTGTTCTGCTGCGGGGTGTGATGTATGTGTACTGCTGCGGCGTGTGATGTATGTGTACTGCTGCGGCGTGTGATGTATGTGTACTGCTGCGGGGGCCGCGCTGCGACGTGTGATGTATGTGTACTGCTGCGGTGGCCGCACTGCGGCGTGGGATGTATGTGTACTGCTGCGGCGTGTGATGTATGTGTACTGCTGCGGCGTGTGATGTATGTGTACTGCTGCGGTGGCTGCGCTGAGGCGTGTGATGTATGTGTACTGCTGCGGTGGCCGCGCTGCGGCGTGTGATGTATGTGTACTGCTGCGGCGTGTGATGTATGTGTTCTGCTGCGGGGTGTGATGTATGTGTACTGCTGCGGCGTGTGATGTATGTGTACTGCTGCGGCGTGGGATGTATGTGTAATGCTGCGGTGGCTGCGCTGCGGCGTGTGATGTATATGTACTGCTGCGGTGGCCGCGCTGCGGCGTGTGATGTATGTGTACTGCTGCGGCGTGTGATGTATGTGTACTGCTGCGGCGTGTGATGTATGTGTACTGCTGCGGCGTGTGATGTATGTATACTGCTGCGGCGTGTGATGTATGTGTACTGCTGCGGCGTGTGATGTATGTGTACTGCTGCGGTGGCTGCGCTGCGGCGTGTGATGTATGTGTACTGCTGCGGTGGCCGCGCTGCGGCGTGTGATTTATGTGTACTGCTGCGGCGTGTGATGTATGTGTACTGCTGCGGCGTGTGATGTATGTGTTCTGCTGCGGCGTTTGATGTATGTGTACTGCTGCTGCGTGTGATGTATGTGTACTGCTGTGGCGTGTGATGTATGTGTACTGCTGCGGTGGCTGCGCTGCGGCGTGTGATGTATATGCACTGCTGCGGTGGCCGCGCTGCGGCGTGTGATGTATGTTTACTGCTGCAGCGTGTGATGTATGTGTACTGCTGCGGTTGCTGCGCTGCGGCGTGTGATGTATGTGTACTGCTGCGGTGGCCGCGCTGCGGCGTGTGATGTGTGTGTACTGCTGCGGCGGGTGATGTATGTATACTGCTGCGGCGTGTGATGTATGTGTACTGCGGCGGCGTGTGATGTATGTGTTCTGCTGCGGCGTGTGATGTATGTGTACTGCTGCTGTGGCTGCCCTGCGGCGTGTGATGTATATGTACTGCTGCGGTGGCCGCGCTGCGGCGTGTGATGTATGTGTACTGCTGCGGCGTGTGATGTATGTGTACTGCTGCGGTGGCTGCGCTGCGGCGTGTGATGTATGTGTATTGCTGCGGTGGCCGCGCTGCGGCGTGTGATGTATGTGTACTGCTGCGGTGGCCGTGCCGCGGCGTGTGATGTATGTGTACTGCTGAGGCGTGTGATGTATGTGTACTGCTGCGGTGGTCGCGCTGCGGCGTGTAATGTATGTGTACTACTGCGGTGGCCGCGCTGCGGCGTGTGATGTATGTGTACCGCTACGGTGGCCGCGCTGCGGCGTGTGATGTATGTGTACTGCTGCGGTGGCTGCGCTGCGGCGTGTGATGTATGTGTACTGCTGCGGTGGCCGCGCTACGGCGTGTGATGTATGTGTACTGCTGCGGTGGCTGCGCTGCGGTGTGTGATGTATGTGTTCTGCTGCGGTGGCCGCGCTGCGGCGTGTGATGTATGTGTACTGCTGCGGTGGTCGCGCCGCGGCGTGTGACTTATGTGTACTACGCAGTGCGCGCTGCGGCGTGTGATGTATGTGTACTGCTGCGGCGTGTGATGTATGTGTACTGCTGCGGCGTGTGATGTATGTGTACTGCGGCGGCGTGTGATGTATGTGTTCTGCTGCGGCGTGTGATGTATGTGTACTGCTGCGGTGGCTGCGCTGCGGCGTGTGATGTATATGTACTGCTGCGGTGGCCGCGCTGCGGCGTGTGATGTATGTGTACTGCTGCGGCGTGTGATGTATGTGTTCTGCTGCGGGGTGTGATGTATGTGTACTGCTGTGGCGTGTGATGTATGTGTACTGCTGCGGCGTGTGATGTATGTGTACTGCTGCGGGGGCTGCGCTGCGGCGTGTGATGTATGTGTACTGCTGCGGTGGCCGCACTGCGGCGTGTGATGTATGTGTACTGCTGCGGTGGCTGCGCTGCGGCGTGTGATGTATGTATACTGCTTCGGTGGCCGCGCTGCGGCGAGTGATGTATGTGTACTGCTGCGGTGGCTGCGCTGCGGCGTGTGATGTATGTGTACTGCTGCGGGGGCCGCGCTGCGGCGTGTGATGTATGTGTACTGCTGCGGTGGCCGCACTGTGGCGTGGGATGTATGTGTACTGCTGCGGCGTGTGATGTATGTGTACTGCTGCGGCGTGTGATGTATGTGTACTGCTGCGATGGCTGCGCTGCGGCGTGTGATGTATGTGTATTGCTGCGGTGGCCGCGCTGCGGCGTGTGATGTATGTGTACTGCTGCGGCGTGTGATGTATGTGTACTGCTGCGGTGGCTGCGCTGCGGCGTGTGATGTATGTGTAATGCTGCGGTGGCTGCGCTGCGGCGTGTGATGTATGTGTACTGCTGCGGCGTGTGATGTATGGGTACTGCTGCAGTGGCCGCGCTGCGGCGTGTGATGTATGTGTACTGCTGCGGTGGCCGCGCCGCGGCGTGTGATGTATGTGTACTGCTGCGGCGTGTGATGTATGTGTACTGCTGCGGTTACCGCGCCGCGGCGTGTGATGTATGTGTACTGCTGCGGCGTGTGATGTATGTGTACTGCTGCGGTAGCTGCGCTGCGGCGTGTGATGTATGTGTACTGCTGCGGCGTGTGATGTATGTGTACTGCTGCGGTGGCCGCGCCGCGGCGTGTGATGTATGTGTACTGCTGCGGCGTGTGATGTATGTGTACTGCTGCTGCGTGTGATGTATTTGTACTGCTGCGGTGGCTGCGCTGCGGCGTGTGATGTATGTGTACTGCTGCTGCGTGTGATGTATGTGTACTGCTGCGGTGGCCGCGCTGCGGCGTGTGATGTATGTGTACTGCTGCGGTGTGTGATGTATGTGTACTGCTGCGGCGTGTGATGTATGTGTACTGTTGCGGTGGCCGCGCTGCGGCGTGTGATGTATGTGTACTGCTGCGGCGTGTGATGTATGTGTTCTGCTGCGGGGTGTGATGTATGTGTACTGCTGCGGCGTGTGATGTATGTGTACTGCTGCGGCGTGGGATGTATGTGTACTGCTGCGGTGGCTGCGCTGCGGCGTGTGATGTATATGTACTGCTGCGGTGGCCGCGCTGCGGCGTGTGATGTATGTGTACTGCTGCGGCGTGTGATGTATGTGTACTGCTGCGGCGTGTGATGTATGTGTACTGCTGCGGCGTGTGATGTATGTGTACTGCTGCGGCGTGTGATGTATGTATACTGCTGCGGCGTGTGATGTATGTGTACTGCTGCGGCGTGTGATGTATGTGTACTGCTGCGGTGGCTGCGCTGCGGCGTGTGATGTATGTGTACTGCTGCGGTGGCCGCGCTGCGGCGTGTGATTTATGGGTACTGCTGCGGCGTGTGATGTATGTGTACTGCTGCGGCGTGTGATGTATGTGTTCTGCTGCGGCGTTTGATGTATGTGTACTGCTGCTGCGTGTGATGTATGTGTACTGCTGCGGCGTGTGATGTATGTGTACTGCTGCGGTGGCTGCGCTGCGGCGTGTGATGTATATGTACTGCTGCGGTGGCCGCGCTGCGGCGTGTGATGTATGTTTACCGCTGCAGCGTGTGATGTATGTGTACTGCTGCGGTTGCTGCGCTGCGGCGTGTGATGTATGTGTACTGCTGCGGTGGCCGCGCTGCGGCGTGTGATGTGTGTGTACTGCTGCGGCGGGTGATGTATGTATACTGCTGCGGCGTGTGATGTATGTGTACTGCGGCGGCGTGTAATGTATGTGTTCTGCTGCGGCGTGTGATGTATGTGTACTGCTGCGGTGGCTGCGCTGCGGCGTGTGATGTATATGTACTGCTGCGGTGGCCGCGCTGCGGCGTGTAATGTATGTGTACTGCTGCGGCGTGTGATGTATGTGTACTGCTGCGGTGGCTGCGCTGCGGCGTGTGATGTATGTGTACTGCTGCGGTGGCCGCGCTGCGGCGTGTGATGTATGTGTACTGCTGCGGTGGCCGTGCCGCGGCGTGTGATGTATGTGTACTGCTGAGGCGTGTGATGTATGTGTACTGCTGCGGTGGTCGCGCTGCGGCGTGTAATGTATGTGTACTGCTGCGGTGGCCGCGCTGCGGCGTGTGATGTATGTGTACCGCTACGGTGGCCGCGCTGCGGCGTGTGATGTATGTGTACTGCTGCGGTGGCTGCGCTGCGGCGTGTGATGTATGTGTACTGCTGCGGTGGCCGCGCTACGGCGTGTGATGTATGTGTACTGCTGCGGTGGCTGCGCTGCGGTGTGTGATGTATGTGTTCTGCTGCGGTGGCCGCGCTGCGGCGTGTGATGTATGTGTACTGCTGCGGTGGTCGCGCCGCGGCGTGTGACTTATGTGTACTGCGCAGTGCGCGCTGCGGCGTGTGATGTATGTGTACTGCTGCGGCGTGTGATGTATGTGTACTGCTGCGGCGTGTGATGTATGTGTACTGCGGCGGCGTGTGATGTATGTGTACTGCTGCGGCGTTTGATGTATGTATACTGCTGCGGCGTGTGATGTATGTGTACTGCTGCGGCGTGTGATGTATGTGTACTGCTGCGGTGGCTGCGCTGCGGCGTGTGATGTATGTGTACTGCTGCGGTGGCCGCGCTGCGGCGTGTGATTTATGTGTACTGCTGCGGCGTGTGATGTATGTGTACTGCTGCGGCGTGTGATGTATGTGTTCTGCTGCGGCGTGTGATGTATGTGTACTGCTGCTGCGTGTGATGTATGTGTACTGCTGCGGCGTGTGATGTATGTGTACTGCTGCGGTGGCTGCGCTGCGGTGTGTGATGTATATGTACTGCTGCGGTGTCCGCGCTGCGGCGTGTGATGTATGTGTACTGCTGCAGCGTGTGATGTATGTGTACTGCTTCGGTGGCTGCGCTGCGGCGTGTGATGTATGTGTACTGCTGCGGTGGCCGCGCTGCGGCGTGTGATGTATGTGTACTGCTGCGGCGGGTGATGTATGTATACTGCTGCGGCGTGTGATGTATGTGTACTGCGGCGGCGTGTGATGTATGTGTTCTGCTGCGGCGTGTGATGTATGTGTACTGCTGCGGTGGCTGCGCTGCGGCGTGTGATGTATATGTACTGCTGCGGTGGCCGCGCTGCGGCGTGTGATGTATGTGTACTGCTGCGGCGTGTGATGTATGTGTTCTGCTGCGGGGTGTGATGTATGTGTACTGCTGCGGCGTGTGATGTATGTGTACTGCTGCGGCGTGTGATGTATGTGTACTGCTGCGGGGGCCGCGCTGCGGCGTGTGATGTATGTGTACTGCTGCGGTGGCCGCACTGCGGCGTGGGATGTATGTGTACTGCTGCGGCGTGTGATGTATGTGTACTGCTGCGGCGTGTGATGTATGTGTACTGCTGCGGTGGCTGCGCTGAGGCGTGTGATGTATGTGTACTGCTGCGGTGGCCGCGCTGCGGCGTGTGATGTATGTGTACTGCTGCGGTGGCTGCGCTGCGGCGTGTGATGTATGTATACTGCTTCGGTGGCCGCGCTGTGGCGTGTGATGTATGTGTACTGCTGCGGTGGCTGCGCTGCGGCGTGTGATGTATGTGTACTGCTGCGGCGTGTGATGTATGTGTTCTGCTGCGGGGTGTGATGTATGTGTACTGCTGCGGCGTGTGATGTATGTGTACTGCTGCGGCGTGTGATGTATGTGTACTGCTGCGGGGGCCGCGCTGCGGCGTGTGATGTATGTGTACTGCTGCGGTGGCCGCACTGCGGCGTGGGATGTATGTGTACTGCTGCGGCGTGTGATGTATGTGTACTGCTGTGGCGTGTGATGTATGTGTACTGCTGCGGTGGCTGCGCTGCGGCGTGTGATGTATATGCACTGCTGCGGTGGCCGCGCTGCGGCGTGTGATGTATGTTTACTGCTGCAGCGTGTGATGTATGTGTACTGCTGCGGTGGCTGCGCTGCGGCGTGTGATGTATGTGTACTGCTGCGGTGGCCGCGCTGCGGCGTGTGATGTGTGTGTACTACTGCGGCGGTTGATGTATGTATACTGCTGCGGCGTGTGATGTATGTGTACTGCGGCGGCGTGTGATGTATGTGTTCTGCTGCGGCGTGTGATGTATGTGTTCTGCTGCTGTGGCTGCCCTGCGGCGTGTGATGTATATGTACTGCTGCGGTGGCCGCGCTGCGGCGTGTGATGTATGTGTACTGCTGCGGCGTGTGATGTATGTGTACTGCTGCGGTGGCTGCGCTGCGGCGTGTGATGTATGTGTATTGCTGCGGTGGCCGCGCTGCGGCGTGTGATGTATGTGTACTGCTGCGGTGGCCGTGCCGCGGCGTGTGATGTATGTGTACTGCTGAGGCGTGTGATGTATGTGTACTGCTGCGGTGGTCGCGCTGCGGCGTGTAATGTATGTGTACTACTGCGGTGGCCGCGCTGCGGCGTGTGATGTATGTGTACCGCTACGGTGGCCGCGCTGCGGCGTGTGATGTATGTGTACTGCTGCGGTGGCTGCGCTGCGGCGTGTGATGTATGTGTACTGCTGCGGTGGCCGCGCTACGGCGTGTGATGTATGTGTACTGCTGCGGTGGCTGCGCTGCGCTGTGTGATGTATGTGTTCTGCTGCGGTGGCCGCGCTGCGGCGTGTGATGTATGTGTACTGCTGCGGTGGTCGCGCCGCGGCGTGTGACTTATGTGTACTACGCAGTGCGCGCTGCGGCGTGTGATGTATGTGTACTGCTGCGGCGTGTGATGTATGTGTACTGCTGCGGCGTGTGATGTATGTGTACTGCGGCGGCGTGTGATGTATGTGTTCTGCTGCGGCGTGTGATGTATGTGTACTGCTGCGGTGGCTGCGCTGCGGCGTGTGATGTATATGTACTGCTGCGGTGGCCGCGCTGCGGCGTGTGATGTATGTGTACTGCTGTGGCGTGTGATGTATGTGTTCTGCTGCGGGGTGTGATGTATGTGTACTGCTGTGGCGTGTGATGTATGTGTACTGCTGCGGCGTGTGATGTATGTGTACTGCTGCGGGGGCTGCGCTGCGGCGTGTGATGTATGTGTACTGCTGCGGTGGCCGCACTGCGGCGTGTGATGTATGTGTACTGCTGCGGTGGCTGCGCTGCGGCGTGTGATGTATGTATACTGCTTCGGTGGCCGCGCTGCGGCGAGTGATGTATGTGTACTGCTGCGGTGGCTGCGCTGCGGCGTGTGATGTATGTGTACTGCTGCGGGGGCCGCGCTGCGGCGTGTGATGTATGTGTACTGCTGCGGTGGCCGCACTGTGGCGTGGGATGTATGTGTACTGCTGCGGCGTGTGATGTATGTGTACTGCTGCGGCGTGTGATGTATGTGTACTGCTGCGATGGCTGCGCTGCGGCGTGTGATGTATGAGTATTGCTGCGGTGGCCGCGCTGCGGCGTGTGATGTATGTGTACTGCTGCGGCGTGTGATGTATGTGTACTGCTGCGGTGGCTGCGCTGCGGCGTGTGATGTATGTGTACTGCTGCGGCGTGTGATGTATGGGTACTGCTGCAGTGGCCGCGCTGCGGCGTGTGATGTATGTGTACTGCTGCGGTGGCCGCGCCGCGGCGTGTGATGTATGTGTACTGCTGCGGCGTGTGATGTATGTGTACTGCTGCGGTTACCGCGCCGCGGCGTGTGATGTATGTGTACTGCTGCGGCGTGTGATGTATGTGTACTGCTGCGGTAGCTGCGCTGCGGCGTGTGATGTATGTGTACTGCTGCGGCGTGTGATGTATGTGTACTGCTGCGGTGGCCGCGCCGCGGCGTGTGATGTATGTGTACTGCTGCGGCGTGTGATGTATGTGTACTGCTGCTGCGTGTGATGTATTTGTACTGCTGCGGTGGCTGCGCTGCGGCGTGTGATGTATGTGTACTGCTGCTGCGTGTGATGTATGTGTACTGCTGCGGTGGCCGCGCTGCGGCGTGTGATGTATGTGTACTGCTGCGGTGTGTGATGTATGTGTACTGCTGCGGCGTGTGATGTATGTGTACTGTTGCGGTGGCCGCGCTGCGGCGTGTGATGTATGTGTACTGCTGCGGCGTGTGATGTATGTGTTCTGCTGCGGGGTGTGATGTATGTGTACTGCTGCGGCGTGTGATGTATGTGTACTGCTGCGGCGTGGGATGTATGTGTACTGCTGCGGTGGCTGCGCTGCGGCGTGTGATGTATATGTACTGCTGCGGTGGCCGCGCTGCGGCGTGTGATGTATGTGTACTGCTGCGGCGTGTGATGTATGTGTACTGCTGCGGCGTGTGATGTATGTGTACTGCTGCGGCGTGTGATGTATGTGTACTGCTGCGGCGTGTGATGTATGTATACTGCTGCGGCGTGTGATGTATGTGTACTGCTGCGGCGTGTGATGTATGTGTACTGCTGCGGTGGCTGCGCTGCGGCGTGTGATGTATGTGTACTGCTGCGGTGGCCGCGCTGCGGCGTGTGATTTATGGGTACTGCTGCGGCGTGTGATGTATGTGTACTGCTGCGGCGTGTGATGTATGTGTTCTGCTGCGGCGTTTGATGTATGTGTACTGCTGCTGCGTGTGATGTATGTGTACTGCTGCGGCGTGTGATGTATGTGTACTGCTGCGGTGGCTGCGCTGCGGCGTGTGATGTATATGTACTGCTGCGGTGGCCGCGCTGCGGCGTGTGATGTATGTTTACCGCTGCAGCGTGTGATGTATGTGTACTGCTGCGGTTGCTGCGCTGCGGCGTGTGATGTATGTGTACTGCTGCGGTGGCCGCGCTGCGGCGTGTGATGTGTGTGTACTGCTGCGGCGGGTGATGTATGTATACTGCTGCGGCGTGTGATGTATGTGTACTGCGGCGGCGTGTAATGTATGTGTTCTGCTGCGGCGTGTGATGTATGTGTACTGCTGCGGTGGCTGCGCTGCGGCGTGTGATGTATATGTACTGCTGCGGTGGCCGCGCTGCGGCGTGTAATGTATGTGTACTGCTGCGGCGTGTGATGTATGTGTACTGCTGCGGTGGCTGCGCTGCGGCGTGTGATGTATGTGTACTGCTGCGGTGGCCGCGCTGCGGCGTGTGATGTATGTGTACTGCTGCGGTGGCCGTGCCGCGGCGTGTGATGTATGTGTACTGCTGAGGCGTGTGATGTATGTGTACTGCTGCGGTGGTCGCGCTGCGGCGTGTAATGTATGTGTACTGCTGCGGTGGCCGCGCTGCGGCGTGTGATGTATGTGTACCGCTACGGTGGCCGCGCTGCGGCGTGTGATGTATGTGTACTGCTGCGGTGGCTGCGCTGCGGCGTGTGATGTATGTGTACTGCTGCGGTGGCCGCGCTACGGCGTGTGATGTATGTGTACTGCTGCGGTGGCTGCGCTGCGGTGTGTGATGTATGTGTTCTGCTGCGGTGGCCGCGCTTCGGCGTGTGATGTATGTGTACTGCTGCGGTGGTCGCGCCGCGGCGTGTGACTTATGTGTACTGCGCAGTGCGCGCTGCGGCGTGTGATGTATGTGTACTGCTGCGGCGTGTGATGTATGTGTACTGCTGCGGCGTGTGATGTATGTGTACTGCGGCGGCGTGTGATGTATGTGTACTGCTGCGGCGTTTGATGTATGTATACTGCTGCGGCGTGTGATGTATGTGTACTGCTGCGGCGTGTGATGTATGTGTACTGCTGCGGTGGCTGCGCTGCGGCGTGTGATGTATGTGTACTGCTGCGGTGGCCGCGCTGCGGCGTGTGATTTATGTGTACTGCTGCGGCGTGTGATGTATGTGTACTGCTGCGGCGTGTGATGTATGTGTTCTGCTGCGGCGTGTGATGTATGTGTACTGCTGCTGCGTGTGATGTATGTGTACTGCTGCGGCGTGTGATGTATGTGTACTGCTGCGGTGGCTGCGCTGCGGTGTGTGATGTATATGTACTGCTGCGGTGTCCGCGCTGCGGCGTGTGATGTATGTGTACTGCTGCAGCGTGTGATGTATGTGTACTGCTTCGGTGGCTGCGCTGCGGCGTGTGATGTATGTGTACTGCTGCGGTGGCCGCGCTGCGGCGTGTGATGTATGTGTACTGCTGCGGCGGGTGATGTATGTATACTGCTGCGGCGTGTGATGTATGTGTACTGCGGCGGCGTGTGATGTATGTGTTCTGCTGCGGCGTGTGATGTATGTGTACTGCTGCGGTGGCTGCGCTGCGGCGTGTGATGTATATGTACTGCTGCGGTGGCCGCGCTGCGGCGTGTGATGTATGTGTACTGCTGCGGCGTGTGATGTATGTGTTCTGCTGCGGGGTGTGATGTATGTGTACTGCTGCGGCGTGTGATGTATGTGTACTGCTGCGGCGTGTGATGTATGTGTACTGCTGCGGGGGCCGCGCTGCGGCGTGTGATGTATGTGTACTGCTGCGGTGGCCGCACTGCGGCGTGGGATGTATGTGTACTGCTGCGGCGTGTGATGTATGTGTACTGCTGCGGCGTGTGATGTATGTGTACTGCTGCGGTGGCTGCGCTGAGGCGTGTGATGTATGTGTACTGCTGCGGTGGCCGCGCTGCGGCGTGTGATGTATGTGTACTGCTGCGGTGGCTGCGCTGCGGCGTGTGATGTATGTATACTGCTTCGGTGGCCGCGCTGCGGCGTGTGATGTATGTGTACTGCTGCGGTGGCTGCGCTGCGGCGTGTGATGTATGTGTACTGCTGCGGGGGCCGCGCTGCGGCGTGTGATGTATGTGTACTGCTGCGGTGGCCACACTGCGGCGTGGGATGTATGTGTACTGCTGCGGCGTGTGATGTATGTGTACTGCTGCGAAGGCCGCACTGCGGCGTGGGATGTATGTGTTCTGCTGCGGCGTGTGATGTATGTGTACTGCTGCGGCGTGCGATGTATGTGTTCTGCTGCGGCGTTTGATGTATGTGTACTGCTGCTGCGTGTGATGTATGTGTACTGCTGCGGCGTGTGATGTATGTGTACTGCTGCGGTGGCTGCGCTGCGGCGTGTGATGTATATGTACTGCTGCGGTGGCCGCGCTGCGGCGTGTGATGTATGTTTACCGCTGCAGCGTGTGATGTATGTGTACTGCTGCGGTTGCTGCGCTGCGGCGTGTGATGTATGTGTACTGCTGCGGTGGCCGCGCTGCGGCGTGTGATGTGTGTGTACTGCTGCGGCGGGTGATGTATGTATACTGCTGCGGCGTGTGATGTATGTGTACTGCGGCGGCGTGTGATGTATGTGTTCTGCTGCGGCGTGTGATGTATGTGTACTGCTGCGGTGGCTGCGCTGCGGCGTGTGATGTATATGTACTGCTGCGGTGGCCGCGCTGCGGCGTGTGATGTATGTGTACTGCTGCGGCGTGTGATGTATGTGTACTGCTGCGGTGGCTGCGCTGCGGCGTGTGATGTATGTGTACTGCTGCGGTGGCCGCGCTGCGGCGTGTGATGTATGTGTACTGCTGCGGTGGCCGTGCCGCGGCGTGTGATGTATGTGTACTGCTGAGGCGTGTGATGTATGTGTACTGCTGCGGTGGTCGCGCTGCGGCGTGTAATGTATGTGTACTGCTGCGGTGGCCGCGCTACGGCGTGTGATGTATGTGTACCGCTACGGTGGCCGCGCTGCGGCGTGTGATGTATGTGTACTGCTGCGGTGGCTGCGCTGCGGCGTGTGATGTATGTGTACTGCTGCGGTGGCCGCGCTACGGCGTGTGATGTATGTGTACTGCTGCGGTGGCTGCGCTGCGGTGTGTGATGTATGTGTTCTGCTGCGGTGGCCGCGCTGCGGCGTGTGATGTATGTGTACTGCTGCGGTGGTCGCGCCGCGGCGTGTGACTTATGTTTACTGCGCAGTGCGCGCTGCGGCGTGTGATGTATGTGTACTGCTGCGGCGTGTGATGTATGTGTACTGCTGCGGCGTGTGATGTATGTGTACTGCGGCGGCGTGTGATGTATGTGTACTGCTGCGGCGTTTGATGTATGTATACTGCTGCGGCGTGTGATGTATGTGTACTGCTGCGGCGTGTGATGTATGTGTACTGCTGCGGTGGCTGCGCTGCGGCGTGTGATGTATGTGTACTGCTGCGGTGGCCGCGCTGCGGCGTGTGATTTATGTGTACTGCTGCGGCGTGTGATGTATGTGTACTGCTGCGGCGTGTGATGTATGTGTTCTGCTGCGGCGTGTGATGTATGTGTACTGCTGCTGCGTGTGATGTATGTGTACTGCTGCGGCGTGTGATGTATGTGTACTGCTGCGGTGGCTGCGCTGCGGTGTGTGATGTATATGTACTGCTGCGGTGGCCGCGCTGCGGCGTGTGATGTATGTGTACTGCTGCAGCGTGTGATGTATGTGTACTGCTTCGGTGGCTGCGCTGCGGCGTGTGATGTATGTGTACTGCTGCGGTGGCCGCGCTGCGGCGTGTGATGTATGTGTACTGCTGCGGCGGGTGATGTATGTATACTGCTGCGGCGTGTGATGTATGTGTACTGCGGCGGCGTGTGATGTATGTGTTCTGCTGCGGCGTGTGATGTATGTGTACTGCTGCGGTGGCTGCGCTGCGGCGTGTGATGTATATGTACTGCTGCGGTGGCCGCGCTGCGGCGTGTGATGTATGTGTACTGCTGCGGCGTGTGATGTATGTGTTCTGCTGCGGGGTGTGATGTATGTGTACTGCTGCGGCGTGTGATGTATGTGTACTGCTGCGGCGTGTGATGTATGTGTACTGCTGCGGGGGCCGCGCTGCGGCGTGTGATGTATGTGTACTGCTGCGGTGGCCGCACTGCGGCGTGGGATGTATGTGTACTGCTGCGGCGTGTGATGTATGTGTACTGCTGCGGCGTGTGATGTATGTGTACTGCTGCGGTGGCTGCGCTGAGGCGTGTGATGTATGTGTACTGCTGCGGTGGCCGCGCTGCGGCGTGTGATGTATGTGTACTGCTGCGGCGTGTGATGTATGTGTTCTGCTGCGGGGTGTGATGTATGTGTACTGCTGCGGCGTGTGATGTATGTGTACTGCTTCGGCGTGGGATGTATGTGTACTGCTGCGGTGGCTGCGCTGCGGCGTGTGATGTATATGTACTGCTGCGGTGGCCGCGCTGCGGCGTGTGATGTATGTGTACTGCTGCGGCGTGTGATGTATGTGTACTGCTGCGGCGTGTGATGTATGTGTACTGCTGCGGCGTGTGATGTATGTATACTGCTGCGGCGTGTGATGTATGTGTACTGCTGCGGCGTGTGATGTATGTGTACTGCTGCGGTGGCTGCGCTGCGGCGTGTGATGTATGTGTACTGCTGCGGTGGCCGCGCTGCGGCGTGTGATTTATGTGTACTGCTGCGGCGTGTGATGTATGTGTACTGCTGCGGCGTGTGATGTATGTGTTCTGCTGCGGCGTTTGATGTATGTGTACTGCTGCTGCGTGTGATGTATGTGTACTGCTGCGGCGTGTGATGTATGTGTACTGCTGCGGTGGCTGCGCTGCGGCGTGTGATGTATATGCACTGCTGCGGTGGCCGCGCTGCGGCGTGTGATGTATGTTTACTGCTGCAGCGTGTGATGTATGTGTACTGCTGCGGTTGCTGCGCTGCGGCGTGTGATGTATGTGTACTGCGGCGGCGTGTGATGTATGTGTTCTGCTGCGGCGTGTGATGTATGTGTACTGCTGCGGTGGCTGCCCTGCGGCGTGTGATGTATATGTACTGCTGCGGTGGCCGCGCTGCGGCGTGTGATGTATGTGTACTGCTGCGGCGTGTGATGTATGTGTACTGCTGCGGTGGCTGCGCTGCGGCGTGTGATGTATGTGTACTGCTGCGGTGGCCGCGCTGCGGCGTGTGATGTATGTGTACTGCTGCGGTGGCCGTGCCGCGGCGTGTGATGTATGTGTACTGCTGAGGCGTGTGATGTATGTGTACTGCTGCGGTGGTCGCGCTGCGGCGTGTAATGTATGTGTACTACTGCGGTGGCCGCGCTGCGGCGTGTGATGTATGTGTACCGCTACGGTGGCCGCGCTGCGGCGTGTGATGTATGTGTACTGCTGCGGTGGCTGCGCTGCGGCGTGTGATGTATGTGTACTGATGCGGTGGCCGCGCTACGGCGTGTGATGTATGTGTACTGCTGCGGTGGCTGCGCTGCGGTGTGTGATGTATGTGTTCTGCTGCGGTGGCCGCGCTGCGGCGTGTGATGTACGTGTACTGCTGCGGTGGTCGCGCCGCGGCGTGTGACTTATGTGTACTACGCAGTGCGCGCTGCGGCGTGTGATGTATGTGTACTGCTGCGGCGTGTGATGTATGTGTACTGCTGCGGCGTGTGATGTATGTGTACTGCGGCGGCGTGTGATGTATGTGTTCTGCTGCGGCGTGTGATGTATGTGTACTGCTGCGGTGGCTGCGCTGCGGCGTGTGATGTATATGTACTGCTGCGGCGGCCGCGCTGCGGCGTGTGATGTATGTGTACTGCTGCGGCGTGTGATGTATGTGTTCTGCTGCGGGGTGTGATGTATGTGTACTGCTGTGGCGTGTGATGTATGTGTACTGCTGCGGCGTGTGATGTATGTGTACTGCTGCGGGGGCTGCGCTGCGGCGTGTGATGTATGTGTACTGCTGCGGTGGCCGCACTGCGGCGTGTGATGTATGTGTACTGCTGCGGTGGCTGCGCTGCGGCGTGTGATGTATGTATACTGCTTCGGTGGCCGCGCTGCGGCGAGTGATGTATGTGTACTGCTGCGGTGGCTGCGCTGCGGCGTGTGATGTATGTGTACTGCTGCGGGGGCCGCGCTGCGGCGTGTGATGTATGTGTACTGCTGCGGTGGCCGCACTGTGGCGTGGGATGTATGTGTACTGCTGCGGCGTGTGATGTATGTGTACTGCTGCGGCGTGTGATGTATGTGTACTGCTGCGATGGCTGCGCTGCGGCGTGTGATGTATGTGTATTGCTGCGGTGGCCGCGCTGCGGCGTGTGATGTATGTGTACTGCTGCGGCGTGTGATGTATGTGTACTGCTGCGGTGGCTGCGCTGCGGCGTGTGATGTATGTGTAATGCTGCGGTGGCTGCGCTGCGGCGTGTGATGTATGTGTACTGCTGCGGCGTGTGATGTATGGGTACTGCTGCGGTGGCCGCGCTGCGGCGTGTGATGTATGTGTACTGCTGCGGTGGCCGCGCCGCGGCGTGTGATGTATGTGTACTGCTGCGGCGTGTGATGTATGTGTACTGCTGCGGTTACCGCGCCGCGGCGTGTGATGTATGTGTACTGCTGCGGCGTGTGATGTATGTGTACTGCTGCGGTAGCTGCGCTGCGGCGTGTGATGTATGTGTACTGCTGCGGCGTGTGATGTATGTGTACTGCTGCGGTGGCCGCGCCGCGGCGTGTGATGTATGTGTACTGCTGCGGCGTGTGATGTATGTGTACTGCTGCTGCGTGTGATGTATTTGTACTGCTGCGGTGGCTGCGCTGCGGCGTGTGATGTATGTGTACTGCTGCTGCGTGTGATGTATGTGTACTGCTGCGGTGGCCGCGCTGCGGCGTGTGATGTATGTGTACTGCTGCGGTGTGTGATGTATGTGTACTGCTGCGGCGTGTGATGTATGTGTACTGTTGCGGTGGCCGCGCTGCGGCGTGTGATGTATGTGTACTGCTGCGGCGTGTGATGTATGTGTTCTGCTGCGGGGTGTGATGTATGTGTACTGCTGCGGCGTGTGATGTATGTGTACTGCTGCGGCGTGGGATGTATGTGTACTGCTGCGGTGGCTGCGCTGCGGCGTGTGATGTATATGTACTGCTGCGGTGGCCGCGCTGCGGCGTGTGATGTATGTGTACTGCTGCGGCGTGTGATGTATGTGTACTGCTGCGGCGTGTGATGTATGTGTACTGCTGCGGCGTGTGATGTATGTGTACTGCTGCGGCGTGTGATGTATGTATACTGCTGCGGCGTGTGATGTATGTGTACTGCTGCGGCGTGTGATGTATGTGTACTGCTGCGGTGGCTGCGCTGCGGCGTGTGATGTATGTGTACTGCTGCGGTGGCCGCGCTGCGGCGTGTGATTTATGTGTACTGCTGCGGCGTGTGATGTATGTGTACTGCTGCGGCGTGTGATGTATGTGTTCTGCTGCGGCGTTTGATGTATGTGTACTGCTGCTGCGTGTGATGTATGTGTACTGCTGCGGCGTGTGATGTATGTGTACTGCTGCGGTGGCTGCGCTGCGGCGTGTGATGTATATGTACTGCTGCGGTGGCCGCGCTGCGGCGTGTGATGTATGTTTACCGCTGCAGCGTGTGATGTATGTGTACTGCTGCGGTTGCTGCGCTGCGGCGTGTGATGTATGTGTACTGCTGCGGTGGCCGCGCTGCGGCGTGTGATGTGTGTGTACTGCTGCGGCGGGTGATGTATGTATACTGCTGCGGCGTGTGATGTATGTGTACTGCGGCGGCGTGTAATGTATGTGTTCTGCTGCGGCGTGTGATGTATGTGTACTGCTGCGGTGGCTGCGCTGCGGCGTGTGATGTATATGTACTGCTGCGGTGGCCGCGCTGCGGCGTGTAATGTATGTGTACTGCTGCGGCGTGTGATGTATGTGTACTGCTGCGGTGGCTGCGCTGCGGCGTGTGATGTATGTGTACTGCTGCGGTGGCCGCGCTGCGGCGTGTGATGTATGTGTACTGCTGCGGTGGCCGTGCCGCGGCGTGTGATGTATGTGTACTGCTGAGGCGTGTGATGTATGTGTACTGCTGCGGTGGTCGCGCTGCGGCGTGTAATGTATGTGTACTGCTGCGGTGGCCGCGCTGCGGCGTGTGATGTATGTGTACCGCTACGGTGGCCGCGCTGCGGCGTGTGATGTATGTGTACTGCTGCGGTGGCTGCGCTGCGGCGTGTGATGTATGTGTACTGCTGCGGTGGCCGCGCTACGGCGTGTGATGTATGTGTACTGCTGCGGTGGCTGCGCTGCGGTGTGTGATGTATGTGTTCTGCTGCGGTGGCCGCGCTGCGGCGTGTGATGTATGTGTACTGCTGCGGTGGTCGCGCCGCGGCGTGTGACTTATGTGTACTGCGCAGTGCGCGCTGCGGCGTGTGATGTATGTGTACTGCTGCGGCGTGTGATGTATGTGTACTGCTGCGGCGTGTGATGTATGTGTACTGCGGCGGCGTGTGATGTATGTGTACTGCTGCGGCGTTTGATGTATGTATACTGCTGCGGCGTGTGATGTATGTGTACTGCTGCGGCGTGTGATGTATGTGTACTGCTGCGGTGGCTGCGCTGCGGCGTGTGATGTATGTGTACTGCTGCGGTGGCCGCGCTGCGGCGTGTGATTTATGTGTACTGCTGCGGCGTGTGATGTATGTGTACTGCTGCGGCGTGTGATGTATGTGTTCTGCTGCGGCGTGTGATGTATGTGTACTGCTGCTGCGTGTGATGTATGTGTACTGCTGCGGCGTGTGATGTATGTGTACTGCTGCGGTGGCTGCGCTGCGGTGTGTGATGTATATGTACTGCTGCGGTGTCCGCGCTGCGGCGTGTGATGTATGTGTACTGCTGCAGCGTGTGATGTATGTGTACTGCTTCGGTGGCTGCGCTGCGGCGTGTGATGTATGTGTACTGCTGCGGTGGCCGCGCTGCGGCGTGTGATGTATGTGTACTGCTGCGGCGGGTGATGTATGTATACTGCTGCGGCGTGTGATGTATGTGTACTGCGGCGGCGTGTGATGTATGTGTTCTGCTGCGGCGTGTGATGTATGTGTACTGCTGCGGTGGCTGCGCTGCGGCGTGTGATGTATATGTACTGCTGCGGTGGCCGCGCTGCGGCGTGTGATGTATGTGTACTGCTGCGGCGTGTGATGTATGTGTTCTGCTGCGGGGTGTGATGTATGTGTACTGCTGCGGCGTGTGATGTATGTGTACTGCTGCGGCGTGTGATGTATGTGTACTGCTGCGGGGGCCGCGCTGCGGCGTGTGATGTATGTGTACTGCTGCGGTGGCCGCACTGCGGCGTGGGATGTATGTGTACTGCTGCGGCGTGTGATGTATGTGTACTGCTGCGGCGTGTGATGTATGTGTACTGCTGCGGTGGCTGCGCTGAGGCGTGTGATGTATGTGTACTGCTGCGGTGGCCGCGCTGCGGCGTGTGATGTATGTGTACTGCTGCGGTGGCTGCGCTGCGGCGTGTGATGTATGTATACTGCTTCGGTGGCCGCGCTGCGGCGTGTGATGTATGTGTACTGCTGCGGTGGCTGCGCTGCGGCGTGTGATGTATGTGTACTGCTGCGGGGGCCGCGCTGCGGCGTGTGATGTATGTGTACTGCTGCGGCGTGTGATGTATGTGTACTGCTGCGGCGTGTGATGTATGTGTACTGCTGCGGCGTGTGATGTATGTGTACTGCTGCGGCGTGTGATGTATGTATACTGCTGAGGCGTGTGATGTATGTGTACTGCTGCGGTGGCCGCGCTGCGGCGTGTGATGTATGTGTACTGCTGCGGTGGCTGCGCTGCGGCGTGTGATGTATGTATACTGCTTCGGTGGCCGCGCTGCGGCGTGTGATGTATGTGTACTGCTGCGGTGGCTGCGCTGCGGCGTGTGATGTATGTGTACTGCTGCGGGGGCCGCGCTGCGGCGTGTGATGTATGTGTACTGCTGCGGTGGCCACACTGCGGCGTGGGATGTATGTGTACTGCTGCGGCGTGTGATGTATGTGTACTGCTGCGAAGGCCGCACTGCGGCGTGGGATGTATGTGTTCTGCTGCGGCGTGTGATGTATGTGTACTGCTGCGGCGTGCGATGTATGTGTTCTGCTGCGGCGTTTGATGTATGTGTACTGCTGCTGCGTGTGATGTATGTGTACTGCTGCGGCGTGTGATGTATGTGTACTGCTGCGGTGGCTGCGCTGCGGCGTGTGATGTATATGTACTGCTGCGGTGGCCGCGCTGCGGCGTGTGATGTATGTTTACCGCTGCAGCGTGTGATGTATGTGTACTGCTGCGGTTGCTGCGCTGCGGCGTGTGATGTATGTGTACTGCTGCGGTGGCCGCGCTGCGGCGTGTGATGTGTGTGTACTGCTGCGGCGGGTGATGTATGTATACTGCTGCGGCGTGTGATGTATGTGTACTGCGGCGGCGTGTGATGTATGTGTTCTGCTGCGGCGTGTGATGTATGTGTACTGCTGCGGTGGCTGCGCTGCGGCGTGTGATGTATATGTACTGCTGCGGTGGCCGCGCTGCGGCGTGTGATGTATGTGTACTGCTGCGGCGTGTGATGTATGTGTACTGCTGCGGTGGCTGCGCTGCGGCGTGTGATGTATGTGTACTGCTGCGGTGGCCGCGCTGCGGCGTGTGATGTATGTGTACTGCTGCGGTGGCCGTGCCGCGGCGTGTGATGTATGTGTACTGCTGAGGCGTGTGATGTATGTGTACTGCTGCGGTGGTCGCGCTGCGGCGTGTAATGTATGTGTACTGCTGCGGTGGCCGCGCTACGGCGTGTGATGTATGTGTACCGCTACGGTGGCCGCGCTGCGGCGTGTGATGTATGTGTACTGCTGCGGTGGCTGCGCTGCGGCGTGTGATGTATGTGTACTGCTGCGGTGGCCGCGCTACGGCGTGTGATGTATGTGTACTGCTGCGGTGGCTGCGCTGCGGTGTGTGATGTATGTGTTCTGCTGCGGTGGCCGCGCTGCGGCGTGTGATGTATGTGTACTGCTGCGGTGGTCGCGCCGCGGCGTGTGACTTATGTTTACTGCGCAGTGCGCGCTGCGGCGTGTGATGTATGTGTACTGCTGCGGCGTGTGATGTATGTGTACTGCTGCGGCGTGTGATGTATGTGTACTGCGGCGGCGTGTGATGTATGTGTACTGCTGCGGCGTTTGATGTATGTATACTGCTGCGGCGTGTGATGTATGTGTACTGCTGCGGCGTGTGATGTATGTGTACTGCTGCGGTGGCTGCGCTGCGGCGTGTGATGTATGTGTACTGCTGCGGTGGCCGCGCTGCGGCGTGTGATTTATGTGTACTGCTGCGGCGTGTGATGTATGTGTACTGCTGCGGCGTGTGATGTATGTGTTCTGCTGCGGCGTGTGATGTATGTGTACTGCTGCTGCGTGTGATGTATGTGTACTGCTGCGGCGTGTGATGTATGTGTACTGCTGCGGTGGCTGCGCTGCGGTGTGTGATGTATATGTACTGCTGCGGTGGCCGCGCTGCGGCGTGTGATGTATGTGTACTGCTGCAGCGTGTGATGTATGTGTACTGCTTCGGTGGCTGCGCTGCGGCGTGTGATGTATGTGTACTGCTGCGGTGGCCGCGCTGCGGCGTGTGATGTATGTGTACTGCTGCGGCGGGTGATGTATGTATACTGCTGCGGCGTGTGATGTATGTGTACTGCGGCGGCGTGTGATGTATGTGTTCTGCTGCGGCGTGTGATGTATGTGTACTGCTGCGGTGGCTGCGCTGCGGCGTGTGATGTATATGTACTGCTGCGGTGGCCGCGCTGCGGCGTGTGATGTATGTGTACTGCTGCGGCGTGTGATGTATGTGTTCTGCTGCGGGGTGTGATGTATGTGTACTGCTGCGGCGTGTGATGTATGTGTACTGCTGCGGCGTGTGATGTATGTGTACTGCTGCGGGGGCCGCGCTGCGGCGTGTGATGTATGTGTACTGCTGCGGTGGCCGCACTGCGGCGTGGGATGTATGTGTACTGCTGCGGCGTGTGATGTATGTGTACTGCTGCGGCGTGTGATGTATGTGTACTGCTGCGGTGGCTGCGCTGAGGCGTGTGATGTATGTGTACTGCTGCGGTGGCCGCGCTGCGGCGTGTGATGTATGTGTACTGCTGCGGCGTGTGATGTATGTGTTCTGCTGCGGGGTGTGATGTATGTGTACTGCTGCGGCGTGTGATGTATGTGTACTGCTTCGGCGTGGGATGTATGTGTACTGCTGCGGTGGCTGCGCTGCGGCGTGTGATGTATATGTACTGCTGCGGTGGCCGCGCTGCGGCGTGTGATGTATGTGTACTGCTGCGGCGTGTGATGTATGTGTACTGCTGCGGCGTGTGATGTATGTGTACTGCTGCGGCGTGTGATGTATGTATACTGCTGCGGCGTGTGATGTATGTGTACTGCTGCGGCGTGTGATGTATGTGTACTGCTGCGGTGGCTGCGCTGCGGCGTGTGATGTATGTGTACTGCTGCGGTGGCCGCGCTGCGGCGTGTGATTTATGTGTACTGCTGCGGCGTGTGATGTATGTGTACTGCTGCGGCGTGTGATGTATGTGTTCTGCTGCGGCGTTTGATGTATGTGTACTGCTGCTGCGTGTGATGTATGTGTACTGCTGCGGCGTGTGATGTATGTGTACTGCTGCGGTGGCTGCGCTGCGGCGTGTGATGTATATGCACTGCTGCGGTGGCCGCGCTGCGGCGTGTGATGTATGTTTACTGCTGCAGCGTGTGATGTATGTGTACTGCTGCGGTTGCTGCGCTGCGGCGTGTGATGTATGTGTACTGCTGCGGTGGCCGCGCTGCGGCGTGTGATGTGTGTGTACTGCTGCGGCGGGTGATGTATGTATACTGCTGCGGCGTGTGATGTATGTGTACTGCGGCGGCGTGTGATGTATGTGTTCTGCTGCGGCGTGTGATGTATGTGTACTGCTGCGGTGGCTGCCCTGCGGCGTGTGATGTATATGTACTGCTGCGGTGGCCGCGCTGCGGCGTGTGATGTATGTGTACTGCTGCGGCGTGTGATGTATGTGTACTGCTGCGGTGGCTGCGCTGCGGCGTGTGATGTATGTGTACTGCTGCGGTGGCCGCGCTGCGGCGTGTGATGTATGTGTACTGCTGCGGTGGCCGTGCCGCGGCGTGTGATGTATGTGTACTGCTGAGGCGTGTGATGTATGTGTACTGCTGCGGTGGTCGCGCTGCGGCGTGTAATGTATGTGTACTACTGCGGTGGCCGCGCTGCGGCGTGTGATGTATGTGTACCGCTACGGTGGCCGCGCTGCGGCGTGTGATGTATGTGTACTGCTGCGGTGGCTGCGCTGCGGCGTGTGATGTATGTGTACTGCTGCGGTGGCCGCGCTACGGCGTGTGATGTATGTGTACTGCTGCGGTGGCTGCGCTGCGGTGTGTGATGTATGTGTTCTGCTGCGGTGGCCGCGCTGCGGCGTGTGATGTATGTGTACTGCTGCGGTGGTCGCGCCGCGGCGTGTGACTTATGTGTACTACGCAGTGCGCGCTGCGGCGTGTGATGTATGTGTACTGCTGCGGCGTGTGATGTATGTGTACTGCTGCGGCGTGTGATGTATGTGTACTGCGGCGGCGTTTGATGTATGTGTTCTGCTGCGGCGTGTGATGTATGTGTACTGCTGCGGTGGCTGCGCTGCGGCGTGTGATGTATATGTACTGCTGCGTTGCCGCGCTGCGGCGTGTGATGTATGTGTACTGCTGCGGCGTGTGATGTATGTGTTCTGCTGCGGGGTGTGATGTATGTGTACTGCTGTGGCGTGTGATGTATGTGTACTGCTGCGGCGTGTGATGTATGTGTACTGCTGCGGGGGCTGCGCTGCGGCGTGTGATGTATGTGTACTGCTGCGGTGGCCGCACTGCGGCGTGTGATGTATGTGTACTGCTGCGGTGGCTGCGCTGCGGCGTGTGATGTATGTGTTCTGCTACGGCGTGTGATGTATGTGTACTGCTGCTGCGTGTGATGTATGTGTACTGCTGCGGCGTGTGATGTATGTGTACTGCTGCGGTGGCTGCGCTGCGGTGTGTGATGTATATGTACTGCTGCGGTGGCCGCGCTGCGGCGTGTGATGTATGTGTACTGCTGCAGCGTGTGATGTATGTGTACTGCTTCGGTGGCTGCGCTGCGGCGTGTGATGTATGTGTACTGCTGCGGTGGCCGCGCTGCGGCGTGTGATGTATGTGTACTGCTGCGGCGGGTGATGTATGTATACTACTGCGGCGTGTGATGTATGTGTACTGCGGCGGCGTGTGATGTATGTGTTCTGCTGCGGCGAATGATGTATGTGTACTGCTGCGGTGGCTGCGCTGCGGCGTGTGATGTATATGTACTGCTGCGGTGGCCGCGCTGCGGCGTGTGATGTATGTGTACTGCTGCGGCGTGTGATGTATGTGTTCTGCTGCGGGGTGTGATGTATGTGTACTGCTGCGGCGTGTGATGTATGTGTACTGCTGCGGCGTGTGATGTATGTGTACTGCTGCGGGGGCCGCGCTGCGGCGTGTGATGTATGTGTACTGCTGCGGTGGCCGCACTGCGGCGTGGGATGTATGTGTACTGCTGCGGTGGCTGCGCTGCGGCGTGTGATGTATGTATACTGCTTCGGTGGCCGCGCTACGGCGTGTGATGTATGTGTACTGCTGCGGTGGCTGCGCTGCGGCGTGTGATGTATGTGTACTGCTGCGGGGGCCGCGCTGCGGCGTGTGATGTATGTGTACTGCTGCGGTGGCCGCACTGCGGCGTGTGATGTATGTGTACTGCTGCGGTGGCCGCACTGCGGCGTGTGATGTATGTGTACTGCTGCGGCGTGTGATGTATGTGTTCTGCTGCGGCGTTTGATGTATGTGTACTGCTGCTGCGTGTGATGTATGTGTACTGCTGCGGCGTGTGATGTATGTGTACTGCTGCGGTGGCTGCGCTGCGGCGTGTGATGTATATGTACTGCTGCGGTGGCCGCGCTGCGGCGTGTGATGTATGTTTACCGCTGCAGGGTGTGATGTATGTGTACTGCTGCGGTTGCTGCGCTGCGGCGTGTGATGTATGTGTACTGCTGCGGTGGCCGCGCTGCGGCGTGTGATGTGTGTGTACTGCTGCGGCGGGTGATGTATGTATACTGCTGCGGCGTGTGATGTATGTGTACTGCGGCGGCGTGTAATGTATGTGTTCTGCTGCGGCGTGTGATGTATGTGTACTGCTGCGGTGGCTGCGCTGCGGCGTGTGATGTATATGTACTGCTGCGGTGGCCGCGCTGCGGCGTGTAATGTATGTGTACTGCTGCGGCGTGTGATGTATGTGTACTGCTGCGGTGGCTGCGCTGCGGCGTGTGATGTATGTGTACTGCTGCGGTGGCCGCGCTGCGGCGTGTGATGTATGTGTACTGCTGCGGTGGCCGTGCCGCGGCGTGTGATGTATGTGTACTGCTGAGGCGTGTGATGTATGTGTACTGCTGCGGTGGTCGCGCTGCGGCGTGTAATGTATGTGTACTGCTGCGGTGGCCGCGCTGCGGCGTGTGATGTATGTGTACCGCTACGGTGGCCGCGCTGCGGCGTGTGATGTATGTGTACTGCTGCGGTGGCTGCGCTGCGGCGTGTGATGTATGTGTACTGCTGCGGTGGCCGCGCTACGGCGTGTGATGTATGTGTACTGCTGCGGTGGCTGCGCTGCGGTGTGTGATGTATGTGTTCTGCTGCGGTGGCCGCGCTGCGGCGTGTGATGTATGTGTACTGCTGCGGTGGTCGCGCCGCGGCGTGTGACTTATGTGTACTGCGCAGTGCGCGCTGCGGCGTGTGATGTATGTGTACTGCTGCGGCGTGTGATGTATGTGTACTGCTGCGGCGTGTGATGTATGTGTACTGCGGCGGCGTGTGATGTATGTGTACTGCTGCGGCGTTTGATGTATGTATACTGCTGCGGCGTGTGATGTATGTGTACTGCTGCGGCGTGTGATGTATGTGTACTGCTGCGGTGGCTGCGCTGCGGCGTGTGATGTATGTGTACTGCTGCGGTGGCCGCGCTGCGGCGTGTGATTTATGTGTACTGCTGCGGCGTGTGATGTATGTGTACTGCTGCGGCGTGTGATGTATGTGTTCTGCTGCGGCGTGTGATGTATGTGTACTGCTGCTGCGTGTGATGTATGTGTACTGCTGCGGCGTGTGATGTATGTGTACTGCTGCGGTGGCTGCGCTGCGGTGTGTGATGTATATGTACTGCTGCGGTGGCCGCGCTGCGGCGTGTGATGTATGTGTACTGCTGCAGCGTGTGATGTATGTGGACTGCTTCGGTGGCTGCGCTGCGGCGTGTGATGTATGTGTACTGCTGCGGTGGCCGCGCTGCGGCGTGTGATGTATATGTACTGCTGCGGCGTGTGATGTATGTGTACTGCTGCGGCGTGTGATGTATGTGTTCTGCTGCGGGGTGTGATGTATGTGTACTGCTGCGGCGTGTGATGTATGTGTGCTGCTGCGGCGTGTGATGTATGTGTACTGCTGCGGGGGCCGCGCTGCGGCGTGTGATGTATGTGTACTGCTGCGGTGGCCGCGCTGCGGCGTGTGATGTATGTGTACTGCTGCAGCGTGTGATGTATGTGTACTGCTGCGGTGGCCGCACTGCGGCGTGGGATGTATGTGTACTGCTGCGGCGTGTGATGTATGTGTACTGCTGCGGCGTGTGATGTATGTGTACTGCTGCGGTGGCTGCGCTGAGGCGTGTGATGTATGTGTACTGCTGCGGTGGCCGCGCTGCGGCGTTTGATGTATGTGTACTGCTGCGGTGGCTGCGCTGCGGCGTGTGATTTATGTATACTGCTTCGGTGGCCGCGCTGCGGCGTGTGATGTATGTGTACTGCTGCGGTGGCTGCGCTGCGGCGTGTGATGTATGTGTACTGCTGCGGGGGCCGTGCTGCGGCGTGTGATGTATGTGTACTGCTGCGGCGTGTGATGTATGTGTTCTGCTGCGGCGTTTGATGTATGTGTACTGCTGCTGCGTGTGATGTATGTGTACTGCTGCGGCGTGTGATGTATGTGTACTGCTGCGGTGGCTGCGCTGCGGCGTGTGATGTATATGTACTGCTGCGGTGGCCGCGCTGCGGCGTGTGATGTATGTTTACCGCTGCAGCGTGTGATGTATGTGTACTGCTGCGGTTGCTGCGCTGCGGCGTGTGATGTATGTGTACTGCTGCGGTGGCCGCGCTGCGGCGTGTGATGTGTGTGTACTGCTGCGGCGGGTGATGTATGTATACTGCTGCGGCGTGTGATGTATGTGTACTGCGGCGGCGTGTGATGTATGTGCTCTGCTGCGGCGTGTGATGTATGTGTACTGCTGCGGTGGCTGCGCTGCGGCGTGTGATGTATATGTACTGCTGCGGTGGCCGCGCTGCGGCGTGTGATGTATGTGTACTGCTGCGGCGTGTGATGTATGTGTACTGCTGCGGTGGCTGCGCTGCGGCGTGTGATGTATGTGTACTGCTGCGGTGGCCGCGCTGCGGCGTGTGATGTATGTGTACTGCTGCGGTGGCCGTGCCGCGGCGTGTGATGTATGTGTACTGCTGAGGCGTGTGATGTATGTGTACTGCTGCGGTGGTCGCGCTGCGGCGTGTAATGTATGTGTACTGCTGCGGTGGCCGCGCTGCGGCGTGTGATGTATGTGTACCGCTACGGTGGCCGCGCTGCGGCGTGTGATGTATGTGTACTGCTGCGGTGGCTGCACTGCGGCGTGTGATGTATGTGTACTGCTGCGGTGGCCGCGCTACGGCGTGTGATGTATGTGTACTGCTGCGGTGGCTGCGCTGCGGTGTGTGATGTATGTTTTCTGCTGCGGTGGCCGCGCTGCGGCGTGTGATGTATGTGTACTGCTGCGGTGGTCGCGCCGCGGCGTGTGACTTATGTGTACTGCGCAGTGCGCGCTGCGGCGTGTGATGTATGTGTACTGCTGCGGCGTGTGATGTATGTGTACTGCTGCGGCGTGTGATGTATGTGTACTGCGGCGGCGTGTGATGTATGTGTACTGCTGCGGCGTTTGATGTATGTATACTGCTGCGGCGTGTGATGTATGTGTACTGCTGCGGCGTGTGATGTATGTGTACTGCTGCGGTGGCTGCGCTGCGGCGTGTGATGTATGTGTACTGCTGCGTTGGCCGCGCTGCGGCGTGTGATTTATGTGTACTGCTGCGGCGTGTGATGTATGTGTACTGCTGCGGCGTGTGATGTATGTGTTCTGCTGCGGCGTGTGATGTATGTGTACTGCTGCTGCGTGTGATGTATGTGTACTGCTGCGGCGTGTGATGTATGTGTACTGCTGCGGTGGCTGCGCTGCGGTGTGTGATGTATATGTACTGCTGCGGTGGCCGCGCTACGGCGTGTGATGTATGTGTACTGCTGCAGCGTGTGATGTATGTGTACTGCTTCGGTGGCTGCGCTGCGGCGTGTGATGTATGTGTACTGCTGCGGTGGCCGCGCTGCGGCGTGTGATGTATGTGTACTGCTGCGGCGGGTGATGTATGTATACTGCTGCGGCGTGTGATGTATGTGTACTGCGACGGCGTGTGATGTATGTGTTCTGCTGCGGCGTGTGATGTATGTGTACTGCTGCGGTGGCTGCGCTGCGGCGTATGATGTATATGTACTGCTGCGGTGGCCGCGCTGCGGCGTGTGATGTATGTGTACTGCTGCGGCGTGTGATGTATGTGTTCTGCTGCGGGGTGTGATGTATGTGTACTGCTGCGGCGTGTGATGTATGTGTACTGCTGCGGCGTGTGATGTATGTGTACTGCTGCGGGGGCCGCGCTGCGGCGTGTGATGTATGTGTACTGCTGCGGTGGCCGCACTGCGGCGTGGGATGTATGTGTACTGCTGCGGCGTGTGATGTATGTGTACTACTGCGGCGTGTGATGTATGTGTACTGCTGCGGTGGCTGCGCTGAGGCGTGTGATGTATGTGTACTGCTGCGGTGGCCGCGCTGCGGCGTGTGATGTATGTGTACTGCTGCGGCGTGTGATGTATGTGTTCTGCTGCGGGGTGTGATGTATGTGTACTGCTGCGGCGTGTGATGTATGTGTACTGCTGCGGCGTGGGATGTATGTGTACTGCTGCGGTGGCTGCGCTGCGGCGTGTGATGTATATGTACTGCTGCGGTGGCCGCGCTGCGGCGTGTGATGTATGTGTACTGCTGCGGCGTGTGATGTATGCGTACTGCTGCGGCGTGTGATGTATGTGTACTGCTGCGGCGTGTGATGTATGTATACTGCTGCGGCGTGTGATGTATGTGTACTGCTGCGGCGTGTGATGTATGTGTACTGCTGCGGTGGCTGCGCTGCGGCGTGTGATGTATGTGTACTGCTGCGGTGGCCGCGCTGCGGCGTGTGATTTATGTGTACTGCTGCGGCGTGTGATGTATGTGTACTGCTGCGGCGTGTGATGTATGTGTTCTGCTGCGGCGTTTGATGTATGTGTACTGCTGCTGCGTGTGATGTATGTGTACTGCTGCGGCGTGTGATGTATGTGTACTGCTGCGGTGGCTGCGCTGCGGCGTGTGATGTATATGTACTGCTGCGGTGGCCGCGCTGCGGCGTGTGATGTATGTTTACTGCTGCAGCGTGTGATGTATGTGTACTGCTGCGGTTGCTGCGCTGCGGCGTGTGATGTATGTGTACTGCTGCGGTGGCCGCGCTGCGGCGTGTGATGTGTGTGTACTGCTGCGGCGGGTGATGTATGTATACTGCTGCGGCGTGTGATGTATGTGTACTGCGGCGGCGTGTGATGTATGTGTTCTGCTGCGGCGTGTGATGTATGTGTACTGCTGCGGTGGATGCGCTGCGGCGTGTGATGTATATGTACTGCTGCGGTGGCCGCGCTGCGGCGTGTGATGTATGTGTACTGCTGCGGCGTGTGATGTATGTGTACTGCTGCGGTGGCTGCGCTGCGGCATGTGATGTATGTGTACTGCTGCGGTGGCCGCGCTGCGGCGTGTGATGTATGTGTACTGCTGCGGTGGCCGTGCCGCGGCGTGTGATGTATGTGTACTGCTGAGGCGTGTGATGTATGTGTACTGCTGCGGTGGTCGCGCTGCGGCGTGTAATGTATGTGTACTACTGCGGTGGCCGCGCTGCGGCGTGTGATGTATGTGTACCGCTACGGTGGCCGCGCTGCGGCGTGTGATGTATGTGTACTGCTGCGGTGGCTGCGCTGCGGCGTGTGATGTATGTGTACTGCTGCGGTGGCCGCGCTACGGCGTGTGATGTATGTGTACTGCTGCGGTGGCTGCGCTGCGGTGTGTGATGTATGTGTTCTGCTGCGGTGGCCGCGCTGCGGCGTGTGATGTATGTGTACTGCTGCGGTGGTCGCGCCGCGGCGTGTGACTTATGTGTACTGCGCAGTGCGCACTCCGGCGTGTGATGTATGTGTACTGCTGCGGCGTGTGATGTATGTGTACTGCTGCGGCGTGTGATGTATGTGTACTGCGGCGGCGTGTGATGTATGTGTTCTGCTGCGGCGTGTGATGTATGTGTACTGCTGCGGTGGCTGCGCTGCGGCGTGTGATGTATATGTACTGCTGCGGTGGCCGCGCTGCGGCGTGTGGTGTATGTGTACTGCTGCGGCGTGTGATGTATGTGTTCTGCTGCGGGGTGTGATGTATGTGTACTGCTGTGGCGTGTGATGTATGTGTACTGCTGCGGCGTGTGATGTATGTGTACTGCTGCGGGGGCTGCGCTGCGGCGTGTGATGTATGTGTACTGCTGCGGTGGCCGCACTGCGGCGTGTGATGTATGTGTACTGCTGCGGTGGCTGCGCTGCGGCGTGTGATGTATGTATACTGCTTCGGTGGCCGCGCTGCGGCGAGTGATGTATGTGTACTGCTGCGGTGGCTGCGCTGCGGCGTGTGATGTATGTGTACTGCTGCGGGGGCCGCGCTGCGGCGTGTGATGTATGTGTACTGCTGCGGTGGCCGCACTGTGGCGTGGGATGTATGTGTACTGCTGCGGCGTGTGATGTATGTGTACTGCTGCGGCGTGTGATGTATGTGTACTGCTGCGATGGCTGCGCTGCGGCGTGTGATGTATGTGTATTGCTGCGGTGGCCGCGCTGCGGCGTGTGATGTATGTGTACTGCTGCGGCGTGTGATGTATGTGTACTGCTGCGGTGGCTGCGCTGCGGCGTGTGATGTATGTGTACTGCTGCGGCGTGTGATGTATGGGTACTGCTGCGGTGGCCGCGCTGCGGCGTGTGATGTATGTGTACTGCTGCGGTGGCCGCGCCGCGGCGTGTGATGTATGTGTACTGCTGCGGCGTGTGATGTATGTGTACTGCTGCGGTTACCGCGCCGCGGCGTGTGATGTATGTGTACTGCTGCGGCGTGTGATGTATGTGTACTGCTGCGGTAGCTGCGCTGCGGCGTGTGATGTATGTGTACTGCTGCGGCGTGTGATGTATGTGTACTGCTGCGGTGGCCGCGCCGCGGCGTGTGATGTATGTGTACTGCTGCGGTGGCCGCGCTGCGGCGTGTGATGTATGTGTACTGCTGCGGCGGGTGATGTATGTATACTGCTGCGGCGTGTGATGTATGTGTACTGCGGCGGCGTGTGATGTATGTGTTCTGCTGCGGTGGCTGCGCTGAGGCGTGTGATGTATGTGTACTGCTGCGGTGGCCGCGCTGCGGCGTGTGATGTATGTGTACTGCTGCGGTGGCTGCGCTGCGGCGTGTGATGTATGTATACTGCTTCGGTGGCCGCGCTGCGGCGTGTGATGTATGTGTACTGCTGCGGTGGCTGCGCTGCGGCGTGTGATGTATGTGTACTGCTGCGGGGGCCGCGCTGCGGCGTGTGATGTATGTGTACTGCTGCGGTGGCCGCACTGCGGCGTGGGATGTATGTGTACTGCTGCGGCGTGTGATGTATGTGTACTGCTGCGGCGTGTGATGTATGTGTTCTGCTGCGGCGTTTGATGTATGTGTACTGCTGCTGCGTGTGATGTATGTGTACTGCTGCGGCGTGTGATGTATGTGTACTGCTGCGGTGGCTGCGCTGCGGCGTGTGATGTATATGTACTGCTGCGGTGGCCGCGCTGCGGCGTGTGATGTATGTTTACCGCTGCAGCGTGTGATGTATGTGTACTGCTGCGGTTGCTGCGCTGCGGCGTGTGATGTATGTGTACTGCTGCGGTGGCCGCGCTGCGGCGTGTGATGTGTGTGTACTGCTGCGGCGGGTGATGTATGTATACTGCTGCGGCGTGTGATGTATGTGTACTGCGGCGGCGTGTGATGTATGTGTTCTGCTGCGGCGTGTGATGTATGTGTACTGCTGCGGTGGCTGCGCTGCGGCGTGTGATGTATATGTACTGCTGCGGTGGCCGCGCTGCGGCGTGTGATGTATGTGTACTGCTGCGGCGTGTGATGTATGTGTACTGCTGCGGTGGCTGCGCTGCGGCGTGTGATGTATGTGTACTGCTGCGGTGGCCGCGCTGCGGCGTGTGATGTATGTGTACTGCTGCGGTGGCCGTGCCGCGGCGTGTGATGTATGTGTACTGCTGAGGCGTGTGATGTATGTGTACTGCTGCGGTGGTCGCGCTGCGGCGTGTAATGTATGTGTACTGCTGCGGTGGCCGCGCTGCGGCGTGTGATGTATGTGTACCGCTACGGTGGCCGCGCTGCGGCGTGTGATGTATGTGTACTGCTGCGGTGGCTGCGCTGCGGCGTGTGATGTATGTGTACTGCTGCGGTGGCCGCGCTACGGCGTGTGATGTATGTGTACTGCTGCGGTGGCTGCGCTGCGGTGTGTGATGTATGTTTTCTGCTGCGGTGGCCGCGCTGCGGCGTGTGATGTATGTGTACTGCTGCGGTGGTCGCGCCGCGGCGTGTGACTTATGTGTACTGCGCAGTGCGCGCTGCGGCGTGTGATGTATGTGTACTGCTGCGGCGTGTGATGTATGTGTACTGCTGCGGCGTGTGATGTATGTGTACTGCGGCGGCGTGTGATGTATGTGTACTGCTGCGGCGTTTGATGTATGTATACTGCTGCGGCGTGTGATGTATGTGTACTGCTGCGGCGTGTGATGTATGTGTACTGCTGCGGTGGCTGCGCTGCGGCGTGTGATGTATGTGTACTGCTGCGTTGGCCGCGCTGCGGCGTGTGATTTATGTGTACTGCTGCGGCGTGTGATGTATGTGTACTGCTGCGGCGTGTGATGTATGTGTTCTGCTGCGGCGTGTGATGTATGTGTACTGCTGCTGCGTGTGATGTATGTGTACTGCTGCGGCGTGTGATGTATGTGTACTGCTGCGGTGGCTGCGCTGCGGTGTGTGATGTATATGTACTGCTGCGGTGGCCGCGCTACGGCGTGTGATGTATGTGTACTGCTGCAGCGTGTGATGTATGTGTACTGCTTCGGTGGCTGCGCTGCGGCGTGTGATGTATGTGTACTGCTGCGGTGGCCGCGCTGCGGCGTGTGATGTATGTGTACTGCTGCGGCGGGTGATGTATGTATACTGCTGCGGCGTGTGATGTATGTGTACTGCGGCGGCGTGTGATGTATGTGTTCTGCTGCGGCGTGTGATGTATGTGTACTGCTGCGGTGGCTGCGCTGCGGCGTATGATGTATATGTACTGCTGCGGTGGCCGCGCTGCGGCGTGTGATGTATGTGTACTGCTGCGGCGTGTGATGTATGTGTTCTGCTGCGGGGTGTGATGTATGTGTACTGCTGCGGCGTGTGATGTATGTGTACTGCTGCGGCGTGTGATGTATGTGTACTGCTGCGGGGGCCGCGCTGCGGCGTGTGATGTATGTGTACTGCTGCGGTGGCCGCACTGCGGCGTGGGATGTATGTGTACTGCTGCGGCGTGTGATGTATGTGTACTGCTGCGGCGTGTGATGTATGTGTACTGCTGCGGTGGCTGCGCTGAGGCGTGTGATGTATGTGTACTGCTGCGGTGGCCGCGCTGCGGCGTGTGATGTATGTGTAGTGCTGCGGCGTGTGATGTATGTGTTCTGCTGCGGGGTGTGATGTATGTGTACTGCTGCGGCGTGTGATGTATGTGTACTGCTGCGGCGTGGGATGTATGTGTACTGCTGCGGTGGCTGCGCTGCGGCGTGTGATGTATATGTACTGCTGCGGTGGCCGCGCTGCGGCGTGTGATGTATGTGTACTGCTGCGGCGTGTGATGTATGTGTACTGCTGCGGCGTGTGATGTATGTGTACTGCTGCGGCGTGTGATGTATGTATACTGCTGCGGCGTGTGATGTATGTGTACTGCTGCGGCGTGTGATGTATGTGTACTGCTGCGGTGGCTGCGCTGCGGCGTGTGATGTATGTGTACTGCTGCGGTGGCCGCGCTGCGGCGTGTGATTTATGTGTACTGCTGCGGCGTGTGATGTATGTGTACTGCTGCGGCGTGTGATGTATGTGTTCTGCTGCGGCGTTTGATGTATGTGTACTGCTGCTGCGTGTGATGTATGTGTACTGCTGCGGCGTGTGATGTATGTGTACTGCTGCGGTGGCTGCGCTGCGGCGTGTGATGTATATGTACTGCTGCGGTGGCCGCGCTGCGGCGTGTGATGTATGTTTACTGCTGCAGCGTGTGATGTATGTGTACTGCTGCGGTTGCTGCGCTGCGGCGTGTGATGTATGTGTACTGCTGCGGTGGCCGCGCTGCGGCGTGTGATGTGTGTGTACTGCTGCGGCGGGTGATGTATGTATACTGCTGCGGCGTGTGATGTATGTGTACTGCGGCGGCGTGTGATGTATGTGTTCTGCTGCGGCGTGTGATGTATGTGTACTGCTGCGGTGGATGCGCTGCGGCGTGTGATGTATATGTACTGCTGCGGTGGCCGCGCTGCGGCGTGTGATGTATGTGTACTGCTGCGGCGTGTGATGTATGTGTACTGCTGCGGTGGCTGCGCTGCGGCGTGTGATGTATGTGTACTGCTGCGGTGGCCGCGCTGCGGCGTGTGATGTATGTGTACTGCTGCGGTGGCCGTGCCGCGGCGTGTGATGTATGTGTACTGCTGAGGCGTGTGATGTATGTGTACTGCTGCGGTGGTCGCGCTGCGGCGTGTAATGTATGTGTACTACTGCGGTGGCCGCGCTGCGGCGTGTGATGTATGTGTACCGCTACGGTGGCCGCGCTGCGGCGTGTGATGTATGTGTACTGCTGCGGTGGCTGCGCTGCGGCGTGTGATGTATGTGTACTGCTGCGGTGGCCGCGCTACGGCGTGTGATGTATGTGTACTGCTGCGGTGGCTGCGCTGCGGTGTGTGATGTATGTGTTCTGCTGCGGTGGCCGCGCTGCGGCGTGTGATGTATGTGTACTGCTGCGGTGGTCGCGCCGCGGCGTGTGACTTATGTGTACTGCGCAGTGCGCGCTGCGGCGTGTGATGTATGTGTACTGCTGCGGCGTGTGATGTATGTGTACTGCTGCGGCGTGTGATGTATGTGTACTGCGGCGGCGTGTGATGTATGTGTTCTGCTGCGGCGTGTGATGTATGTGTACTGCTGCGGTGGCTGCGCTGCGGCGTGTGATGTATATGTACTGCTGCGGTGGCCGCGCTGCGGCGTGTGGTGTATGTGTACTGCTGCGGCGTGTGATGTATGTGTTCTGCTGCGGGGTGTGATGTATGTGTACTGCTGTGGCGTGTGATGTATGTGTACTGCTGCGGCGTGTGATGTATGTGTACTGCTGCGGGGGCTGCGCTGCGGCGTGTGATGTATGTGTACTGCTGCGGTGGCCGCACTGCGGCGTGTGATGTATGTGTACTGCTGCGGTGGCTGCGCTGCGGCGTGTGATGTATGTATACTGCTTCGGTGGCCGCGCTGCGGCGAGTGATGTATGTGTACTGCTGCGGTGGCTGCGCTGCGGCGTGTGATGTATGTGTACTGCTGCGGGGGCCGCGCTGTGGCGTGTGATGTATGTGTACTGCTGCGGTGGCCGCACTGTGGCGTGGGATGTATGTGTACTGCTGCGGCGTGTGATGTATGTGTACTGCTGCGGCGTGTGATGTATGTGTACTGCTGCGATGGCTGCGCTGCGGCGTGTGATGTATGTGTATTGCTGCGGTGGCCGCGCTGCGGCGTGTGATGTATGTGTACTGCTGCGGCGTGTGATGTATGTGTACTGCTGCGGTGGCTGCGCTGCGGCGTGTGATGTATGTGTAATGCTGCGGTGGCTGCGCTGCGGCGTGTGATGTATGTGTACTGCTGCGGCGTGTGATGTATGGGTACTGCTGCGGTGGCCGCGCTGCGGCGTGTGATGTATGTGTACTGCTGCGGTGGCCGCGCCGCGGCGTGTGATGTATGTGTACTGCTGCGGCGTGTGATGTATGTGTACTGCTGCGGTTACCGCGCCGCGGCGTGTGATGTATGTGTACTGCTGCGGCGTGTGATGTATGTGTACTGCTGCGGTAGCTGCGCTGCGGCGTGTGATGTATGTGTACTGCTGCGGCGTGTGATGTATGTGTACTGCTGCGGTGGCCGCGCCGCGGCGTGTGATGTATGTGTACTGCTGCGGTGGCCGCGCCGCGGCGTGTGATGTATGTGTACTGCTGCGGCGTGTGATGTATGTGTACTGCTGCTGCGTGTGATGTATTTGTACTGCTGCGGTGGCTGCGCTGCGGCGTGTGATGTATGTGTACTGCTGCTGCGTGTGATGTATGTGTACTGCTGCGGTGGCCGCGCTGCGGCGTGTGATGTATGTGTACTGCTGCGGTGTGTGATGTATGTGTACTGCTGCGGCGTGTGATGTATGTGTACTGCTGCGGTGGCCGCGCTGCGGCGTGTGATGTATGTGTACTGCTGCGGCGTGTGATGTATGTGTTCTGCTGCGGCGTGGGATGTATGTGTACTGCTGCGGTGGCTGCGCTGCGGCGTGTGATGTATATGTACTGCTGCGGTGGCCGCGCTGCGGCGTGTGATGTATGTGTACTGCTGCGGCGTGTGATGTATGTGTACTGCTGCGGCGTGTGATGTATGTGTACTGCTGCGGCGTGTGATGTATGTGTACTGCTGCGGCGTGTGATGTATGTATACTGCTGCGGCGTGTGATGTATGTGTACTGCTGCGGCGTGTGATGTATGTGTACTTCTGCGGTGGCTGCGCTGCGGCGTGTGATGTATGTGTACTGCTGCGGTGGCCGCGCTGCGGCGTGTGATTTATGTGTACTGCTGCGGCGTGTGATGTATGTGTACTGCTGCGGCGTGTGATGTATGTGTTCTGCTGCGGCGTTTGATGTATGTGTACTGCTGCTGCGTGTGATGTATGTGTACTGCTGCGGCGTGTGATGTATGTGTACTGCTGCGGTGGCTGCGCTGCGGCGTGTGATGTATATGTACTGCTGCGGTGGCCGCGCTGCGGCGTGTGATGTATGTTTACCGCTGCAGCGTGTGATGTATGTGTACTGCTGCGGTTGCTGCGCTGCGGCGTGTGATGTATGTGTACTGCTGCGGTGGCCGCGCTGCGGCGTGTGATGTGTGTGTACTGCTGCGGCGGGTGATGTATGTATACTGCTGCGGCGTGTGATGTATGTGTACTGCGGCGGCGTGTGATGTATGTGTTCTGCTGCGGCGTGTGATGTATGTGTACTGCTGCGGTGGCCGCGCTGCGGCGTGTGATGTATGTGTACTGCTGCGGCGTGTGATGTATGTGTACTGCTGCGGTGGCTGCGCTGCGGCGTGTGATGTATGTGTACTGCTGCGGTGGCCGCGCTGCGGCGTGTGATGTATGTGTACTGCTGCGGTGGCCGTGCCGCGGCGTGTGATGTATGTGTACTGCTGAGGCGTGTGATGTATGTGTACTGCTGCGGTGGTCGCGCTGCGGCGTGTAATGTATGTGTACTGCTGCGGTGGCCGCGCTGCGGCGTGTGATGTATGTGTACCGCTACGGTGGCCGCGCTGCGGCGTGTGATGTATGTGTACTGCTGCGGTGGCTGCGCTGCGGCGTGTGATGTATGTGTACTGCTGCGGTGGCCGCGCTACGGCGTGTGATGTATGTGTACTGCTGCGGTGGCTTCGCTGCGGTGTGTGATGTATGTTTTCTGCTGCGGTGGCCGCGCTGCGGCGTGTGATGTATGTGTACTGCTGCGGTGGTCGCGCCGCGGCGTGTGACTTATGTGTACTGCGCAGTGCGCGCTGCGGCGTGTGATGTATGTGTACTGCTGCGGCGTGTGATGTATGTGTACTGCTGCGGCGTGTGATGTATGTGTACTGCGGCGGCGTGTGATGTATGTGTACTGCTGCGGCGTTTGATGTATGTATACTGCTGCGGCGTGTGATGTATGTGTACTGCTGCGGCGTGTGATGTATGTGTACTGCTGCGGTGGCTGCGCTGCGGCGTGTGATGTATGTGTACTGCTGCGTTGGCCGCGCTGCGGCGTGTGATTTATGTGTACTGCTGCGGCGTGTGATGTATGTGTACTGCTGCGGCGTGTGATGTATGTGTTCTGCTGCGGCGTGTGATGTATGTGTACTGCTGCTGCGTGTGATGTATGTGTACTGCTGCGGCGTGTGATGTATGTGTACTGCTGCGGTGGCTGCGCTGCGGTGTGTGATGTATATGTACTGCTGCGGTGGCCGCGCTACGGCGTGTGATGTATGTGTACTGCTGCAGCGTGTGATGTATGTGTACTGCTTCGGTGGCTGCGCTGCGGCGTGTGATGTATGTGTACTGCTGCGGTGGCCGCGCTGCGGCGTGTGATGTATGTGTACTGCTGCGGCGGGTGATGTATGTATACTGCTGCGGCGTGTGATGTATGTGTACTGCGGCGGCGTGTGATGTATGTGTTCTGCTGCGGCGTGTGATGTATGTGTACTGCTGCGGTGGCTGCGCTGCGGCGTATGATGTATATGTACTGCTGCGGTGGCCGCGCTGCGGCGTGTGATGTATGTGTACTGCTGCGGCGTGTGATGTATGTGTTCTGCTGCGGGGTGTGATGTATGTGTACTGCTGCGGCGTGTGATGTATGTGTACTGCTGCGGCGTGTGATGTATGTGTACTGCTGCGGGGGCCGCGCTGCGGCGTGTGATGTATGTGTACTGCTGCGGTGGCCGCACTGCGGCGTGGGATGTATGTGTACTGCTGCGGCGTGTGATGTATGTGTACTGCTGCGGCGTGTGATGTATATGTACTGCTGCGGTGGCTGCGCTGAGGCGTGTGATGTATGTGTACTGCTGCGGTGGCCGCGCTGCGGCGTGTGATGTATGTGTACTGCTGCGGCGTGTGATGTATGTGTTCTGCTGCGGGGTGTGATGTATGTGTACTGCTGCGGCGTGTGATGTATGTGTACTGCTGCGGCGTGGGATGTATGTGTACTGCTGCGGTGGCTGCGCTGCGGCGTGTGATGTATATGTACTGCTGCGGTGGCCGCGCTGCGGCGTGTGATGTATGTGTACTGCTGCGGCGTGTGATGTATGTGTACTGCTGCGGCGTGTGATGTATGTGTACTGCTGCGGCGTGTGATGTATGTATACTGCTGCGGCGTGTGATGTATGTGTACTGCTGCGGCGTGTGATGTATGTGTACTGCTGCGGTGGCTGCGCTGCGGCGTGTGATGTATGTGTACTGCTGCGGTGGCCGCGCTGCGGCGTGTGATTTATGTGTACTGCTGCGGCGTGTGATGTATGTGTACTGCTGCGGCGTGTGATGTATGTGTTCTGCTGCGGCGTTTGATGTATGTGTACTGCTGCTGCGTGTGATGTATGTGTACTGCTGCGGCGTGTGATGTATGTGTACTGCTGCGGTGGCTGCGCTGCGGCGTGTGATGTATATGTACTGCTGCGGTGGCCGCGCTGCGGCGTGTGATGTATGTTTACTGCTGCAGCGTGTGATGTATGTGTACTGCTGCGGTTGCTGCGCTGCGGCGTGTGATGTATGTGTACTGCTGCGGTGGCCGCGCTGCGGCGTGTGATGTGTGTGTACTGCTGCGGCGGGTGATGTATGTATACTGCTGCGGCGTGTGATGTATGTGTACTGCGGCGGCGTGTGATGTATGTGTTCTGCTGCGGCGTGTGATGTATGTGTACTGCTGCGGTGGATGCGCTGCGGCGTGTGATGTATATGTACTGCTGCGGTGGCCGCGCTGCGGCGTGTGATGTATGTGTACTGCTGCGGCGTGTGATGTATGTGTACTGCTGCGGTGGCTGCGCTGCGGCGTGTGATGTATGTGTACTGCTGCGGTGGCCGCGCTGCGGCGTGTGATGTATGTGTACTGCTGCGGTGGCCGTGCCGCGGCGTGTGATGTATGTGTACTGCTGAGGCGTGTGATGTATGTGTACTGCTGCGGTGGTCGCGCTGCGGCGTGTAATGTATGTGTACTACTGCGGTGGCCGCGCTGCGGCGTGTGATGTATGTGTACCGCTACGGTGGCCGCGCTGCGGCGTGTGATGTATGTGTACTGCTGCGGTGGCTGCGCTGCGGCGTGTGATGTATGTGTACTGCTGCGGTGGCCGCGCTACGGCGTGTGATGTATGTGTACTGCTGCGGTGGCTGCGCTGCGGTGTGTGATGTATGTGTTCTGCTGCGGTGGCCGCGCTGCGGCGTGTGATGTATGTGTACTGCTGCGGTGGTCGCGCCGCGGCGTGTGACTTATGTGTACTGCGCAGTGCGCGCTGCGGCGTGTGATGTATGTGTACTGCTGCGGCGTGTGATGTATGTGTACTGCTGCGGCGTGTGATGTATGTGTACTGCGGCGGCGTGTGATGTATGTGTTCTGCTGCGGCGTGTGATGTATGTGTACTGCTGCGGTGGCTGCGCTGCGGCGTGTGATGTATATGTACTGCTGCGGTGGCCGCGCTGCGGCGTGTGGTGTATGTGTACTGCTGCGGCGTGTGATGTATGTGTTCTGCTGCGGGGTGTGATGTATGTGTACTGCTGTGGCGTGTGATGTATGTGTACTGCTGCGGCGTGTGATGTATGTGTACTGCTGCGGGGGCTGCGCTGCGGCGTGTGATGTATGTGTACTGCTGCGGTGGCCGCACTGCGGCGTGTGATGTATGTGTACTGCTGCGGTGGCCGCGCTGCGGCGAGTGATGTATGTGTACTGCTGCGGTGGCTGCGCTGCGGCGTGTGATGTATGTGTACTGCTGCGGGGGCCGCGCTGCGGCGTGTGATGTATGTGTACTGCTGCGGTGGCCGCACTGTGGCGTGGGATGTATGTGTACTGCTGCGGCGTGTGATGTATGTGTACTGCTGCGGCGTGTGATGTATGTGTACTGCTGCGATGGCTGCGCTGCGGCGTGTGATGTATGTGTATTGCTGCGGTGGCCGCGCTGCGGCGTGTGATGTATGTGTACTGCTGCGGCGTGTGATGTATGTGTACTGCTGCGGTGGCTGCGCTGCGGCGTGTGATGTATGTGTAATGCTGCGGTGGCTGCGCTGCGGCGTGTGATGTATGTGTACTGCTGCGGTGGCCGCGCCGCGGCGTGTGATGTATGTGTACTGCTGCGGCGTGTGATGTATGTGTACTGCTGCGGCGTGTGATGTATGTGTTCTGCTGCGGCGTGTGATGTATGTGTACTGCTGCGGCGTGTGATGTATGTGTACTGCTGCGGTGGCTGCGCTGCGGCGTGTGATGTATGTGTAATGCTGCGGTGGCTGCGCTGCGGCGTGTGATGTATGTGTACTGCTGCGGCGTGTGATGTATGGGTACTGCTGCGGTGGCCGCGCTGCGGCGTGTGATGTATGTGTACTGCTGCGGTGGCCGCGCCGCGGCGTGTGATGTATGTGTACTGCTGCGGCGTGTGATGTATGTGTACTGCTGCGGTTACCGCGCCGCGGCGTGTGATGTATGTGTACTGCTGCGGCGTGTGATGTATGTGTACTGCTGCGGTAGCTGCGCTGCGGCGTGTGATGTATGTGTACTGCTGCGGCGTGTGATGTATGTGTACTGCTGCGGTGGCCGCGCCGCGGCGTGTGATGTATGTGTACTGCTGCGGTGGCCGCGCCGCGGCGTGTGTTGTATGTGTACTGCTGCGGCGTGTGATGTATGTGTACTGCTGCTGCGTGTGATGTATTTGTACTGCTGCGGTGGCTGCGCTGCGGCGTGTGATGTATGTGTACTGCTGCTGCGTGTGATGTATGTGTACTGCTGCGGTGGCCGCGCTGCGGCGTGTGATGTATGTGTACTGCTGCGGTGTGTGATGTATGTGTTCTGCTGCGGCGTGTGATGTATGTGTACTGCTGCGGTGGCCGCGCTGCGGCGTGTGATGTATGTGTACTGCTGCGGCGTGTGATGTATGTGTTCTGCTGCGGGGTGTGATGTATGTGTACTGCTGCGGCGTGTGATGTATGTGTACTGCTGCGGCGTGGGATGTATGTGTACTGCTGCGGTGGCTGCGCTGCGGCGTGTGATGTATATGTACTGCTGCGGTGGCCGCGCTGCGGCGTGTGATGTATGTGTACTGCTGCGGCGTGTGATGTATGTGTACTGCTGCGGCGTGTGATGTATGTGTACTGCTGCGGCGTGTGATGTATGTGTACTGCTGCGGCGTGTGATGTATGTATACTGCTGCGGCGTGTGATGTATGTGTACTGCTGCGGCGTGTGATGTATGTGTACTGCTGCGGTGGCTGCGCTGCGGCGTGTGATGTATGTGTACTGCTGCGGTGGCCGCGCTGCGGCGTGTGATTTATGTGTACTGCTGCGGCGTGTGATGTATGTGTACTGCTGCGGCGTGTGATGTATGTGTTCTGCTGCGGCGTTTGATGTATGTGTACTGCTGCTGCGTGTGATGTATGTGTACTGCTGCGGCGTGTGATGTATGTGTACTGCTGCGGTGGCTGCGCTGCGGCGTGTGATGTATATGTACTGCTGCGGTGGCCGCGCTGCGGCGTGTGATGTATGTTTACCGCTGCAGCGTGTGATGTATGTGTACTGCTGCGGTTGCTGCGCTGCGGCGTGTGATGTATGTGTACTGCTGCGGTGGCCGCGCTGCGGCGTGTGATGTGTGTGTACTGCTGCGGCGGGTGATGTATGTATACTGCTGCGGCGTGTGATGTATGTGTACTGCGGCGGCGTGTGATGTATGTGTTCTGCTGCGGCGTGTGATGTATGTGTACTGCTGCGGTGGCTGCGCTGCGGCGTGTGATGTATATGTACTGCTGCGGTGGCCGCGCTGCGGCGTGTAATGTATGTGTACTGCTGCGGCGTGTGATGTATGTGTACTGCTGCGGTGGCTGCGCTGCGGCGTGTGATGTATGTGTACTGCTGCGGTGGCCGCGCTGCGGCGTGTGATGTATGTGTACTGCTGCGGTGGCCGTGCCGCGGCGTGTGATGTATGTGTACTGCTGAGGCGTGTGATGTATGTGTACTGCTGCGGTGGTCGCGCTGCGGCGTGTAATGTATGTGTACTGCTGCGGTGGCCGCGCTGCGGCGTGTGATGTATGTGTACCGCTACGGTGGCCGCGCTGCGGCGTGTGATGTATGTGTACTGCTGCGGTGGCTGCGCTGCGGCGTGTGATGTACGTGTACTGCTGCGGTGGCCGCGCTACGGCGTGTGATGTATGTGTACTGCTGCGGTGGCTGCGCTGCGGTGTGTGATGTATGTGTTCTGCTGCGGTGGCCGCGCTGCGGCGTGTGATGTATGTGTACTGCTGCGGTGGTCGCGCCGCGGCGTGTGACTTATGTGTACTGCGCAGTGCGCGCTGCGGCGTGTGATGTATGTGTACTGCTGCGGCGTGTGATGTATGTGTACTGCTGCGGCGTGTGATGTATGTGTACTGCTGCGGCGTGTGATGTATGTGTTTTGCTGCGGCGTGTGATGTATGTGTACTGCTGCTGCGTGTGATGTATGTGTACTGCTGCGGCGTGTGATGTATGTGTACTGCTGCGGTGGCTGCGCTGCGGTGTGTGATGTATATGTACTGCTGCGGTGGCCGCGCTGCGGCGTGTGATGTATGTGTACTGCTGCAGCGTGTGATGTATGTGTACTGCTTCGGTGGCTGCGCTGCGGCGTGTGATGTATGTGTACTGCTGCGGTGGCCGCGCTGCGGCGTGTGATGTATGTGTACTGCTGCGGCGGGTGATGTATGTATACTGCTGCGGCGTGTGATGTATGTGTACTGCGGCGGCGTGTGATGTATGTGTTCTGCTGCGGCGTGTGATGTATGTGTACTGCTGCGGTGGCTGCGCTGCGGCGTGTGATGTATATGTACTGCTGCGGTGGCCGCGCTGCGGCGTGTGATGTATGTGTACTGCTGCGGCGTGTGATGTATGTGTTCTGCTGCGGGGTGTGATGTATGTGTACTGCTGCGGCGTGTGATGTATGTGTAATGCTGCGGCGTGTGATGTATGTGTACTGCTGCGGGGGCCGCGCTGCGGCGTGTGATGTATGTGTACTGCTGCGGTGGCCGCACTGCGGCGTGGGATGTATGTGTACTGCTGCGGCGTGTGATGTATGTGTACTGCTGCGGCGTGTGATGTATGTGTACTGCTGCGGTGGCTGCGCTGAGGCGTGTGATGTATGTGTACTGCTGCGGTGGCCGCGCTGCGGCGTGTGATGTATGTGTACTGCTGCGGTGGCTGCGCTGCGGCGTGTGATGTATGTATACTGCTTCGGTGGCCGCGCTGCGGCGTGTGATGTATGTGTACTGCTGCGGTGGCTGCGCTGCGGCGTGTGATGTATATGTACTGCTGCGGTGGCCGCGCTGCGGCGTGTGATGTATGTGTACTGCTGCAGCGTGTGATGTATGTGTACTGCTTCGGTGGCTGCGCTGCGGCGTGTGATGTATGTGTACTGCTGCGGGGGCCGCGCTGCGGCGTGTGATGTATGTGTACTGCTGCGGTGGCCGCACTGCGGCGTGGGATGTATGTGTACTGCTGCGGCGTGTGATGTATGTGTACTGCTGCGGCGTGTGATGTATGTGTACTGCTGCGATGGCTGCGCTGCGGCGTGTGATGTATGTGTATTGCTGCGGTGGCCGCGCTGCGGCGTGTGATGTATGTGTACTGCTGCGGCGTGTGATGTATGTGTACTGCTGCGGTGGCTGCGCTGCGGCGTGTGATGTATGTGTACTGCTGCGGTGGCTGCGCTGCGGCGTGTGATGTATGTGTACTGCTGCGGCGTGTGATGTATGGGTACTGCTGCGGTGGCCGCGCTGCGGCGTGTGATGTATGTGTACTGCTGCGGTGGCCGCGCCGCGGCGTGTGATGTATGTGTACTGCTGCGGCGTGTGATGTATGTGTACTGCTGCGGTTACCGCGCCGCGGCGTGTGATGTATGTGTACTGCTGCGGCGTGTGATGTATGTGTACTGCTGCGGTAGCTGCGCTGCGGCGTGTGATGTATGTGTACTGCTGCGGCGTGTGATGTATGGGTACTGCTGCGGTGGCCGCGCCGCGGCGTGTGATGTATGTGTACTGCTGCGGTGGCCGCGCCGCGGCGTGTGATGTATGTGTACTGCTGCGGCGTGTGATGTATGTGTACTGCTGCTGCGTGTGATGTATTTGTACTGCTGCGGTGGCTGCGCTGCGGCGTGTGATGTATGTGTACTGCTGCTGCGTGTGATGTATGTGTACTGCTGCGGTGGCCGCGCTGCGGCGTGTGATGTATGTGTACTGCTGCGGTGTGTGATGTATGTGCACTGCTGCGGCGTGTGATGTATGTGTACTGCTGCGGTGGCCGCGCTGCGGCGTGTGATGTATGTGTACTGCTGCGGCGTGTGATGTATGTGTACTGCTGCGGCGTGTGATGTATGTATACTGCTGCGGCGTGTGATGTATGTGTACTGCTGCGGCGTGTGATGTATGTGTACTGCTGCGGTGGCTGCGCTGCGGCGTGTGATGTATGTGTACTGCTGCGGTGGCCGCGCTGCGGCGTGTGATTTATGTGTACTGCTGCGGCGTGTGATGTATGTGTACTGCTGCGGCGTGTGATGTATGTGTTCTGCTGCGGCGTTTGATGTATGTGTACTGCTGCTGCGTGTGATGTATGTGTACTGCTGCGGCGTGTGATGTATGTGTACTGCTGCGGTGGCTGCGCTGCGGCGTGTGATGTATATGTACTGCTGCGGTGGCCGCGCTGCGGCGTGTGATGTATGTTTACTGCTGCAGCGTGTGATGTATGTGTACTGCTGCGGTTGCTGCGCTGCGGCGTGTGATGTATGTGTACTGCTGCGGTGGCCGCGCTGCGGCGTGTGATGTGTGTGTACTGCTGCGGCGGGTGATGTATGTATACTGCTGCGGCGTGTGATGTATGTGTACTGCGGCGGCGTGTGATGTATGTGTTCTGCTGCGGCGTGTGATGTATGTGTACTGCTGCGGTGGCTGCGCTGCGGCGTGTGATGTATATGTACTGCTGCGGTGGCCGCGCTGCGGCGTGTGATGTATGTGTACTGCTGCGGCGTGTGATGTATGTGTACTGCTGCGGTGGCTGCGCTGCGGCGTGTGATGTATGTGTACTGCTGCGGTGGCCGCGCTTCGGCGTGTGATGTATGTGTACTGCTGCGGTGGCCGTGCCGCGGCGTGTGATGTATGTGTACTGCTGAGGCGTGTGATGTATGTGTACTGCTGCGGTGGTCGCGCTGCGGCGTGTAATGTATGTGTACTACTGCGGTGGCCGCGCTGCGGCGTGTGATGTATGTGTACCGCTACGGTGGCCGCGCTGCGGCGTGTGATGTATGTGTACTGCTGCGGTGGCTGCGCTGCGGCGTGTGATGTATGTGTACTGCTGCGGTGGCCGCGCTACGGCGTGTGATGTATGTGTACTGCTGCGGTGGCTGCGCTGCGGTGTGTGATGTATGTGTTCTGCTGCGGTGGCCGCGCTGCGGAGTGTGATGTATGTGTACTGCTGCGGTGGTGGCGCCGCGGCGTGTGACTTATGTGTACTGCGCAGTGCGCGCTGCGGCGTGTGATGTATGTGTACTGCTGCGGCGTGTGATGTATGTGTACTGCTGCGGCGTGTGATGTATGTGTACTGCGGCGGCGTGTGATGTATGTGTTCGGCTGCGGCGTGTGATGTATGTGTACTGCTGCGGTGGCTGCGCTGCGGCGTGTGATGTATATGTACTGCTGCGGTGGCCGCGCTGCGGCGTGTGATGTATGTGTACTGCTGCGGCGTATGATGTATGTGTTCTGCTGCGGGGTGTGATGTATGTGTACTGCTGTGGCGTGTGATGTATGTGTACTGCTGCGGCGTGTGATGTATGTGTACTGCTGCGGGGGCTGCGCTGCGGCGTGTGATGTATGTGTACTGCTGCGGTGGCCGCACTGCGGCGTGTGATGTATGTGTACTGCTGCGGTGGCTGCGCTGCGGCGTGTGATGTATGTATACTGCTTCGGTGGCCGCGCTGCGGCGAGTGATGTATGTGTACTGCTGCGGGGGCCGCGCTGCGGCGTGTGATGTATGTGTACTGCTGCGGTGGCCGCACTGCGGCGTGGGATGTATGTGTACTGCTGCGGCGTGTGATGTATGTGTACTGCTGCGGCGTGTGATGTATGTGTACTGCTGCGATGGCTGCGCTGCGGCGTGTGATGTATGTGTATTGCTGCGGTGGCCGCGCTGCGGCGTGTGATGTATGTGTACTGCTGCGGCGTGTGATGTATGTGTACTGCTGCGGTGGCTGCGCTGCGGCGTGTGATGTATGTGTACTGCTGCGGTGGCTGCGCTGCGGCGTGTGATGTATGTGTACTGCTGCGGCGTGTGATGTATGTGTACTGCTGCGGTGGCCGCGCCGCGGCGTGTGATGTATGTGTACTGCTGCGGCATGTGATGTATGTGTACTGCTGCGGTGGCCGCGCCGCGGCGTGTGATGTATGTGTACTGCTGCGGTGGCCGCGCCGCGGCGTGTGATGTATGTGTACTGCTGCTGCGTGTGATGTATTTGTACTGCTGCGGTGGCTGCGCTGCGGCGTGTGATGTATGTGTACTGCTGCGGTGTGTGATGTATGTGTACTGCTGCGGCGTGTGATGTATGTGTACTGCTGCGGTGGCCGCGCTGCGGCGTGTGATGTATGTGTACTGCTGCGGCGTGTGATGTATGTGTTCTGCTGCGGGGTGTGATGTATGTGTACTGCTGCGGCGTGTGATGTATGTGTACTGCTGCGGCGTGGGATGTATGTGTACTGCTGCGGTGGCTGCGCTGCGGCGTGTGATGTATATGTACTGCTGCGGTGGCCGCGCTGCGGCGTGTGATGTATGTGTACTGCTGCGGCGTGTGATGTATGTGTACTGCTGCGGCGTGTGATGTATATGTACTGCTGCGGCGTGTGATGTATGTGTACTGCTGCGGCGTGTGATGTATGTATACTGCTGCGGCGTGTGATGTATGTGTACTGCTGCGGCGTGTGATGTATGTGTACTGCTGCGGTGGCTGCGCTGCGGCGTGTGATGTATGTGTACTGCTGCGGTGGCCGCGCTGCGGCGTGTGATTTATGTGTACTGCTGCGGCGTGTGATATATGTGTACTGCTGCGGCGTGTGATGTATGTGTTCTGCTGCGGCGTTTGATGTATGTGTACTGCTGCTGCGTGTGATGTATGTGTACTGCTGCGGCGTGTGATGTATGTGTACTGCTGCGGTGGCTGCGCTGCGGCGTGTGTTGTATATGTACTGCTGCGGTGGCCGCGCTGCGGCGTGTGATGTATGTTTACTGCTGCAGCGTGTGATGTATGTGTACTGCTGCGGTTGCTGCGCTGCGGCGTGTGATGTATGTGTACTGCTGCGGTGGCCGCGCTGCGGCGTGTGATGTGTGTGTACTGCTGCGGCGGGTGATGTATGTATACTGCTGCGGCGTGTGATGTATGTGTACTGCGGCGGCGTGTGGTGTATGTGTTCTGCTGCGGCGTGTGATGTATGTGTACTGCTGCGGTGGCCGCGCTACGGCGTGTGATGTATGTGTACTGCTGCGGTGGCTGCGCTGCGGCGTGTGATGTATGTGTTCTGCTGCGGTGGCCGCGCTGCGGCGTGTGATGTATGTGTACTGCTGCGGTGGTCGCGCCGCGGCGTGTGACTTATGTGTACTGCGCAGTGCGCGCTGCGGCGTGTGATGTATGTGTACTGCTGCGGCGTGTGATGTATGTGTACTGCTGCGGCGTGTGATGTATGTGTACTGCTGCGGTGGCTGCGCTGCGGCGTGTGATGTATGTGTACTGCTTTGGTGGCCGCGCTGGGGCGTGTGATGTATGTGTACTGCTGCGGCGTGTGATGTGTGTGTACTGCTGCGGTGGCTGCGCTGAGGCGTGTGATGTAAGTGTACTGCTGCGGTGGCCGCGCTGCGGCGTGTGATGTATGTGTACTGCTGCGGTGGCTGCGCTGCGGCGTGTGATGTATGTGTACTGCTGCGGTGGCCGCGCTGCGGCGTGTGATGTATGTGTACTGCTGCGGTGGCTGCGCTGCGGCGTGTGATGTATGTGTACTGCTGCGGTGGCTGCGCTGCGGCGTGTGATGTATGTGTACTGCTTCGGTGGCCGCGCTGCGGCGTGTGATGTATGTGTACTGCTGCGGTGGCCGCACTGCGGCGTGGGATGTATGTGTACTGCTGCGGCGTGTGATGTATGTGTACTGCTGCGGCGTGTGATGTATGTGTACTGCTGCGATGGCTGCGCTGCGGCGTGTGATGTATGTGTATTGCTGCGGTGGCCGCGCTGCGGCGTGTGATGTATGTGTACTGCTGCGGCGTGTGATGTATGTGTACTGCTGCGGTGGCTGCGCTGCGGCGTGTGATGTATGTGTAATGCTGCGGTGGCTGCGCTGCGGCGTGTGATGTATGTGTACTGCTGCGGCGTGTGATGTATGGGTACTGCTGCGGTGGCCGCGCTGCGGCGTGTGATGTATGTGTACTGCTGCGGTGGCCGCGCCGAGGCGTGTGATGTAGGTGTACTGCTGCGGCGTGTGATGTATGTGTACTGCTGCGGTTACCGCGCCGCGGCGTGTGATGTATGTGTACTGCTGCGGCGTGTGATGTATGTGTACTGCTGCGGTGTGTGATGTATGTTTTCTGCTGCGGTGGCCGCGCTGCGGCGTGTGATGTATGTGTACTGCTGCGGTGGTCGCGCCGCGGCGTGTGACTTATGTGTACTGCGCAGTGCGCGCTGCGGCGTGTGATGTATGTGTACTGCTGCGGCGTGTGATGTATGTGTACTGCTGCGGCGTGTGATGTATGTGTACTGCGGCGGCGTGTGATGTATGTGTACTGCTGCGGCGTTTGATGTATGTATACTGCTGCGGCGTGTGATGTATGTGTACTGCTGCGGCGTGTGATGTATGTGTACTGCTGCGGTGGCTGCGCTGCGGCGTGTGATGTATGTGTACTGCTGCGTTGGCCGCGCTGCGGCGTGTGATTTATGTGTACTGCTGCGGCGTGTGATGTATGTGTACTGCTGCGGCGTGTGATGTATGTGTTCTGCTGCGGCGTGTGATGTATGTGTACTGCTGCTGCGTGTGATGTATGTGTACTGCTGCGGCGTGTGATGTATGTGTACTGCTGCGGTGGCTGCGCTGCGGTGTGTGATGTATATGTACTGCTGCGGTGGCCGCGCTACGGCGTGTGATGTATGTGTACTGCTGCAGCGTGTGATGTATGTGTACTGCTTCGGTGGCTGCGCTGCGGCGTGTGATGTATGTGTACTGCTGCGGTGGCCGCGCTGCGGCGTGTGATGTATGTGTACTGCTGCGGCGGGTGATGTATGTATACTGCTGCGGCGTGTGATGTATGTGTACTGCGGCGGCGTGTGATGTATGTGTTCTGCTGCGGCGTGTGATGTATGTGTACTGCTGCGGTGGCTGCGCTGCGGCGTATGATGTATATGTACTGCTGCGGTGGCCGCGCTGCGGCGTGTGATGTATCTGTACTGCTGCGGCGTGTGATGTATGTGTTCTGCTGCGGGGTGTGATGTATGTGTACTGCTGCGGCGTGTGATGTATGTGTACTGCTGCGACGTGTGATGTATGTGTACTGCTGCGGGGGCCGCGCTGCGGCGTGTGATGTATGTGTACTGCTGCGGTGGCCGCACTGCGGCGTGGGATGTATGTGTACTGCTGCGGCGTGTGATGTATGTGTACTGCTGCGGCGTGTGATGTATGTGTACTGCTGCGGTGGCTGCGCTGAGGCGTGTGATGTATGTGTACTGCTGCGGTGGCCGCGCTGCGGCGTGTGATGTATGTGTACTGCTGCGGCGTGTGATGTATGTGTTCTGCTGCGGGGTGTGATGTATGTGTACTGCTGCGGCGTGTGATGTATGTGTACTGCTGCGGCGTGGGATGTATGTGTACTGCTGCGGTGGCTGCGCTGCGGCGTGTGATGTATATGTACTGCTGCGGTGGCCGCGCTGCGGCGTGTGATGTATGTGTACTGCTGCGGCGTGTGATGTATGTGTACTGCTGCGGCGTGTGATGTATGTGTACTGCTGCGGCGTGTGATGTATGTATACTGCTGCGGCGTGTGATGTATGTGTACTGCTGCGGCGTGTGATGTATGTGTACTGCTGCGGTGGCTGCGCTGCGGCGTGTGATGTATGTGTACTGCTGCGGTGGCCGCGCTGCGGCGTGTGATTTATGTGTACTGCTGCGGCGTGTGATGTATGTGTACTGCTGCGGCGTGTGATGTATGTGTTCTGCTGCGGCGTTTGATGTATGTGTACTGCTGCTGCGTGTGATGTATGTGTACTGCTGCGGCGTGTGATGTATGTGTACTGCTGCGGTGGCTGCGCTGCGGCGTGTGATGTATATGTACTGCTGCGGTGGCCGCGCTGCGGCGTGTGATGTATGTTTACTGCTGCAGCGTGTGATGTATGTGTACTGCTGCGGTTGCTGCGCTGCGGCGTGTGATGTATGTGTACTGCTGCGGTGGCCGCGCTGCGGCGTGTGATGTGTGTGTACTGCTGCGGCGGGTGATGTATGTATACTGCTGCGGCGTGTGATGTATGTGTACTGCGGCGGCGTGTGATGTATGTGTTCTGCTGCGGCGTGTGATGTATGTGTACTGCTGCGGTGGATGCGCTGCGGCGTGTGATGTATATGTACTGCTGCGGTGGCCGCGCTGCGGCGTGTGATGTATGTGTACTGCTGCGGCGTGTGATGTATGTGTACTGCTGCGGTGGCTGCGCTGCGGCGTGTGATGTATGTGTACTGCTGCGGTGGCCGCGCTGCGGCGTGTGATGTATGAGTACTGCTGCGGTGGCCGTGCCGCGGCGTGTGATGTATGTGTACTGCTGAGGCGTGTGATGTATGTGTACTGCTGCGGTGGTCGCGCTGCGGCGTGTAATGTATGTGTACTACTGCGGTGGCCGCGCTGCGGCGTGTGATGTATGTGTACCGCTACGGTGGCCGCGCTGCGGCGTGTGATGTATGTGTACTGCTGCGGTGGCTGCGCTGCAGCGTGTGATGTATGTGTACTGATGCGGTGGCCGCGCTACGGCGTGTGATGTATGTGTACTGCTGCGGTGGCTGCGCTGCGGTGTGTGATGTATGTGTTCTGCTGCGGTGGCCGCGCTGCGGCGTGTGATGTATGTGTACTGCTGCGGTGGTCGCGCCGCGGCGTGTGACTTATGTGTACTGCGCAGTGCGCGCTGCGGCGTGTGATGTATGTGTACTGCTGCGGCGTGTGATGTATGTGTACTGCTGCGGCGTGTGATGTATGTGTACTGCTGCGGCGTGTGATGTATGTGTACTGCTGCGGCGTGGGATGTATGTGTACTGCTGCGGTGGCTGCGCTGCGGCGTGTGATGTATATGTACTGCTGCGGTGGCCGCGCTGCGGCGTGTGATGTATGTGTACTGCTGCGGCGTATGATGTATGTGTTCTGCTGCGGGGTGTGATGTATGTGTACTGCTGTGGCGTGTGATGTATGTGTACTGCTGCGGCGTGTGATGTATGTGTACTGCTGCGGGGGCTGCGCTGCGGCGTGTGATGTATGTGTACTGCTGCGGTGGCCGCACTGCGGCGTGTGATGTATGTGTACTGCTGCGGTGGCTGCGCTGCGGCGTGTGATGTATGTATACTGCTTCGGTGGCCGCGCTGCGGCGAGTGATGTATGTGTACTGCTGCGGTGGCTGCGCTGCGGCGTGTGATGTATGTGTACTGCTGCGGGGGCCGCGCTGCGGCGTGTGATGTATGTGTACTGCTGCGGTGGCCGCACTGCGGCGTGGGATGTATGTGTACTGCTGCGGCGTGTGATGTATGTGTACTGCTGCGGCGTGTGATGTATGTGTACTGCTGCGATGGCTGCGCTGCGGCGTGTGATGTATGTGTATTGCTGCGGTGGCCGCGCTGCGGCGTGTGATGTATGTGTACTGCTGCGGCGTGTGATGTATGTGTACTGCTGCGGTGGCTGCGCTGCGGCGTGTGATGTATGTGTACTGCTGCGGTGGCTGCGCTGCGGCGTGTGATGTATGTGTACTGCTGCGGCGTGTGATGTATGTGTACTGCTGCGGTGGCCGCGCCGCGGCGTGTGATGTATGTGTACTGCTGCGGCGTGTGATGTATGTGTACTGCTGCGGTGGCCGCGCCGCGGCGTGTGATGTATGTGTACTGCTGCGGCGTGTGATGTATGTGTACTGCTGCGGTAGCTGCGCTGCGGCGTGTGATGTATGTGTACTGCTGCGGCGTGTGATGTATGTGTACTGCTGCGGTGGCCGCGCCGCGGCGTGTGATGTATGTGTACTGCTGCGGTGGCCGCGCCGCGGCGTGTGATGTATGTGTACTGCTGCTGCGTGTGATGTATTTGTACTGCTGCGGTGGCTGCGCTGCGGCGTGTGATGTATGTGTACTGCTGCGGTGTGTGATGTATGTGTACTGCTGCGGCGTGTGATGTATGTGTACTGCTGCGGTGGCCGCGCTGCGGCGTGTGATGTATGTGTACTGCTGCGGCGTGTGATGTATGTGTTCTGCTGCGGGGTGTGATGTATGTGTACTGCTGCGGCGTGTGATGTATGTGTACTGCTGCGGCGTGGGATGTATGTGAACTGCTGCGGTGGCTGCGCTGCGGCGTGTGATGTATATGTACTGCTGCGGTGGCCGCGCTGCGGCGTGTGATGTATGTGTACTGCTGCGGCGTGTGATGTATGTGTACTGCTGCGGCGTGTGATGTATATGTACTGCTGCGGCGTGTGATGTATGTGTACTGCTGCGGCGTGTGATGTATGTATACTGCTGCGGCGTGTGATGTATGTGTACTGCTGCGGCGTGTGATGTATGTGTACTGCTGCGGTGGCTGCGCTGCGGCGTGTGATGTATGTGTACTGCTGCGGTGGCCGCGCTGCGGCGTGTGATTTATGTGTACTGCTGCGGCGTGTGATATATGTGTACTGCTGCGGCGTGTGATGTATGTGTTCTGCTGCGGCGTTTGATGTATGTGTACTGCTGCTGCGTGTGATGTATGTGTACTGCTGCGGCGTGTGATGTATGTGTACTGCTGCGGTGGCTGCGCTGCGGCGTGTGTTGTATATGTACTGCTGCGGTGGCCGCGCTGCGGCGTGTGATGTATGTTTACTGCTGCAGCGTGTGATGTATGTGTACTGCTGCGGTTGCTGCGCTGCGGCGTGTGATGTATGTGTACTGCTGCGGTGGCCGCGCTGCGGCGTGTGATGTGTGTGTACTGCTGCGGCGGGTGATGTATGTATACTGCTGCGGCGTGTGATGTATGTGTACTGCGGCGGCGTGTGGTGTATGTGTTCTGCTGCGGCGTGTGATGTATGTGTACTGCTGCGGTGGCCGCGCTACGGCGTGTGATGTATGTGTACTGCTGCGGTGGCTGCGCTGCGGCGTGTGATGTATGTGTTCTGCTGCGGTGGCCGCGCTGCGGCGTGTGATGTATGTGTACTGCTGCGGTGGTCGCGCCGCGGCGTGTGACTTATGTGTACTGCGCAGTGCGCGCTGCGGCGTGTGATGTATGTGTACTGCTGCGGCGTGTGATGTATGTGTACTGCTGCGGCGTGTGATGTATGTGTACTGCTGCGGTGGCTGCGCTGCGGCGTGTGATGTATGTGTACTGCTTTGGTGGCCGCGCTGGGGCGTGTGATGTATGTGTACTGCTGCGGCGTGTGATGTGTGTGTACTGCTGCGGTGGCTGCGCTGAGGCGTGTGATGTATGTGTACTGCTGCGGTGGCCGCGCTGCGGCGTGTGATGTATGTGTACTGCTGCGGTGGCTGCGCTGCGGCGTGTGATGTATGTGTACTGCTGCGGTGGCCGCGCTGCGGCGTGTGATGTATGTGTACTGCTGCGGTGGCTGCGCTGCGGCGTGTGATGTATGTGTACTGCTGCGGTGGCTGCGCTGCGGCGTGTGATGTATGTGTACTGCTTCGGTGGCCGCGCTGCGGCGTGTGATGTATGTGTACTGCTGCGGTGGCTGCGCTGCGGCGTGTGATGTATGTGTACTGCTGCGGGGGCCGCGCTGCGGCGTGTGATGTATGTGTACTGCTGCGGTGGCCGCACTGCGGCGTGGGATGTATGTGTACTGCTGCGGCGTGTGATGTATGTGTACTGCTGCGGCGTGTGATGTATGTGTACTGCTGCGATGGCTGCGCTGCGGCGTGTGATGTATGTGTATTGCTGCGGTGGCCGCGCTGCGGCGTGTGATGTATGTGTACTGCTGCGGCGTGTGATGTATGTGTACTGCTGCGGTGGCTGCGCTGCGGCGTGTGATGTATGTGTAATGCTGCGGTGGCTGCGCTGCGGCGTGTGATGTATGTGTACTGCTGCGGCGTGTGATGTATGGGTACTGCTGCGGTGGCCGCGCTGCGGCGTGTGATGTATGTGTACTGCTGCGGTGGCCGCGCCGCGGCGTGTGATGTAGGTGTACTGCTGCGGCGTGTGATGTATGTGTACTGCTGCGGTTACCGCGCCGCGGCGTGTGATGTATGTGTACTGCTGCGGCGTGTGATGTATGTGTACTGCTGCGGTAGCTGCGCTGCGGCGTGTGATGTATGTGTACTGCTGCGGCGTGTGATGTATGTGTACTGCTGCGGTGGCCGCGCCGCGGCGTGTGATGTATGTGTACTGCTGCGGCGTGTGATGTATGTGTACTGCTGCTGCGTGTGATGTATTTGTACTGCTGCGGTGGCTGCGCTGCGGCGTGTGATGTATGTGTACTGCTGCTGCGTGTGATGTATGTGTACTGCTGCGGTGGCCGCGCTGCGGCGTGTGATGTATGTGTACTGCTGCGGTGTGTGATGTATGTGTACTGCTGCGGCGTGTGATGTATGTGTACTGCTGCGGTGGCCGCGCTGCGGCGTGTGATGTATGTGTACTGCTGCGGCGTGTGATGTATGTGTTCTGCTGCGGGGTGTGATGTATGTGTACTGCTGCGGCGTGTGATGTATGTGTACTGCTGCGGCGTGGGATGTATGTGTACTGCTGCGGTGGCTGCGCTGCGGCGTGTGATGTATATGTACTGCTGCGGTGGCCGCGCTGCGGCGTGTGATGTATGTGTACTGCTGCGGCGTGTGATGTATGTCTACTGCTGCGGCGTGTGATGTATGTGTACTGCTGCGGCGTGTGATGTATGTGTACTGCTGCGGCGTGTGATGTATGTATACTGCTGCGGCGTGTGATGTATGTGTACTGCTGCGGCGTGTGATGTATGTGTACTGCTGCGGTGGCTGCGCTGCGGCGTGTGTTGTATGTGTACTGCTGCGGTGGCCGCGCTGCGGCGTGTGATTTATGTGTACTGCTGCGGCGTGTGATGTATGTGTACTGCTGCGGCGTGTGATGTATGTGTTCTGCTGCGGCGTTTGATGTATGTGTACTGCTGCTGCGTGAGATGTATGTGTACTGCTGCGGCGTGTGATGTATGTGTACTACTGCGGTGGCCGCGCTGCGGCGTGTGATGTATGTGTACCGCTACGGTGGCCGCGCTGCGGCGTGTGATGTATGTGTACTGCTGCGGTGGCTGCGCTGCGGCGTGTGATGTATGTGTACTGCTGCGGTGGCCGCGCTACGGCGTGTGATGTATGTGTACTGCTGCGGTGGCTGCGCTGCGGTGTGTGATGTATGTGTTCTGCTGCGGTGGCCGCGCTGCGGCGTGTGATGTATGTGTACTGCTGCGGTGTTCGCGCCGCGGCGTGTGACTTATGTGTACTGCGCAGTGCGCGCTGCGGCGTGTGATGTATGTGTACTGCTGCGGCGTGTGATGTATGTGTACTGCTGCGGCGTGTGATGTATGTGTACTGCGGCGGCGTGTGATGTATGTGTTCTGCTGCGGCGTGTGATGTATGTGTACTGCTGCGGTGGCTGCGCTGCGGCGTGTGATGTATGTGTACTGCTGCGGTGGCCGCACTGAGGCGTGGGATGTATGTGTACTGCTGCGGCGTGTGATGTATGTGTACTGCTTCGGTGGCTGCGCTGCGGCGTGTGATGTATGTGTACTGCTGCGGTGGCCGCGCTGCGGCGTGTGATGTATGTGTACTGCTGCGGCGGGTGATGTATGTGTACTGCGGCGGCGTGTGATGTATGTGTTCTGCTGCGGCGTGTGATGTATGTGTACTGCTGCGGTGGCTGCGCTGCGGCGTGTGATGTATATGTACTGCTGCGGTGGCCGCGCTGCGGCGTGTGATGTTTGTGTACTGCTGCGGCGTGTGATGTATGTGTTCTGCTGCGGGGTGTGATGTATGTGTACTGCTGCGGCGTGTGATGTATGTATACTGCTGCGGCGTGTGATGTATGTGTACTGCTGCGGGGGCCGCGCTGCGGCGTGTGATGTATGTGTACTGCTGCGGTGGCCGCGCTGCGGCGTGTGATGTATGTGTACTGCTGCGGCGTGTGATGTATGTGTACTGCTGCGGTGGCTGCGCTGAGGCGTGTGATGTATGTGTACTGCTGCGGTGGCCGCGCTGCGGCGTGTGATGTATGTGTACTGCTGCGGTGGCTGCGCTGCGGCGTGTGATGTATGTATACTGCTTCGGTGGCCGCGCTGCGGCGTGTGATGTATGTGTACTGCTGCGGTGGCTGCGCTGCGGCGTGTGATGTATGTGTACTGCTGCGGGGGCCGCGCTGCGGCGTGTGATGTATGTGTACTGCTGCGGTGGCCGCACTGCGGCGTGGGATGTATGTGTACTGCTGCGGCGTGTGATGTATGTGTACTGCTGCGGCGTGTGATGTATGTGTACTGCTGCGATGGCTGCGCTGCGGCGTGTGATGTATGTGTATTGCTGCGGTGGCCGCGCTGCGGCGTGTGATGTATGTGTACTGCTGCGGCGTGTGATGTATGTGTACTGCTGCGGTGGCTGCGCTGCGGCGTGTGATGTATGTGTACTGCTGCGGTGGCTGCGCTGCGGCGTGTGATGTATGTGTACTGCTGCGGCGTGTGATGTATGGGTACTGCTGCGGTGGCCGCGCTGCGGCGTGTGATGTATGTGTACTGCTGCGGTGGCCGCGCCGCGGCGTGTGATGTATGTGTACTGCTGCGGCGTGTGATGTATGTGTACTGCTGCGGTTACCGCGCCGCGGCGTGTGATGTATGTGTACTGCTGCGGCGTGTGATGTATGTGTACTGCTGCGGTAGCTGCGCTGCGGCGTGTGATGTATGTGTACTGCTGCGGCGTGTGATGTATGGGTACTGCTGCGGTGGCCGCGCCGCGGCGTGTGATGTATGTGTACTGCTGCGGTGGCCGCGCCGCGGCGTGTGATGTATGTGCACTGCTGCGGCGTGTGATGTATGTGTACTGCTGCTGCGTGTGATGTATTTGTACTGCTGCGGTGGCTGCGCTGCGGCGTGTGATGTATGTGTACTGCTGCTGCGTGTGATGTATGTGTACTGCTGCGGTGGCCGCGCTGCGGCGTGTGATGTATGTGTACTGCTGCGGTGTGTGATGTATGTGTACTGCTGCGGCGTGTGATGTATGTGTACTGCTGCGGTGGCCGCGCTGCGGCGTGTGATGTATGTTTACTGCTGCAGCGTGTGATGTATGTGTACTGCTGCGGTTGCTGCGCTGCGGCGTGTGATGTATGTGTACTGCTGCGGTGGCCGCGCTGCGGCGTGTGATGTGTGTGTACTGCTGCGGCGGGTGATGTATGTATACTGCTACGGCGTGTGATGTATGTGTACTGCGGCGGCGTGTGATGTATGTGTTCTGCTGCGGCGTGTGATGTATGTGTACTGCTGCGGTGGCTGCGCTGCGGCGTGTGATGTATATGTACTGCTGCGGTGGCCGCGCTGCGGCGTGTGATGTATGTGTACTGCTGCGGCGTGTGATGTATGTGTACTGCTGCGGTGGCCGTGCCGCGGCGTGTGATGTATGTGTACTGCTGAGGCGTGTGATGTATGTGTACTGCTGCGGTGGTCGCGCTGCGGCGTGTAATGTATGTGTACTACTGCGGTGGCCGCGCTGCGGCGTGTGATGTATGTGTACCGCTACGGTGGCCGCGCTGCGGCGTGTGATGTATGTGTACTGCTGCGGTGGCTGCGCTGCGGCGTGTGATGTATGTGTACTGCTGCGGTGGCCGCGCTACGGCGTGTGATGTATGTGTACTGCTGCGGTGGCTGCGCTGCGGTGTGTGATGTATGTGTTCTGCTGCGGTGGCCGCGCTGCGGAGTGTGATGTATGTGTACTGCTGCGGTGGTGGCGCCGCGGCGTGTGACTTATGTGTACTGCGCAGTGCGCGCTGCGGCGTGTGATGTATGTGTACTGCTGCGGCGTGTGATGTATGTGTACTGCTGCGGCGTGTGATGTATGTGTACTGCGGCGGCGTGTGATGTATGTGTTCGGCTGCGGCGTGTGATGTATGTGTACTGCTGCGGTGGCTGCGCTGCGGCGTGTGATGTATGTGTACTGCTGCGGCGTATGATGTATGTGTTCTGCTGCGGGGTGTGATGTATGTGTACTGCTGTGGCGTGTGATGTATGTGTACTGCTGCGGCGTGTGATGTATGTGTACTGCTGCGGGGGCTGCGCTGCGGCGTGTGATGTATGTGTACTGCTGCGGTGGCCGCACTGCGGCGTGTGATGTATGTGTACTGCTGCGGCGTATGATGTATGTGTTCTGCTGCGGGGTGTGATGTATGTGTACTGCTGTGGCGTGTGATGTATGTGTACTGCTGCGGCGTGTGATGTATGTGTACTGCTGCGGGGGCTGCGCTGCGGCGTGTGATGTATGTGTACTGCTGCGGTGGCCGCACTGCGGCGTGTGATGTATGTGTACTGCTGCGGTGGCTGCGCTGCGGCGTGTGATGTATGTATACTGCTTCGGTGGCCGCGCTGCGGCGAGTGATGTATGTGTACTGCTGCGGTGGCTGCGCTGCGGCGTGTGATGTATGTGTACTGCTGCGGGGGCCGCGCTGCGGCGTGTGATGTATGTGTACTGCTGCGGTGGCCGCACTGCGGCGTGGGATGTATGTGTACTGCTGCGGCGTGTGATGTATGTGTACTGCTGCGGCGTGTGATGTATGTGTACTGCTGCGATGGCTGCGCTGCGGCGTGTGATGTATGTGTATTGCTGCGGTGGCCGCGCTGCGGCGTGTGATGTATGTGTACTGCTGCGGCGTGTGATGTATGTGTACTGCTGCGGTGGCTGCGCTGCGGCGTGTGATGTATGTGTACTGCTGCGGTGGCTGCGCTGCGGCGTGTGATGTATGTGTACTGCTGCGGCGTGTGATGTATGTGTACTGCTGCGGTGGCCGCGCCGCGGCGTGTGATGTATGTGTACTGCTGCGGCATGTGATGTATGTGTACTGCTGCGGTGGCCGCGCCGCGGCGTGTGATGTATGTGTACTGCTGCGGTGGCCGCGCCGCGGCGTGTGATGTATGTGTACTGCTGCTGCGTGTGATGTATTTGTACTGCTGCGGTGGCTGCGCTGCGGCGTGTGATGTATGTGTACTGCTGCGGTGTGTGATGTATGTGTACTGCTGCGGCGTGTGATGTATGTGTACTGCTGCGGTGGCCGCGCTGCGGCGTGTGATGTATGTGTACTGCTGCGGCGTGTGATGTATGTGTTCTGCTGCGGGGTGTGATGTATGTGTACTGCTGCGGCGTGTGATGTATGTGTACTGCTGCGGCGTGGGATGTATGTGTACTGCTGCGGTGGCTGCGCTGCGGCGTGTGATGTATATGTACTGCTGCGGTGGCCGCGCTGCGGCGTGTGATGTATGTGTACTGCTGCGGCGTGTGATGTATGTGTACTGCTGCGGCGTGTGATGTATATGTACTGCTGCGGCGTGTGATGTATGTGTACTGCTGCGGCGTGTGATGTATGTATACTGCTGCGGCGTGTGATGTATGTGTACTGCTGCGGCGTGTGATGTATGTGTACTGCTGCGGTGGCTGCGCTGCGGCGTGTGATGTATGTGTACTGCTGCGGTGGCCGCGCTGCGGCGTGTGATTTATGTGTACTGCTGCGGCGTGTGATATATGTGTACTGCTGCGGCGTGTGATGTATGTGTTCTGCTGCGGCGTTTGATGTATGTGTACTGCTGCTGCGTGTGATGTATGTGTACTGCTGCGGCGTGTGATGTATGTGTACTGCTGCGGTGGCTGCGCTGCGGCGTGTGTTGTATATGTACTGCTGCGGTGGCCGCGCTGCGGCGTGTGATGTATGTTTACTGCTGCAGCGTGTGATGTATGTGTACTGCTGCGGTTGCTGCGCTGCGGCGTGTGATGTATGTGTACTGCTGCGGTGGCCGCGCTGCGGCGTGTGATGTGTGTGTACTGCTGCGGCGGGTGATGTATGTATACTGCTGCGGCGTGTGATGTATGTGTACTGCGGCGGCGTGTGGTGTATGTGTTCTGCTGCGGCGTGTGATGTATGTGTACTGCTGCGGTGGCCGCGCTACGGCGTGTGATGTATGTGTACTGCTGCGGTGGCTGCGCTGCGGCGTGTGATGTATGTGTTCTGCTGCGGTGGCCGCGCTGCGGCGTGTGATGTATGTGTACTGCTGCGGTGGTCGCGCCGCGGCGTGTGACTTATGTGTACTGCGCAGTGCGCGCTGCGGCGTGTGATGTATGTGTACTGCTGCGGCGTGTGATGTATGTGTACTGCTGCGGCGTGTGATGTATGTGTACTGCTGCGGTGGCTGCGCTGCGGCGTGTGATGTATGTGTACTGCTTTGGTGGCCGCGCTGGGGCGTGTGATGTATGTGTACTGCTGCGGCGTGTGATGTGTGTGTACTGCTGCGGTGGCTGCGCTGAGGCGTGTGATGTAAGTGTACTGCTGCGGTGGCCGCGCTGCGGCGTGTGATGTATGTGTACTGCTGCGGTGGCTGCGCTGCGGCGTGTGATGTATGTGTACTGCTGCGGTGGCCGCGCTGCGGCGTGTGATGTATGTGTACTGCTGCGGTGGCTGCGCTGCGGCGTGTGATGTATGTGTACTGCTGCGGTGGCTGCGCTGCGGCGTGTGATGTATGTGTACTGCTTCGGTGGCCGCGCTGCGGCGTGTGATGTATGTGTACTGCTGCGGTGGCCGCACTGCGGCGTGGGATGTATGTGTACTGCTGCGGCGTGTGATGTATGTGTACTGCTGCGGCGTGTGATGTATGTGTACTGCTGCGATGGCTGCGCTGCGGCGTGTGATGTATGTGTATTGCTGCGGTGGCCGCGCTGCGGCGTGTGATGTATGTGTACTGCTGCGGCGTGTGATGTATGTGTACTGCTGCGGTGGCTGCGCTGCGGCGTGTGATGTATGTGTAATGCTGCGGTGGCTGCGCTGCGGCGTGTGATGTATGTGTACTGCTGCGGCGTGTGATGTATGGGTACTGCTGCGGTGGCCGCGCTGCGGCGTGTGATGTATGTGTACTGCTGCGGTGGCCGCGCCGAGGCGTGTGATGTAGGTGTACTGCTGCGGCGTGTGATGTATGTGTACTGCTGCGGTTACCGCGCCGCGGCGTGTGATGTATGTGTACTGCTGCGGCGTGTGATGTATGTGTACTGCTGCGGTGTGTGATGTATGTTTTCTGCTGCGGTGGCCGCGCTGCGGCGTGTGATGTATGTGTACTGCTGCGGTGGTCGCGCCGCGGCGTGTGACTTATGTGTACTGCGCAGTGCGCGCTGCGGCGTGTGATGTATGTGTACTGCTGCGGCGTGTGATGTATGTGTACTGCTGCGGCGTGTGATGTATGTGTACTGCGGCGGCGTGTGATGTATGTGTACTGCTGCGGCGTTTGATGTATGTATACTGCTGCGGCGTGTGATGTATGTGTACTGCTGCGGCGTGTGATGTATGTGTACTGCTGCGGTGGCTGCGCTGCGGCGTGTGATGTATGTGTACTGCTGCGTTGGCCGCGCTGCGGCGTGTGATTTATGTGTACTGCTGCGGCGTGTGATGTATGTGTACTGCTGCGGCGTGTGATGTATGTGTTCTGCTGCGGCGTGTGATGTATGTGTACTGCTGCTGCGTGTGATGTATGTGTACTGCTGCGGCGTGTGATGTATGTGTACTGCTGCGGTGGCTGCGCTGCGGTGTGTGATGTATATGTACTGCTGCGGTGGCCGCGCTACGGCGTGTGATGTATGTGTACTGCTGCAGCGTGTGATGTATGTGTACTGCTTCGGTGGCTGCGCTGCGGAGTGTGATGTATGTGTACTGCTGCGGTGGCCGCGCTGCGGCGTGTGATGTATGTGTACTGCTGCGGCGGGTGATGTATGTATACTGCTGCGGCGTGTGATGTATGTGTACTGCGGCGGCGTGTGATGTATGTGTTCTGCTGCGGCGTGTGATGTATGTGTACTGCTGCGGTGGCTGCGCTGCGGCGTATGATGTATATGTACTGCTGCGGTGGCCGCGCTGCGGCGTGTGATGTATCTGTACTGCTGCGGCGTGTGATGTATGTGTTCTGCTGCGGGGTGTGATGTATGTGTACTGCTGCGGCGTGTGATGTATGTGTACTGCTGCGGCGTGTGATGTATGTGTACTGCTGCGGGGGCCGCGCTGCGGCGTGTGATGTATGTGTACTGCTGCGGTGGCCGCACTGCGGCGTGGGATGTATGTGTACTGCTGCGGCGTGTGATGTATGTGTACTGCTGCGGCGTGTGATGTATGTGTACTGCTGCGGTGGCTGCGCTGAGGCGTGTGATGTATGTGTACTGCTGCGGTGGCCGCGCTGCGGCGTGTGATGTATGTGTACTGCTGCGGCGTGTGATGTATGTGTTCTGCTGCGGGGTGTGATGTATGTGTACTGCTGCGGCGTGTGATGTATGTGTACTGCTGCGGCGTGGGATGTATGTGTACTGCTGCGGTGGCTGCGCTGCGGCGTGTGATGTATATGTACTGCTGCGGTGGCCGCGCTGCGGCGTGTGATGTATGTGTACTGCTGCGGCGTGTGATGTATGTGTACTGCTGCGGCGTGTGATGTATGTGTACTGCTGCGGCGTGTGATGTATGTATACTGCTGCGGCGTGTGATGTATGTGTACTGCTGCGGCGTGTGATGTATGTGTACTGCTGCGGTGGCTGCGCTGCGGCGTGTGATGTATGTGTACTGCTGCGGTGGCCGCGCTGCGGCGTGTGATTTATGTGTACTGCTGCGGCGTGTGATGTATGTGTACTGCTGCGGCGTGTGATGTATGTGTTCTGCTGCGGCGTTTGATGTATGTGTACTGCTGCTGCGTGTGATGTATGTGTACTGCTGCGGCGTGTGATGTATGTGTACTGCTGCGGTGGCTGCGCTGCGGCGTGTGATGTATATGTACTGCTGCGGTGGCCGCGCTGCGGCGTGTGATGTATGTTTACTGCTGCAGCGTGTGATGTATGTGTACTGCTGCGGTTGCTGCGCTGCGGCGTGTGATGTATGTGTACTGCTGCGGTGGCCGCGCTGCGGCGTGTGATGTGTGTGTACTGCTGCGGCGGGTGATGTATGTATACTGCTGCGGCGTGTGATGTATGTGTACTGCGGCGGCGTGTGATGTATGTGTTCTGCTGCGGCGTGTGATGTATGTGTACTGCTGCGGTGGATGCGCTGCGGCGTGTGATGTATATGTACTGCTGCGGTGGCCGCGCTGCGGCGTGTGATGTATGTGTACTGCTGCGGCGTGTGATGTATGTGTACTGCTGCGGTGGCTGCGCTGCGGCGTGTGATGTATGTGTACTGCTGCGGTGGCCGCGCTGCGGCGTGTGATGTATGAGTACTGCTGCGGTGGCCGTGCCGCGGCGTGTGATGTATGTGTACTGCTGAGGCGTGTGATGTATGTGTACTGCTGCGGTGGTCGCGCTGCGGCGTGTAATGTATGTGTACTACTGCGGTGGCCGCGCTGCGGCGTGTGATGTATGTGTACCGCTACGGTGGCCGCGCTGCGGCGTGTGATGTATGTGTACTGCTGCGGTGGCTGCGCTGCAGCGTGTGATGTATGTGTACTGATGCGGTGGCCGCGCTACGGCGTGTGATGTATGTGTACTGCTGCGGTGGCTGCGCTGCGGTGTGTGATGTATGTGTTCTGCTGCGGTGGCCGCGCTGCGGCGTGTGATGTATGTGTACTGCTGCGGTGGTCGCGCCGCGGCGTGTGACTTATGTGTACTGCGCAGTGCGCGCTGCGGCGTGTGATGTATGTGTACTGCTGCGGCGTGTGATGTATGTGTACTGCTGCGGCGTGTGATGTATGTGTACTGCTGCGGCGTGTGATGTATGTGTACTGCTGCGGCGTGGGATGTATGTGTACTGCTGCGGTGGCTGCGCTGCGGCGTGTGATGTATATGTACTGCTGCGGTGGCCGCGCTGCGGCGTGTGATGTATGTGTACTGCTGCGGCGTATGATGTATGTGTTCTGCTGCGGGGTGTGATGTATGTGTACTGCTGTGGCGTGTGATGTATGTGTACTGCTGCGGCGTGTGATGTATGTGTACTGCTGCGGGGGCTGCGCTGCGGCGTGTGATGTATGTGTACTGCTGCGGTGGCCGCACTGCGGCGTGTGATGTATGTGTACTGCTGCGGTGGCTGCGCTGCGGCGTGTGATGTATGTATACTGCTTCGGTGGCCGCGCTGCGGCGAGTGATGTATGTGTACTGCTGCGGTGGCTGCGCTGCGGCGTGTGATGTATGTGTACTGCTGCGGGGGCCGCGCTGCGGCGTGTGATGTATGTGTACTGCTGCGGTGGCCGCACTGCGGCGTGGGATGTATGTGTACTGCTGCGGCGTGTGATGTATGTGTACTGCTGCGGCGTGTGATGTATGTGTACTGCTGCGATGGCTGCGCTGCGGCGTGTGATGTATGTGTATTGCTGCGGTGGCCGCGCTGCGGCGTGTGATGTATGTGTACTGCTGCGGCGTGTGATGTATGTGTACTGCTGCGGTGGCTGCGCTGCGGCGTGTGATGTATGTGTACTGCTGCGGTGGCTGCGCTGCGGCGTGTGATGTATGTGTACTGCTGCGGCGTGTGATGTATGTGTACTGCTGCGGTGGCCGCGCCGCGGCGTGTGATGTATGTGTAATGCTGCGGCGTGTGATGTATGTGTACTGCTGCGGTGGCCGCGCCGCGGCGTGTGATGTATGTGTACTGCTGCGGCGTGTGATGTATGTGTACTGCTGCGGTAGCTGCGCTGCGGCGTGTGATGTATGTGTACTGCTGCGGCGTGTGATGTATGTGTACTGCTGCGGTGGCCGCGCCGCGGCGTGTGATGTATGTGTACTGCTGCGGTGGCCGCGCCGCGGCGTGTGATGTATGTGTACTGCTGCTGCGTGTGATGTATTTGTACTGCTGCGGTGGCTGCGCTGCGGCGTGTGATGTATGTGTACTGCTGCGGTGTGTGATGTATGTGTACTGCTGCGGCGTGTGATGTATGTGTACTGCTGCGGTGGCCGCGCTGCGGCGTGTGATGTATGTGTACTGCTGCGGCGTGTGATGTATGTGTTCTGCTGCGGGGTGTGATGTATGTGTACTGCTGCGGCGTGTGATGTATGTGTACTGCTGCGGCGTGGGATGTATGTGAACTGCTGCGGTGGCTGCGCTGCGGCGTGTGATGTATATGTACTGCTGCGGTGGCCGCGCTGCGGCGTGTGATGTATGTGTACTGCTGCGGCGTGTGATGTATGTGTACTGCTGCGGCGTGTGATGTATATGTACTGCTGCGGCGTGTGATGTATGTGTACTGCTGCGGCGTGTGATGTATGTATACTGCTGCGGCGTGTGATGTATGTGTACTGCTGCGGCGTGTGATGTATGTGTACTGCTGCGGTGGCTGCGCTGCGGCGTGTGATGTATGTGTACTGCTGCGGTGGCCGCGCTGCGGCGTGTGATTTATGTGTACTGCTGCGGCGTGTGATATATGTGTACTGCTGCGGCGTGTGATGTATGTGTTCTGCTGCGGCGTTTGATGTATGTGTACTGCTGCTGCGTGTGATGTATGTGTACTGCTGCGGCGTGTGATGTATGTGTACTGCTGCGGTGGCTGCGCTGCGGCGTGTGTTGTATATGTACTGCTGCGGTGGCCGCGCTGCGGCGTGTGATGTATGTTTACTGCTGCAGCGTGTGATGTATGTGTACTGCTGCGGTTGCTGCGCTGCGGCGTGTGATGTATGTGTACTGCTGCGGTGGCCGCGCTGCGGCGTGTGATGTGTGTGTACTGCTGCGGCGGGTGATGTATGTATACTGCTGCGGCGTGTGATGTATGTGTACTGCGGCGGCGTGTGGTGTATGTGTTCTGCTGCGGCGTGTGATGTATGTGTACTGCTGCGGTGGCCGCGCTACGGCGTGTGATGTATGTGTACTGCTGCGGTGGCTGCGCTGCGGCGTGTGATGTATGTGTTCTGCTGCGGTGGCCGCGCTGCGGCGTGTGATGTATGTGTACTGCTGCGGTGGTCGCGCCGCGGCGTGTGACTTATGTGTACTGCGCAGTGCGCGCTGCGGCGTGTGATGTATGTGTACTGCTGCGGCGTGTGATGTATGTGTACTGCTGCGGCGTGTGATGTATGTGTACTGCTGCGGTGGCTGCGCTGCGGCGTGTGATGTATGTGTACTGCTTTGGTGGCCGCGCTGGGGCGTGTGATGTATGTGTACTGCTGCGGCGTGTGATGTGTGTGTACTGCTGCGGTGGCTGCGCTGAGGCGTGTGATGTATGTGTACTGCTGCGGTGGCCGCGCTGCGGCGTGTGATGTATGTGTACTGCTGCGGTGGCTGCGCTGCGGCGTGTGATGTATGTGTACTGCTGCGGTGGCCGCGCTGCGGCGTGTGATGTATGTGTACTGCTGCGGTGGCTGCGCTGCGGCGTGTGATGTATGTGTACTGCTGCGGTGGCTGCGCTGCGGCGTGTGATGTATGTGTACTGCTTCGGTGGCCGCGCTGCGGCGTGTGATGTATGTGTACTGCTGCGGTGGCTGCGCTGCGGCGTGTGATGTATGTGTACTGCTGCGGGGGCCGCGCTGCGGCGTGTGATGTATGTGTACTGCTGCGGTGGCCGCACTGCGGCGTGGGATGTATGTGTACTGCTGCGGCGTGTGATGTATGTGTACTTCTGCGGCGTGTGATGTATGTGTACTGCTGCGATGGCTGCGCTGCGGCGTGTGATGTATGTGTATTGCTGCGGTGGCCGCGCTGCGGCGTGTGATGTATGTGTACTGCTGCGGCGTGTGATGTATGTGTACTGCTGCGGTGGCTGCGCTGCGGCGTGTGATGTATGTGTAATGCTGCGGTGGCTGCGCTGCGGCGTGTGATGTATGTGTACTGCTGCGGCGTGTGATGTATGGGTACTGCTGCGGTGGCCGCGCTGCGGCGTGTGATGTATGTGTACTGCTGCGGTGGCCGCGCCGCGGCGTGTGATGTAGGTGTACTGCTGCGGCGTGTGATGTATGTGTACTGCTGCGGTTACCGCGCCGCGGCGTGTGATGTATGTGTACTGCTGCGGCGTGTGATGTATGTGTACTGCTGCGGTAGCTGCGCTGCGGCGTGTGATGTATGTGTACTGCTGCGGCGTGTGATGTATGTGTACTGCTGCGGTGGCCGCGCCGCGGCGTGTGATGTATGTGTACTGCTGCGGCGTGTGATGTATGTGTACTGCTGCTGCGTGTGATGTATTTGTACTGCTGCGGTGGCTGCGCTGCGGCGTGTGATGTATGTGTACTGCTGCTGCGTGTGATGTATGTGTACTGCTGCGGTGGCCGCGCTGCGGCGTGTGATGTATGTGTACTGCTGCGGTGTGTGATGTATGTGTACTGCTGCGGCGTGTGATGTATGTGTACTGCTGCGGTGGCCGCGCTGCGGCGTGTGATGTATGTGTACTGCTGCGGCGTGTGATGTATGTGTTCTGCTGCGGGGTGTGATGTATGTGTACTGCTGCGGCGTGTGATGTATGTGTACTGCTGCGGCGTGGGATGTATGTGTACTGCTGCGGTGGCTGCGCTGCGGCGTGTGATGTATATGTACTGCTGCGGTGGCCGCGCTGCGGCGTGTGATGTATGTGTACTGCTGCGGCGTGTGATGTATGTCTACTGCTGCGGCGTGTGATGTATGTGTACTGCTGCGGCGTGTGATGTATGTGTACTGCTGCGGCGTGTGATGTATGTATACTGCTGCGGCGTGTGATGTATGTGTACTGCTGCGGCGTGTGATGTATGTGTACTGCTGCGGTGGCTGCGCTGCGGCGTGTGTTGTATGTGTACTGCTGCGGTGGCCGCGCTGCGGCGTGTGATTTATGTGTACTGCTGCGGCGTGTGATGTATGTGTACTGCTGCGGCGTGTGATGTATGTGTTCTGCTGCGGCGTTTGATGTATGTGTACTGCTGCTGCGTGAGATGTATGTGTACTGCTGCGGCGTGTGATGTATGTGTACTACTGCGGTGGCCGCGCTGCGGCGTGTGATGTATGTGTACCGCTACGGTGGCCGCGCTGCGGCGTGTGATGTATGTGTACTGCTGCGGTGGCTGCGCTGCGGCGTGTGATGTATGTGTACTGCTGCGGTGGCCGCGCTACGGCGTGTGATGTATGTGTACTGCTGCGGTGGCTGCGCTGCGGTGTGTGATGTATGTGTTCTGCTGCGGTGGCCGCGCTGCGGCGTGTGATGTATGTGTACTGCTGCGGTGTTCGCGCCGCGGCGTGTGACTTATGTGTACTGCGCAGTGCGCGCTGCGGCGTGTGATGTATGTGTACTGCTGCGGCGTGTGATGTATGTGTACTGCTGCGGCGTGTGATGTATGTGTACTGCGGCGGCGTGTGATGTATGTGTTCTGCTGCGGCGTGTGATGTATGTGTACTGCTGCGGTGGCTGCGCTGCGGCGTGTGATGTATGTGTACTGCTGCGGTGGCCGCACTGAGGCGTGGGATGTATGTGTACTGCTGCGGCGTGTGATGTATGTGTACTGCTTCGGTGGCTGCGCTGCGGCGTGTGATGTATGTGTACTGCTGCGGTGGCCGCGCTGCGGCGTGTGATGTATGTGTACTGCTGCGGCGGGTGATGTATGTGTACTGCGGCGGCGTGTGATGTATGTGTTCTGCTGCGGCGTGTGATGTATGTGTACTGCTGCGGTGGCTGCGCTGCGGCGTGTGATGTATATGTACTGCTGCGGTGGCCGCGCTGCGGCGTGTGATGTTTGTGTACTGCTGCGGCGTGTGATGTATGTGTTCTGCTGCGGGGTGTGATGTATGTGTACTGCTGCGGCGTGTGATGTATGTATACTGCTGCGGCGTGTGATGTATGTGTACTGCTGCGGGGGCCGCGCTGCGGCGTGTGATGTATGTGTACTGCTGCGGTGGCCGCGCTGCGGCGTGTGATGTATGTGTACTGCTGCGGCGTGTGATGTATGTGTACTGCTGAGGTGGCTGCGCTGAGGCGTGTGATGTATGTGTACTGCTGCGGTGGCCGCGCTGCGGCGTGTGATGTATGTGTACTGCTGCGGTGGCTGCGCTGCGGCGTGTGATGTATGTATACTGCTTCGGTGGCCGCGCTGCGGCGTGTGATGTATGTGTACTGCTGCGGTGGCTGCGCTGCGGCGTGTGATGTATGTGTACTGCTGCGGGGGCCGCGCTGCGGCGTGTGATGTATGTGTACTGCTGCGGTGGCCGCACTGCGGCGTGGGATGTATGTGTACTGCTGCGGCGTGTGATGTATGTGTACTGCTGCGGCGTGTGATGTATGTGTACTGCTGCGATGGCTGCGCTGCGGCGTGTGATGTATGTGTATTGCTGCGGTGGCCGCGCTGCGGCGTGTGATGTATGTGTACTGCTGCGGCGTGTGATGTATGTGTACTGCTGCGGTGGCTGCGCTGCGGCGTGTGATGTATGTGTACTGCTGCGGTGGCTGCGCTGCGGCGTGTGATGTATGTGTACTGCTGCGGCGTGTGATGTATGGGTACTGCTGCGGTGGCCGCGCTGCGGCGTGTGATGTATGTGTACTGCTGCGGTGGCCGCGCCGCGGCGTGTGATGTATGTGTACTGCTGCGGCGTGTGATGTATGTGTACTGCTGCGGTTACCGCGCCGCGGCGTGTGATGTATGTGTACTGCTGCGGCGTGTGATGTATGTGTACTGCTGCGGTAGCTGCGCTGCGGCGTGTGATGTATGTGTACTGCTGCGGCGTGTGATGTATGGGTACTGCTGCGGTGGCCGCGCCGCGGCGTGTGATGTATGTGTACTGCTGCGGTGGCCGCGCCGCGGCGTGTGATGTATGTGCACTGCTGCGGCGTGTGATGTATGTGTACTGCTGCTGCGTGTGATGTATTTGTACTGCTGCGGTGGCTGCGCTGCGGCGTGTGATGTATGTGTACTGCTGCTGCGTGTGATGTATGTGTACTGCTGCGGTGGCCGCGCTGCGGCGTGTGATGTATGTGTACTGCTGCGGTGTGTGATGTATGTGTACTGCTGCGGCGTGTGATGTATGTGTACTGCTGCGGTGGCCGCGCTGCGGCGTGTGATGTATGTTTACTGCTGCAGCGTGTGATGTATGTGTACTGCTGCGGTTGCTGCGCTGCGGCGTGTGATGTATGTGTACTGCTGCGGTGGCCGCGCTGCGGCGTGTGATGTGTGTGTACTGCTGCGGCGGGTGATGTATGTATACTGCTACGGCGTGTGATGTATGTGTACTGCGGCGGCGTGTGATGTATGTGTTCTGCTGCGGCGTGTGATGTATGTGTACTGCTGCGGTGGCTGCGCTGCGGCGTGTGATGTATATGTACTGCTGCGGTGGCCGCGCTGCGGCGTGTGATGTATGTGTACTGCTGCGGCGTGTGATGTATGTGTACTGCTGCGGTGGCTGCGCTGCGGCGTGTGATGTATGTGTACTGCTGCGGTGGCCGCGCTGCGGCGTGTGATGTATGTGTACTGCTGCGGTGGCCGTGCCGCGGCGTGTGATGTATGTGTACTGCTGAGGCGTGTGATGTATGTGTACTGCTGCGGTGGTCGCGCTGCGGCGTGTAATGTATGTGTACTACTGCGGTGGCCGCGCTGCGGCGTGTGATGTATGTGTACCGCTACGGTGGCCGCGCTGCGGCGTGTGATGTATGTGTACTGCTGCGGTGGCTGCGCTGCGGCGTGTGATGTATGTGTACTGCTGCGGTGGCCGCGCTACGGCGTGTGATGTATGTGTACTGCTGCGGTGGCTGCGCTGCGGTGTGTGATGTATGTGTTCTGCTGCGGTGGCCGCGCTGCGGCGTGTGATGTATGTGTACTGCTGCGGTGGTCGCGCCGCGGCGTGTGACTTATGTGTACTACGCAGCGCGCGCTGCGGCGTGTGATGTATGTGTACTGCTGCGGCGTGTGATGTATGTGTACTGCTGCGGCGTGTGATGTATGTGTACTGCGGCGGCGTGTGATGTATGTGTTCTGCTGCGGCGTGTGATGTATGTGTACTGCTGCGGTGGCTGCGCTAAGGCGTGTGATGTATATGTACTGCTGCGGTGGCCGCGCTGCGGCGTGTGATGTATGTGTACTGCTGCGGCGTGTGATGTATGTGTTCTGCTGCGGGGTGTGATGTATGTGTACTGCTGTGGCTTGTGATGTATGTGTACTGCTGCGGCGTGTGATGTATGTGTACTGCTGCGGGGGCTGCGCTGCGGCGTGTGATGTATGTGTACTGCTGCGGTGGCCGCACTGCGGCGTGTGATGTATGTGTACTGCTGCGGTGGCTGCGCTGCGGCGTGTGATGTATGTATACTGCTTCGGTGGCCGCGCTGCGGCGAGTGATGTATGTGTACTGCTGCGGTGGCCGCGCCGCGGCGTGTGATGTATGTGTACTGCTGCGGCGTGTGATGTATGTGTACTGCTGCGGTTACCGCGCCGCGGCGTGTGATGTATGTGTACTGCTGCGGCGTGTGATGTATGTGTACTGCTGCGGTTACCGCGCCGCGGCGTGTGATGTATGTGTACTGCTGCGGCGTGTGATGTATGTGTACTGCTGCGGTAGCTGCGCTGCGGCGTGTGATGTATGTGTACTGCTGCGGCGTGTGATGTATGTGTACTGCTGCGGTGGCCGCGCCGCGGCGTGTGATGTATGTGTACTGCTGCGGTGGCCGCGCCGCGGCGTGTGATGTATGTGTACTGCTGCGGCGTGTGATGTATGTGTACTGCTGCTGCGTGTGATGTATTTGTACTGCTGCGGTGGCTGCGCTGCGGCGTGTGATGTATGTGTACTGCTGCTGCGTGTGATGTATGTGTACTGCTGCGGTGGCCGCGCTGCGGCGTGTGATGTATGTGTACTGCTGCGGTGTGTGATGTATGTGTACTGCTGCGGCGTGTGATGTATGTGTACTGTTGCGGTGGCCGCGCTGCGGCGTGTGATGTATGTGTACTGCTGCGGCGTGTGATGTATGTGTTCTGCTGCGGGGTGTGATGTATGTGTACTGCTGCGGCGTGTGATGTATGTGTACTGCTGCGGCGTGGGATGTATGTGTACTGCTGCGGTGGCTGCGCTGCGGCGTGTGATGTATATGTACTGCTGCGGTGGCCGCGCTGCGGCGTGTGATGTATGTGTACTGCTGCGGCGTGTGATGTATGTGTACTGCTGCGGCGTGTGATGTATGTGTACTGCTGCGGCGTGTGATGTATGTGTACTGCTGCGGCGTGTGATGTATGTATACTGCTGCGGCGTGTGATGTATGTGTACTGCTGCGGCGTGTGATGTATGTGTACTGCTGCGGTGGCTGCGCTGCGGCGTGTGATGTATGTGTACTGCTGCGGTGGCCGCGCTGCGGCGTGTGATTTATGTGTACTGCTGCGGCGTGTGATGTATGTGTACTGCTGCGGCGTGTGATGTATGTGTTCTGCTGCGGCGTTTGATGTATGTGTACTGCTGCTGCGTGTGATGTATGTGTACTGCTGCGGCGTGTGATGTATGTGTACTGCTGCGGTGGCTGCGCTGCGGCGTGTGATGTATATGTACTGCTGCGGTGGCCGCGCTGCGGCGTGTGATGTATGTTTACCACTGCAGCGTGTGATGTATGTGTACTGCTGCGGTTGCTGCGCTGCGGCGTGTGATGTATGTGTACCGCTGCGGTGGCCGCGCTGCGGCGTGTGATGTGTGTGTACTGCTGCGGCGGGTGATGTATGTATACTGCTGCGGCGTGTGATGTATGTGTACTGCGGCGGCGTGTGATGTATGTGTTCTGCTGCGGCGTGTGATGTATGTGTACTGCTGCGGTGGCTGCGCTGCGGCGTGTGATGTATATGTACTGCTGCGGTGGCCGCGCTGCGGCGTGTAATGTATGTGTACTGCTGCGGCGTGTGATGTATGTGTACTGCTGCGGTGGCTGCGCTGCGGCGTGTGATGTATGTGTACTGCTGCGGTGGCCGCGCTGCGGCGTGTGATGTATGTGTACTGCTGCGGTGGCCGTGCCGCGGCGTGTGATGTATGTGTACTGCTGAGGCGTGTGATGTATGTGTACTGCTGCGGTGGTCGCGCTGCGGCGTGTAATGTATGTGTACTGCTGCGGTGGCCGCGCTGCGGCGTGTGATGTATGTGTACCGCTACGGTGGCCGCGCTGCGGCGTGTGATGTATGTGTACTGCTGCGGTGGCTGCGCTGCGGCGTGTGATGTATGTGTACTGCTGCGGTGGCCGCGCTACGGCGTGTGATGTATGTGTACTGCTGCGGTGGCTGCGCTGCGGTGTGTGATGTATGTGTTCTGCTGCGGTGGCCGCGCTGCGGCGTGTGATGTATGTGTACTGCTGCGGTGGTCGCGCCGCGGCGTGTGACTTATGTGTACTGCGCAGTGCGCGCTGCGGCGTGTGATGTATGTGTACTGCTGCGGCGTGTGATGTATGTGTACTGCTGCGGCGTGTGATGTATGTGTACTGCGGCGGCGTGTGATGTATGTGTACTGCTGCGGCGTTTGATGTATGTATACTGCTGCGGCGTGTGATGTATGTGTACTGCTGCGGCGTGTGATGTATGTGTACTGCTGCGGTGGCTGCGCTGCGGCGTGTGATGTATGTGTACTGCTGCGGTGGCCGCGCTGCGGCGTGTGATTTATGTGTACTGCTGCGGCGTGTGATGTATGTGTACTGCTGCGGCGTGTGATGTATGTGTTCTGCTGCGGCGTGTGATGTATGTGTACTGCTGCTGCGTGTGATGTATGTGTACTGCTGCGGCGTGTGATGTATGTGTACTGCTGCGGTGGCTGCGCTGCGGTGTGTGATGTATATGTACTGCTGCGGTGGCCGCGCTGCGGCGTGTGATGTATGTGTACTGCTGCAGCGTGTGATGTATGTGTACTGCTTCGGTGGCTGCGCTGCGGCGTGTGATGTATGTGTACTGCTGCGGTGGCCGCGCTGCGGCGTGTGATGTATGTGTACTGCTGCGGCGGGTGATGTATGTATACTGCTGCGGCGTGTGATGTATGTGTACTGCGGCGGCGTGTGATGTATGTGTTCTGCTGCGGCGTGTGATGTATGTGTACTGCTGCGGTGGCTGCGCTGCGGCGTGTGATGTATATGTACTGCTGCGGCGTGTGATGTATGTGTACTGCTGCGGCGTGTGATGTATGTGTTCTGCTGCGGGGTGTGATGTATGTGTACTGCTGCGGCGTGTGATGTATGTGTAGTGCTGCGGCGTGTGATGTATGTGTACTGCTGCGGGGGCCGCGCTGCGGCGTGTGATGTATGTGTACTGCTGCGGTGGCCGCACTGCGGCGTGGGATGTATGTGTACTGCTGCGGCGTGTGATGTATGTGTACTGCTGCGGCGTGTGATGTATGTGTACTGCTGCGGTGGCTGCGCTGAGGCGTGTGATGTATGTGTACTGCTGCGGTGGCCGCGCTGCGGCGTGTGATTTATGTGTACTGCTGCGGTGGCTGCGCTGCGGCGTGTGATGTATGTATACTGCTTCGGTGGCCGCGCTGCGGCGTGTGATGTATGTGTACTGCTGCGGTGGCTGCGCTGCGGCGTGTGATGTATGTGTACTGCTGCGGGGGCCGCGCTGCGGCGTGTGATGTATGTGTACTGCTGCGGTGGCCGCACTGCGGCGTGGGATGTATGTGTACTGCTGCGGCGTGTGATGTATGTGTACTGCTGCGGCGTGTGATGTATGTGTTCTGCTGCGGCGTTTGATGTATGTGTACTGCTGCTGCGTGTGATGTATGTGTACTGCTGCGGCGTGTGATGTATGTGTACTGCTGCGGTGTGTGATGTATGTTTTCTGCTGCGGTGGCCGCGCTGCGGCGTGTGATGTATGTGTACTGCTGCGGTGGTCGCGCCGCGGCGTGTGACTTATGTGTACTGCGCAGTGCGCGCTGCGGCGTGTGATGTATGTGTACTGCTGCGGCGTGTGATGTATGTGTACTGCTGCGGCGTGTGATGTATGTGTACTGCGGCGGCGTGTGATGTATGTGTACTGCTGCGGCGTTTGATGTATGTATACTGCTGCGGCGTGTGATGTATGTGTACTGCTGCGGCGTGTGATGTATGTGTACTGCTGCGGTGGCTGCGCTGCGGCGTGTGATGTATGTGTACTGCTGCGTTGGCCGCGCTGCGGCGTGTGATTTATGTGTACTGCTGCGGCGTGTGATGTATGTGTACTGCTGCGGCGTGTGATGTATGTGTTCTGCTGCGGCGTGTGATGTATGTGTACTGCTGCTGCGTGTGATGTATGTGTACTGCTGCGGCGTGTGATGTATGTGTACTGCTGCGGTGGCTGCGCTGCGGTGTGTGATGTATATGTACTGCTGCGGTGGCCGCGCTACGGCGTGTGATGTAAGTGTACTGCTGCAGCGTGTGATGTATGTGTACTGCTTCGGTGGCTGCGCTGCGGCGTGTGATGTATGTGTACTGCTGCGGTGGCCGCGCTGCGGCGTGTGATGTATGTGTACTGCTGCGGCGGATGATGTATGTATACTGCTGCGGCGTGTGATGTATGTGTACTGCGGCGGCGTGTGATGTATGTGTTCTGCTGCGGCGTGTGATGTATGTGTACTGCTGCGGTGGCTGCGCTGCGGCGTATGATGTATATGTACTGCTGCGGTGGCCGCGCTGCGGCGTGTGATGTATCTGTACTGCTGCGGCGTGTGATGTATGTGTTCTGCTGCGGGGTGTGATGTATGTGTACTGCTGCGGCGTGTGATGTATGTGTACTGCTGCGGCGTGTGATGTATGTGTACTGCTGCGGGGGCCGCGCTGCGGCGTGTGATGTATGTGTACTGCTGCGGTGGCCGCACTGCGGCGTGGGATGTATGTGTACTGCTGCGGCGTGTGATGTATGTGTACTGCTGCGGCGTGTGATGTATGTGTACTGCTGCGGTGGCTGCGCTGAGGCGTGTGATGTATGTGTACTGCTGCGGTGGCCGCGCTGCGGCGTGTGATGTATGTGTACTGCTGCGGCGTGTGATGTATGTGTTCTGCTGCGGGGTGTGATGTATGTGTACTGCTGCGGCGTGTGATGTATGTGTACTGCTGCGGCGTGGGATGTATGTGTACTGCTGCGGTGGCTGCGCTGCGGCGTGTGATGTATATGTACTGCTGCGGTGGCCGCGCTGCGGCGTGTGATGTATGTGTACTGCTGCGGCGTGTGATGTATGTGTACTGCTGCGGCGTGTGATGTATGTGTACTGCTGCGGCGTGTGATGTATGTATACTGCTGCGGCGTGTGATGTATGTGTACTGCTGCGGCGTGTGATGTATGTGTACTGCTGCGGTGGCTGCGCTGCGGCGTGTGATGTATGTGTACTGCTGCGGTGGCCGCGCTGCGGCGTGTGATTTATGTGTACTGCTGCGGCGTGTGATGTATGTGTACTGCTGCGGCGTGTGATGTATGTGTTCTGCTGCGGCGTTTGATGTATGTGTACTGCTGCTGCGTGTGATGTATGTGTACTGCTGCGGCGTGTGATGTATGTGTACTGCTGCGGTGGCTGCGCTGCGGCGTGTGATGTATATGTACTGCTGCGGTGGCCGCGCTGCGGCGTGTGATGTATGTTTACTGCTGCAGCGTGTGATGTATGTGTACTGCTGCGGTTGCTGCGCTGCGGCGTGTGATGTATGTGTACTGCTGCGGTGGCCGCGCTGCGGCGTGTGATGTGTGTGTACTGCTGCGGCGGGTGATGTATGTATACTGCTGCGGCGTGTGATGTATGTGTACTGCGGCGGCGTGTGATGTATGTGTTCTGCTGCGGCGTGTGATGTATGTGTACTGCTGCGGTGGATGCGCTGCGGCGTGTGATGTATATGTACTGCTGCGGTGGCCGCGCTGCGGCGTGTGATGTATGTGTACTGCTGCGGCGTGTGATGTATGTGTACTGCTGCGGTGGCTGCGCTGCGGCGTGTGATGTATGTGTACTGCTGCGGTGGCCGCGCTGCGGCGTGTGATGTATGAGTACTGCTGCGGTGGCCGTGCCGCGGCGTGTGATGTATGTGTACTGCTGAGGCGTGTGATGTATGTGTACTGCTGCGGTGGTCGCGCTGCGGCGTGTAATGTATGTGTACTACTGCGGTGGCCGCGCTGCGGCGTGTGATGTATGTGTACCGCTACGGTGGCCGCGCTGCGGCGTGTGATGTATGTGTACTGCTGCGGTGGCTGCGCTGCAGCGTGTGATGTATGTGTACTGATGCGGTGGCCGCGCTACGGCGTGTGATGTATGTGTACTGCTGCGGTGGCTGCGCTGCGGTGTGTGATGTATGTGTTCTGCTGCGGTGGCCGCGCTGCGGCGTGTGATGTATGTGTACTGCTGCGGTGGTCGCGCCGCGGCGTGTGACTTATGTGTACTGCGCAGTGCGCGCTGCGGCGTGTGATGTATGTGTACTGCTGCGGCGTGTGATGTATGTGTACTGCTGCGGCGTGTGATGTATGTGTACTGCTGCGGCGTGTGATGTATGTGTACTGCTGCGGCGTGGGATGTATGTGTACTGCTGCGGTGGCTGCGCTGCGGCGTGTGATGTATATGTACTGCTGCGGTGGCCGCGCTGCGGCGTGTGATGTATGTGTACTGCTGCGGCGTATGATGTATGTGTTCTGCTGCGGGGTGTGATGTATGTGTACTGCTGTGGCGTGTGATGTATGTGTACTGCTGCGGCGTGTGATGTATGTGTACTGCTGCGGGGGCTGCGCTGCGGCGTGTGATGTATGTGTACTGCTGCGGTGGCCGCACTGCGGCGTGTGATGTATGTGTACTGCTGCGGTGGCTGCGCTGCGGCGTGTGATGTATGTATACTGCTTCGGTGGCCGCGCTGCGGCGAGTGATGTATGTGTACTGCTGCGGTGGCTGCGCTGCGGCGTGTGATGTATGTGTAATGCTGCGGGGGCCGCGCTGCGGCGTGTGATGTATGTGTACTGCTGCGGTGGCCGCACTGCGGCGTGGGATGTATGTGTACTGCTGCGGCGTGTGATGTATGTGTACTGCTGCGGCGTGTGATGTATGTGTACTGCTGCGATGGCTGCGCTGCGGCGTGTGATGTATGTGTATTGCTGCGGTGGCCGCGCTGCGGCGTGTGATGTATGTGTACTGCTGCGGCGTGTGATGTATGTGTACTGCTGCGGTGGCTGCGCTGCGGCGTGTGATGTATGTGTACTGCTGCGGTGGCTGCGCTGCGGCGTGTGATGTATGTGTACTGCTGCGGCGTGTGATGTATGTGTACTGCTGCGGTGGCCGCGCCGCGGCGTGTGATGTATGTGTACTGCTGCGGCGTGTGATGTATGTGTACTGCTGCGGTGGCCGCGCCGCGGCGTGTGATGTATGTGTACTGCTGCGGCGTGTGATGTATGTGTACTGCTGCGGTAGCTGCGCTGCGGCGTGTGATGTATGTGTACTGCTGCGGCGTGTGATGTATGTGTACTGCTGCGGTGGCCGCGCCGCGGCGTGTGATGTATGTGTACTGCTGCGGTGGCCGCGCCGCGGCGTGTGATGTATGTGTACTGCTGCTGCGTGTGATGTATTTGTACTGCTGCGGTGGCTGCGCTGCGGCGTGTGATGTATGTGTACTGCTGCGGTGTGTGATGTATGTGTACTGCTGCGGCGTGTGATGTATGTGTACTGCTGCGGTGGCCGCGCTGCGGCGTGTGATGTATGTGTACTGCTGCGGCGTGTGATGTATGTGTTCTGCTGCGGGGTGTGATGTATGTGTACTGCTGCGGCGTGTGATGTATGTGTACTGCTGCGGCGTGGGATGTATGTGAACTGCTGCGGTGGCTGCGCTGCGGCGTGTGATGTATATGTACTGCTGCGGTGGCCGCGCTGCGGCGTGTGATGTATGTGTACTGCTGCGGCGTGTGATGTATGTGTACTGCTGCGGCGTGTGATGTATATGTACTGCTGCGGCGTGTGATGTATGTGTACTGCTGCGGCGTGTGATGTATGTATACTGCTGTGGCGTGTGATGTATGTGTACTGCTGCGGCGTGTGATGTATGTGTACTGCTGCGGTGGCTGCGCTGCGGCGTGTGATGTATGTGTACTGCTGCGGTGGCCGCGCTGCGGCGTGTGATTTATGTGTACTGCTGCGGCGTGTGATATATGTGTACTGCTGCGGCGTGTGATGTATGTGTTCTGCTGCGGCGTTTGATGTATGTGTACTGCTGCTGCGTGTGATGTATGTGTACTGCTGCGGCGTGTGATGTATGTGTACTGCTGCGGTGGCTGCGCTGCGGCGTGTGTTGTATATGTACTGCTGCGGTGGCCGCGCTGCGGCGTGTGATGTATGTTTACTGCTGCAGCGTGTGATGTATGTGTACTGCTGCGGTTGCTGCGCTGCGGCGTGTGATGTATGTGTACTGCTGCGGTGGCCGCGCTGCGGCGTGTGATGTGTGTGTACTGCTGCGGCGGGTGATGTATGTATACTGCTGCGGCGTGTGATGTATGTGTACTGCGGCGGCGTGTGGTGTATGTGTTCTGCTGCGGCGTGTGATGTATGTGTACTGCTGCGGTGGCCACGCTACGGCGTGTGATGTATGTGTACTGCTGCGGTGGCTGCGCTGCGGCGTGTGATGTATGTGTTCTGCTGCGGTGGCCGCGCTGCGGCGTGTGATGTATGTGTACTGCTGCGGTGGTCGCGCCGCGGCGTGTGACTTATGTGTACTGCGCAGTGCGCGCTGCGGCGTGTGATGTATGTGTACTGCTGCGGCGTGTGATGTATGTGTACTGCTGCGGCGTGTGATGTATGTGTACTGCTGCGGTGGCTGCGCTGCGGCGTGTGATGTATGTGTACTGCTTTGGTGGCCGCGCTGGGGCGTGTGATGTATGTATACTGCTGCGGCGTGTGATGTGTGTGTACTGCTGCGGTGGCTGCGCTGAGGCGTGTGATGTATGTGTACTGCTGCGGTGGCCGCGCTGCGGCGTGTGATGTATGTGTACTGCTGCGGTGGCTGCGCTGCGGCGTGTGATGTATGTGTACTGCTGCGGTGGCCGCGCTGCGGCGTGTGATGTATGTGTACTGCTGCGGTGGCTGCGCTGCGGCGTGTGATGTATGTGTACTGCTGCGGTGGCTGCGCTGCGGCGTGTGATGTATGTGTACTGCTTCGGTGGCCGCGCTGCGGCGTGTGATGTATGTGTACTGCTGCGGTGGCTGCGCTGCGGCGTGTGATGTATGTGTACTGCTGCGGGGGCCGCGCTGCGGCGTGTGATGTATGTGTACTGCTGCGGTGGCCGCACTGCGGCGTGGGATGTATGTGTACTGCTGCGGCGTGTGATGTATGTGTACTGCTGCGGCGTGTGATGTATGTGTACTGCTGCGATGGCTGCGCTGCGGCGTGTGATGTATGTGTATTGCTGCGGTGGCCGCGCTGCGGCGTGTGATGTATGTGTACTGCTGCGGCGTGTGATGTATGTGTACTGCTGCGGTGGCTGCGCTGCGGCGTGTGATGTATGTGTAATGCTGCGGTGGCTGCGCTGCGGCGTGTGATGTATGTGTACTGCTGCGGCGTGTGATGTATGGGTACTGCTGCGGTGGCCGCGCTGCGGCGTGTGATGTATGTGTACTGCTGCGGTGGCCGCGCCGCGGCGTGTGATGTAGGTGTACTGCTGCGGCGTGTGATGTATGTGTACTGCTGCGGTTACCGCGCCGCGGCGTGTGATGTATGTGTACTGCTGCGGCGTGTGATGTATGTGTACTGCTGCGGTAGCTGCGCTGCGGCGTGTGATGTATGTGTACTGCTGCGGCGTGTGATGTATGTGTACTGCTGCGGTGGCCGCGCCGCGGCGTGTGATGTATGTGTACTGCTGCGGCGTGTGATGTATGTGTACTGCTGCTGCGTGTGATGTATTTGTACTGCTGCGGTGGCTGCGCTGCGGCGTGTGATGTATGTGTACTGCTGCTGCGTGTGATGTATGTGTACTGCTGCGGTGGCCGCGCTGCGGCGTGTGATGTATGTGTACTGCTGCGGTGTGTGATGTATGTGTACTGCTGCGGCGTGTGATGTATGTGTACTGCTGCGGTGGCCGCGCTGCGGCGTGTGATGTATGTGTACTGCTGCGGCGTGTGATGTATGTGTTCTGCTGCGGGGTGTGATGTATGTGTACTGCTGCGGCGTGTGATGTATGTGTACTGCTGCGGCGTGGAATGTATGTGTACTGCTGCGGTGGCTGCGCTGCGGCGTGTGATGTATATGTACTGCTGCGGTGGCCGCGCTGCGGCGTGTGATGTATGTGTACTGCTGCGGCGTGTGATGTATGTGTACTGCTGCGGCGTGTGATGTATGTGTACTGCTGCGGCGTGTGATGTATGTGTACTGCTGCGGCGTGTGATGTATGTATACTGCTGCGGCGTGTGATGTATGTGTACTGCTGCGGCGTGTGATGTATGTGTACTGCTGCGGTGGCTGCGCTGCGGCGTGTGTTGTATGTGTACTGCTGCGGTGGCCGCGCTGCGGCGTGTGATTTATGTGTACTGCTGCGGCGTGTGATGTATGTGTACTGCTGCGGCGTGTGATGTATGTGTTCTGCTGCGGCGTTTGATGTATGTGTACTGCTGCTGCGTGAGATGTATGTGTACTGCTGCGGCGTGTGATGTATGTGTACTACTGCGGTGGCCGCGCTGCGGCGTGTGATGTATGTGTACCGCTACGGTGGCCGCGCTGCGGCGTGTGATGTATGTGTACTGCTGCGGTGGCTGCGCTGCGGCGTGTGATGTATGTGTACTGCTGCGGTGGCCGCGCTACGGCGTGTGATGTATGTGTACTGCTGCGGTGGCTGCGCTGCGGTGTGTGATGTATGTGTTCTGCTGCGGTGGCCGCGCTGCGGCGTGTGATGTATGTGTACTGCTGCGGTGGTCGCGCCGCGGCGTGTGACTTATGTGTACTGCGCAGTGCGCGCTGCGGCGTGTGATGTATGTGTACTGCTGCGGCGTGTGATGTATGTGTACTGCTGCGGCGTGTGATGTATGTGTACTGCGGCGGCGTGTGATGTATGTGTTCTGCTGCGGCGTGTGATGTATGTGTACTGCTGCGGTGGCTGCGCTGCGGCGTGTGATGTATGTGTACTGCTGCGGTGGCCGCACTGCGGCGTGGGATGTATGTGTACTGCTGCGGCGTGTGATGTATGTGTACTGCTTCGGTGGCTGCGCTGCGGCGTGTGATGTATGTGTGCTGCTGCGGTGGCCGCGCTGCGGCGTGTGATGTATGTGTACTGCTGCGGCGGGTGATGTATGTATACTGCTGCGGCGTGTGATGTATGTGTACTGCGGCGGCGTGTGATGTATGTGTTCTGCTGCGGCGTGTGATGTATGTGTACTGCTGCGGTGGCTGCGCTGCGGCGTGTGATGTATATGTACTGCTGCGGTGGCCGCGCTGCGGCGTGTGATGTTTGTGTACTGCTGCGGCGTGTGATGTATGTGTTCTGCTGCGGGGTGTGATGTATGTGTACTGCTGCGGCGTGTGATGTATGTATACTGCTGCGGCGTGTGATGTATGTGTACTGCTGCGGGGGCCGCGCTGCGGCGTGTGATGTATGTGTACTGCTGCGGTGGCCGCGCTGCGGCGTGTGATGTATGTGTACTGCTGCGGCGTGTGATGTATGTGTACTGCTGCGGTGGCTGCGCTGAGGCGTGTGATGTATGTGTACTGCTGCGGTGGCCGCGCTGCGGCGTGTGATGTATGTGTACTGCTGCGGTGGCTGCGCTGCGGCGTGTGATGTATGTATACTGCTTCGGTGGCCGCGCTGCGGCGTGTGATGTATGTGTACTGCTGCGGTGGCTGCGCTGCGGCGTGTGATGTATGTGTACTGCTGCGGGGGCCGCGCTGCGGCGTGTGATGTATGTGTACTGCTGCGGTGGCCGCACTGCGGCGTGGGATGTATGTGTACTGCTGCGGCGTGTGATGTATGTGTACTGCTGCGGCGTGTGATGTATGTGTACTGCTGCGATGGCTGCGCTGCGGCGTGTGATGTATGTGTATTGCTGCGGTGGCCGCGCTGCGGCGTGTGATGTATGTGTACTGCTGCGGCGTGTGATGTATGTGTACTGCTGCGGTGGCTGCGCTGCGGCGTGTGATGTATGTGTACTGCTGCGGTGGCTGCGCTGCGGCGTGTGATGTATGTGTACTGCTGCGGCGTGTGATGTATGGGTACTGCTGCGGTGGCCGCGCTGCGGCGTGTGATGTATGTGTACTGCTGCGGTGGCCGCGCCGCGGCGTGTGATGTATGTGTACTGCTGCGGCGTGTGATGTATGTGTACTGCTGCGGTTACCGCGCCGCGGCGTGTGATGTATGTGTACTGCTGCGGCGTGTGATGTATGTGTACTGCTGCGGTAGCTGCGCTGCGGCGTGTGATGTATGTGTACTGCTGCGGCGTGTGATGTATGGGTACTGCTGCGGTGGCCGCGCCGCGGCGTGTGATGTATGTGTACTGCTGCGGTGGCCGCGCCGCGGCGTGTGATGTATGTGCACTGCTGCGGCGTGTGATGTATGTGTACTGCTGCTGCGTGTGATGTATTTGTACTGCTGCGGTGGCTGCGCTGCGGCGTGTGATGTATGTGTACTGCTGCTGCGTGTGATGTATGTGTACTGCTGCGGTGGCCGCGCTGCGGCGTGTGATGTATGTGTACTGCTGCGGTGTGTGATGTATGTGTACTGCTGCGGCGTGTGATGTATGTGTACTGCGGCGGCGTGTGATGTATGTGTTCTGCTGCGGCGTGTGATGTATGTGTACTGCTGCGGTGGCTGCGCTGCGGCGTGTGATGTATATGTACTGCTGCGGTGGCCGCGCTGCGGCGTGTGATGTATGTGTACTGCTGCGGCGTGTGATGTATGTGTACTGCTGCGGTGGCTGCGCTGCGGCGTGTGATGTATGTGTACTGCTGCGGTGGCCGCGCTGCGGCGTGTGATGTATGTGTACTGCTGCGGTGGCCGTGCCGCGGCGTGTGATGTATGTGTACTGCTGAGGCGTGTGATGTATGTGTACTGCTGCGGTGGTCGCGCTGCGGCGTGTAATGTATGTGTACTACTGCGGTGGCCGCGCTGCGGCGTGTGATGTATGTGTACCGCTACGGTGGCCGCGCTGCGGCGTGTGATGTATGTGTACTGCTGCGGTGGCTGCGCTGCGGCGTGTGATGTATGTGTACTGCTGCGGTGGCCGCGCTACGGCGTGTGATGTATGTGTACTGCTGCGGTGGCTGCGCTGCGGTGTGTGATGTATGTGTTCTGCTGCGGTGGCCGCGCTGCGGCGTGTGATGTATGTGTACTGCTGCGGTGGTCGCGCCGCGGCGTGTGACTTATGTGTACTACGCAGCGCGCGCTGCGGCGTGTGATGTATGTGTACTGCTGCGGCGTGTGATGTATGTGTACTGCTGCGGCGTGTGATGTATGTGTACTGCGGCGGCGTGTGATGTATGTGTTCTGCTGCGGCGTGTGATGTATGTGTACTGCTGCGGTGGCTGCGCTAAGGCGTGTGATGTATATGTACTGCTGCGGTGGCCGCGCTGCGGCGTGTGATGTATGTGTACTGCTGCGGCGTGTGATGTATGTGTTCTGCTGCGGGGTGTGATGTATGTGTACTGCTGTGGCGTGTGATGTATGTGTACTGCTGCGGCGTGTGATGTATGTGTACTGCTGCGGGGGCTGCGCTGCGGCGTGTGATGTATGTGTACTGCTGCGGTGGCCGCACTGCGGCGTGTGATGTATGTGTACTGCTGCGGTGGCTGCGCTGCGGCGTGTGATGTATGCATACTGCTTCGGTGGCCGCGCTGCAGCGAGTGATGTATGTGTACTGCTGCGGTGGCCGCGCCGCGGCGTGTGATGTATGTGTACTGCTGCGGCGTGTGATGTATGTGTACTGCTGCGGTTACCGCGCCGCGGCGTGTGATGTATGTGTACTGCTGCGGCGTGTGATGTATGTGTACTGCTGCGGTTACCGCGCCGCGGCGTGTGATGTATGTGTACTGCTGCGGCGTGTGATGTATGTGTACTGCTGCGGTAGCTGCGCTGCGGCGTGTGATGTATGTGTACTGCTGCGGTGGCCGCGCCGCGGCGTGTGATGTATGTGTACTGCTGCGGTGGCCGCGCCGCGGCGTGTGATGTATGTGTACTGCTGCGGCGTGTGATGTATGTGTACTGCTGCTGCGTGTGATGTATTTGTACTGCTGCGGTGGCTGCGCTGCGGCGTGTGATGTATGTGTACTGCTGCTGCGTGTGATGTATGTGTACTGCTGCGGTGGCCGCGCTGCGGCGTGTGATGTATGTGTACTGCTGCGGTGTGTGATGTATGTGTACTGCTGCGGCGTGTGATGTATGTGTACTGTTGCGGTGGCCGCGCTGCGGCGTGTGATGTATGTGTACTGCTGCGGCGTGTGATGTATGTGTTCTGCTGCGGGGTGTGATGTATGTGTACTGCTGCGGCGTGTGATGTATGTGTACTGCTGCGGCGTGGGATGTATGTGTACTGCTGCGGTGGCTGCGCTGCGGCGTGTGATGTATATGTACTGCTGCGGTGGCCGCGCTGCGGCGTGTGATGTATGTGTACTGCTGCGGCGTGTGATGTATGTGTACTGCTGCGGCGTGTGATGTATGTGTACTGCTGCGGCGTGTGATGTATGTGTACTGCTGCGGCGTGTGATGTATGTATACTGCTGCGGCGTGTGATGTATGTGTACTGCTGCGGCGTGTGATGTATGTGTACTGCTGCGGTGGCTGCGCTGCGGCGTGTGATGTATGTGTACTGCTGCGGTGGCCGCGCTGCGGCGTGTGATTTATGTGTACTGCTGCGGCGTGTGATGTATGTGTACTGCTGCGGCGTGTGATGTATGTGTTCTGCTGCGGCGTTTGATGTATGTGTACTGCTGCTGCGTGTGATGTATGTGTACTGCTGCGGCGTGTGATGTATGTGTACTGCTGCGGTGGCTGCGCTGCGGCGTGTGATGTATATGTACTGCTGCGGTGGCCGCGCTGCGGCGTGTGATGTATGTTTACCGCTGCAGCGTGTGATGTATGTGTACTGCTGCGGTTGCTGCGCTGCGGCGTGTGATGTATGTGTACTGCTGCGGTGGCCGCGCTGCGGCGTGTGATGTGTGTGTACTGCTGCGGCGGGTGATGTATGTATACTGCTGCGGCGTGTGATGTATGTGTACTGCGGCGGCGTGTGATGTATGTGTTCTGCTGCGGCGTGTGATGTATGTGTACTGCTGCGGTGGCTGCGCTGCGGCGTGTGATGTATATGTACTGCTGCGGTGGCCGCGCTGCGGCGTGTAATGTATGTGTACTGCTGCGGCGTGTGATGTATGTGTACTGCTGCGGTGGCTGCGCTGCGGCGTGTGATGTATGTGTACTGCTGCGGTGGCCGCGCTGCGGCGTGTGATGTATGTGTACTGCTGCGGTGGCCGTGCCACGGCGTGTGATGTATGTGTACTGCTGAGGCGTGTGATGTATGTGTACTGCTGCGGTGGTCGCGCTGCGGCGTGTAATGTATGTGTACTGCTGCGGTGGCCGCGCTGCGGCGTGTGATGTATGTGTACCGCTACGGTGGCCGCGCTGCGGCGTGTGATGTATGTGTACTGCTGCGGTGGCTGCGCTGCGGCGTGTGATGTATGTGTACTGCTGCGGTGGCCGCGCTACGGCGTGTGATGTATGTGTACTGCTGCGGTGGCTGCGCTGCGGTGTGTGATGTATGTGTTCTGCTGCGGTGGCCGCGCTGCGGCGTGTGATGTATGTGTACTGCTGCGGTGGTCGCGCCGCGGCGTGTGACTTATGTGTACTGCGCAGTGCGCGCTGCGGCGTGTGATGTATGTGTACTGCTGCGGCGTGTGATGTATGTGTACTGCTGCGGCGTGTGATGTATGTGTACTGCGGCGGCGTGTGATGTATGTGTACTGCTGCGGCGTTTGATGTATGTATACTGCTGCGGCGTGTGATGTATGTGTACTGCTGCGGCGTGTGATGTATGTGTACTGCTGCGGTGGCTGCGCTGCGGCGTGTGATGTATGTGTACTGCTGCGGTGGCCGCGCTGCGGCGTGTGATTTATGTGTACTGCTGCGGCGTGTGATGTATGTGTACTGCTGCGGCGTGTGATGTATGTGTTCTGCTGCGGCGTGTGATGTATGTGTACTGCTGCTGCGTGTGATGTATGTGTACTGCTGCGGCGTGTGATGTATGTGTACTGCTGCGGTGGCTGCGCTGCGGTGTGTGATGTATATGTACTGCTGCGGTGGCCGCGCTGCGGCGTGTGATGTATGTGTACTGCTGCAGCGTGTGATGTATGTGTACTGCTTCGGTGGCTGCGCTGCGGCGTGTGATGTATGTGTACTGCTGCGGTGGCCGCGCTGCGGCGTGTGATGTATGTGTACTGCTGCGGCGGGTGATGTATGTATACTGCTGCGGCGTGTGATGTATGTGTACTGCTGCGGTGGCTGCGCTGCGGCGTGTGATGTATATGTACTGCTGCGGCGTGTGATGTATGTGTACTGCTGCGGCGTGTGATGTATGTGTTCTGCTGCGGGGTGTGATGTATGTGTACTGCTGCGGCGTGTGATGTATGTGTAGTGCTGCGGCGTGTGATGTATGTGTACTGCTGCGGGGGCCGCGCTGCGGCGTGTGATGTATGTGTACTGCTGCGGTGGCCGCACTGCGGCGTGGGATGTATGTGTACTGCTGCGGCGTGTGATGTATGTGTACTGCTGCGGCGTGTGATGTATGTGTACTGCTGCGGTGGCTGCGCTGAGGCGTGTGATGTATGTGTACTGCTGCGGTGGCCGCGCTGCGGCGTGTGATTTATGTGTACTGCTGCGGTGGCTGCGCTGCGGCGTGTGATGTATGTATACTGCTTCGGTGGCCGCGCTGCGGCGTGTGATGTATGTGTACTGCTGCGGTGGCTGCGCTGCGGCGTGTGATGTATGTGTACTGCTGCGGGGGCCGCGCTGCGGCGTGTGATGTATGTGTACTGCTGCGGTGGCCGCACTGCGGCGTGGGATGTATGTGTACTGCTGCGGCGTGTGATGTATGTGTACTGCTGCGGCGTGTGATGTATGTGTTCTGCTGCGGCGTTTGATGTATGTGTACTGCTGCTGCGTGTGATGTATGTGTACTGCTGCGGCGTGTGATGTATGTGTACTGCTGCGGTGGCTGCGCTGCGGCGTGTGATGTATATGTACTGCTGCGGTGGCCGCGCTGCGGCGTGTGATGTATGTTTACCGCTGCAGCGTGTGATGTATGTGTACTGCTGCGGTTGCTGCGCTGCGGCGTGTGATGTATGTGTACTGCTGCGGTGGCCGCGCTGCGGCGTGTGATGTGTGTGTACTGCTGCGGCGGGTGATGTATGTATACTGCTGCGGCGTGTGATGTATGTGTACTGCGGCGGCGTGTGATGTATGTGTTCTGCTGCGGCGTGTGATGTATGTGTACTGCTGCGGTGGCTGCGCTGCGGCGTGTGATGTATATGTACTGCTGCGGTGGCCGCGCTGCGGCGTGTGATGTATGTGTACTGCTGCGGCGTGTGATGTATGGGTACTGCTGCGGTGGCCGCGCTGCGGCGTGTGATGTATGTGTACTGCGGCGGCGTGTGATGTATGTGTTCTGCTGCGGCGTGTGATGTATGTGTACTGCTGCGGTGGCTGCGCTGCGGCGTGTGATGTATATGTACTGCTGCGGTGGCCGCGCTGCGGCGTGTGATGTATGTGTACTGCTGCGGCGTGTGATGTATGTGTACTGCTGCGGTGGCTGCGCTGCGGCGTGTGATGTATGTGTACTGCTGCGGTGGCCGCGCTGCGGCGTGTGATGTATGTGTACTGCTGCGGTGGCCGTGCCGCGGCGTGTGATGTATGTGTACTGCTGAGGCGTGTGATGTATGTGTACTGCTGCGGTGGTCGCGCTGCGGCGTGTAATGTATGTGTACTACTGCGGTGGCCGCGCTGCGGCGTGTGATGTATGTGTACCGCTACGGTGGCCGCGCTGCGGCGTGTGATGTATGTGTACTGCTGCGGTGGCTGCGCTGCGGCGTGTGATGTATGTGTACTGCTGCGGTGGCCGCGCTACGGCGTGTGATGTATGTGTACTGCTGCGGTGGCTGCGCTGCGGTGTGTGATGTATGTGTTCTGCTGCGGTGGCCGCGCTGCGGCGTGTGATGTATGTGTACTGCTGCGGTGGTCGCGCCGCGGCGTGTGACTTATGTGTACTACGCAGCGCGCGCTGCGGCGTGTGATGTATGTGTACTGCTGCGGCGTGTGATGTATGTGTACTGCTGCGGCGTGTGATGTATGTGTACTGCGGCGGCGTGTGATGTATGTGTTCTGCTGCGGCGTGTGATGTATGTGTACTGCTGCGGTGGCTGCGCTAAGGCGTGTGATGTATATGTACTGCTGCGGTGGCCGCGCTGCGGCGTGTGATGTATGTGTACTGCTGCGGCGTGTGATGTATGTGTTCTGCTGCGGGGTGTGATGTATGTGTACTGCTGTGGCGTGTGATGTATGTGTACTGCTGCGGCGTGTGATGTATGTGTACTGCTGCGGGGGCTGCGCTGCGGCGTGTGATGTATGTGTACTGCTGCGGTGGCCGCACTGCGGCGTGTGATGTATGTGTACTGCTGCGGTGGCTGCGCTGCGGCGTGTGATGTATGTATACTGCTTCGGTGGCCGCGCTGCGGCGAGTGATGTATGTGTACTGCTGCGGTGGCCACGCCGCGGCGTGTGATGTATGTGTACTGCTGCGGCGTGTGATGTATGTGTACTGCTGCGGTTACCGCGCCGCGGCGTGTGATGTATGTGTACTGCTGCGGCGTGTGATGTATGTGTACTGCTGCGGTTACCGCGCCGCGGCGTGTGATGTATGTGTACTGCTGCGGCGTGTGATGTATGTGTACTGCTGCGGTAGCTGCGCTGCGGCGTGTGATGTATGTGTACTGCTGCGGCGTGTGATGTATGTGTACTGCTGCGGTGGCCGCGCCGCGGCGTGTGATGTATGTGTACTGCTGCGGTGGCCGCGCCGCGGCGTGTGATGTATGTGTACTGCTGCGGCGTGTGATGTATGTGTACTGCTGCTGCGTGTGATGTATTTGTACTGCTGCGGTGGCTGCGCTGCGGCGTGTGATGTATGTGTACTGCTGCTGCGTGTGATGTATGTGTACTGCTGCGGTGGCCGCGCTGCGGCGTGTGATGTATGTGTACTGCTGCGGTGTGTGATGTATGTGTACTGCTGCGGCGTGTGATGTATGTGTACTGTTGCGGTGGCCGCGCTGCGGCGTGTGATGTATGTGTACTGCTGCGGCGTGTGATGTATGTGTTCTGCTGCGGGGTGTGATGTATGTGTACTGCTGCGGCGTGTGATGTATGTGTACTGCTGCGGCGTGGGATGTATGTGTACTGCTGCGGTGGCTGCGCTGCGGCGTGTGATGTATATGTACTGCTGCGGTGGCCGCGCTGCGGCGTGTGATGTATGTGTACTGCTGCGGCGTGTGATGTATGTGTACTGCTGCGGCGTGTGATGTATGTGTACTGCTGCGGCGTGTGATGTATGTGTACTGCTGCGGCGTGTGATGTATGTATACTGCTGCGGCGTGTGATGTATGTGTACTGCTGCGGCGTGTGATGTATGTGTACTGCTGCGGTGGCTGCGCTGCGGCGTGTGATGTATGTGTACTGCTGCGGTGGCCGCGCTGCGGCGTGTGATTTATGTGTACTGCTGCGGCGTGTGATGTATGTGTACTGCTGCGGCGTGTGATGTATGTGTTCTGCTGCGGCGTTTGATGTATGTGTACTGCTGCTGCGTGTGATGTATGTGTACTGCTGCGGCGTGTGATGTATGTGTACTGCTGCGGTGGCTGCGCTGCGGCGTGTGATGTATATGTACTGCTGCGGTGGCCGCGCTGCGGCGTGTGATGTATGTTTACCGCTGCAGCGTGTGATGTATGTGTACTGCTGCGGTTGCTGCGCTGCGGCGTGTGATGTATGTGTACTGCTGCGGTGGCCGCGCTGCGGCGTGTGATGTGTGTGTACTGCTGCGGCGGGTGATGTATGTATACTGCTGCGGCGTGTGATGTATGTGTACTGCGGCGGCGTGTGATGTATGTGTTCTGCTGCGGCGTGTGATGTATGTGTACTGCTGCGGTGGCTGCGCTGCGGCGTGTGATGTATATGTACTGCTGCGGTGGCCGCGCTGCGGCGTGTAATGTATGTGTACTGCTGCGGCGTGTGATGTATGTGTACTGCTGCGGTGGCTGCGCTGCGGCGTGTGATGTATGTGTACTGCTGCGGTGGCCGCGCTGCGGCGTGTGATGTATGTGTACTGCTGCGGTGGCCGTGCCGCGGCGTGTGATGTATGTGTACTGCTGAGGCGTGTGATGTATGTGTACTGCTGCGGTGGTCGCGCTGCGGCGTGTAATGTATGTGTACTGCTGCGGTGGCCGCGCTGCGGCGTGTGATGTATGTGTACCGCTACGGTGGCCGCGCTGCGGCGTGTGATGTATGTGTACTGCTGCGGTGGCTGCGCTGCGGCGTGTGATGTATGTGTACTGCTGCGGTGGCCGCGCTACGGCGTGTGATGTATGTGTACTGCTGCGGTGGCTGCGCTGCGGTGTGTGATGTATGTGTTCTGCTGCGGTGGCCGCGCTGCGGCGTGTGATGTATGTGTACTGCTGCGGTGGTCGCGCCGCGGCGTGTGACTTATGTGTACTGCGCAGTGCGCGCTGCGGCGTGTGATGTATGTGTACTGCTGCGGCGTGTGATGTATGTGTACTGCTGCGGCGTGTGATGTATGTGTACTGCGGCGGCGTGTGATGTATGTGTACTGCTGCGGCGTTTGATGTATGTATACTGCTGCGGCGTGTGATGTATGTGTACTGCTGCGGCGTGTGATGTATGTGTACTGCTGCGGTGGCTGCGCTGCGGCGTGTGATGTATGTGTACTGCTGCGGTGGCCGCGCTGCGGCGTGTGATTTATGTGTACTGCTGCGGCGTGTGATGTATGTGTACTGCTGCGGCGTGTGATGTATGTGTTCTGCTGCGGCGTGTGATGTATGTGTACTGCTGCTGCGTGTGATGTATGTGTACTGCTGCGGCGTGTGATGTATGTGTACTGCTGCGGTGGCTGCGCTGCGGTGTGTGATGTATATGTACTGCTGCGGTGGCCGCGCTGCGGCGTGTGATGTATGTGTACTGCTGCAGCGTGTGATGTATGTGTACTGCTTCGGTGGCTGCGCTGCGGCGTGTGATGTATGTGTACTGCTGCGGTGGCCGCGCTGCGGCGTGTGATGTATGTGTACTGCTGCGGCGGGTGATGTATGTATACTGCTGCGGCGTGTGATGTATGTGTACTGCGGCGGCGTGTGATGTATGTGTTCTGCTGCGGCGTGTGATGTATGTGTACTGCTGCGGTGGCTGCGCTGCGGCGTGTGATGTATATGTACTGCTGCGGCGTGTGATGTATGTGTACTGCTGCGGCGTGTGATGTATGTGTTCTGCTGCGGGGTGTGATGTATGTGTACTGCTGCGGCGTGTGATGTATGTGTAGTGCTGCGGCGTGTGATGTATGTGTACTGCTGCGGGGGCCGCGCTGCGGCGTGTGATGTATGTGTACTGCTGCGGTGGCCGCACTGCGGCGTGGGATGTATGTGTACTGCTGCGGCGTGTGATGTATGTGTACTGCTGCGGCGTGTGATGTATGTGTACTGCTGCGGTGGCTGCGCTGAGGCGTGTGATGTATGTGTACTGCTGCGGTGGCCGCGCTGCGGCGTGTGATTTATGTGTACTGCTGCGGTGGCTGCGCTGCGGCGTGTGATGTATGTATACTGCTTCGGTGGCCGCGCTGCGGCGTGTGATGTATGTGTACTGCTGCGGTGGCTGCGCTGCGGCGTGTGATGTATGTGTACTGCTGCGGGGGCCGCGCTGCGGCGTGTGATGTATGTGTACTGCTGCGGTGGCCGCACTGCGGCGTGGGATGTATGTGTACTGCTGCGGCGTGTGATGTATGTGTACTGCTGCGGCGTGTGATGTATGTGTTCTGCTGCGGCGTTTGATGTATGTGTACTGCTGCTGCGTGTGATGTATGTGTACTGCTGCGGCGTGTGATGTATGTGTACTGCTGCGGTGGCTGCGCTGCGGCGTGTGATGTATATGTACTGCTGCGGTGGCCGCGCTGCGGCGTGTGATGTATGTTTACCGCTGCAGCGTGTGATGTATGTGTACTGCTGCGGTTGCTGCGCTGCGGCGTGTGATGTATGTGTACTGCTGCGGTGGCCGCGCTGCGGCGTGTGATGTGTGTGTACTGCTGCGGCGGGTGATGTATGTATACTGCTGCGGCGTGTGATGTATGTGTACTGCGGCGGCGTGTGATGTATGTGTTCTGCTGCGGCGTGTGATGTATGTGTACTGCTGCGGTGGCTGCGCTGCGGCGTGTGATGTATATGTACTGCTGCGGTGGCCGCGCTGCGGCGTGTGATGTATGTGTACTGCTGCGGCGTGTGATGTATGGGTACTGCTGCGGTGGCCGCGCTGCGGCGTGTGATGTATGTGTACTGCTGCGGTGGCCGCGCCGCGGCGTGTGATGTATGTGTACTGCTGCGGTGTGTGATGTATGTGTACTGCTGCGGTTACCGCGCCGCGGCGTGTGATGTATGTGTACTGCTGCGGCGTGTGATGTATGTGTACTGCTGCGGTAGCTGCGCTGCGGCGTGTGATGTATGTGTACTGCTGCGGCGTGTGATGTATGGGTACTGCTGCGGTGGCCGCGCCGCGGCGTGTGATGTATGTGTACTGCTGCGGTGGCCGCGCCGCGGCGTGTGATGTATGTGCACTGCTGCGGCGTGTGATGTATGTGTACTGCTGCTGCGTGTGATGTATTTGTACTGCTGCGGTGGCTGCGCTGCGGCGTGTGATGTATGTTTACTGCTGCTGCGTGTGATGTATGTGTACTGCTGCGGTGGCCGCGCTGCGGCGTGTGATGTATGTGTACTGCTGCGGTGTGTGATGTATGTGTACTGCTGCGGCGTGTGATGTATGTGTACTACTGCGGTGGCCGCGCTGCGGCGTGTGATGTATGTTTACTGCTGCAGCGTGTGATGTATGTGTACTGCTGCGGTTGCTGCGCTGCGGCGTGTGATGTATGTGTACTGCTGCGGTGGCCGCGCTGCGGCGTGTGATGTGTGTGTACTGCTGCGGCGGGTGATGTATGTATACTGCTGCGGCGTGTGATGTATGTGTACTGCGGCGGCGTGTGATGTATGTGTTCTGCTGCGGCGTGTGATGTATGTGTACTGCTGCGGTGGCTGCGCTGCGGCGTGTGATGTATATGTACTGCTGCGGTGGCCGCGCTGCGGCGTGTGATGTATGTGTACTGCTGCGGCGTGTGATGTATGTGTACTGCTGCGGTGGCTGCGCTGCGGCGTGTGATGTATGTGTACTGCTGCGGTGGCCGCGCTGCGGCGTGTGATGTATGTGTACTGCTGCGGTGGCCGTGCCGCGGCGTGTGATGTATGTGTACTGCTGAGGCGTGTGATGTATGTGTACTGCTGCGGTGGTCGCGCTGCGGCGTGTAATGTATGTGTACTACTGCGGTGGCCGCGCTGCGGCGTGTGATGTATGTGTACCGCTACGGTGGCCGCGCTGCGGCGTGTGATGTATGTGTACTGCTGCGGTGGCTGCGCTGCGGCGTGTGATGTATGTGTACTGCTGCGGTGGCCGCGCTACGGCGTGTGATGTATGTGTACTGCTGCGGTGGCTGCGCTGCGGTGTGTGATGTATGTGTTCTGCTGCGGTGGCCGCGCTGCGGCGTGTGATGTATGTGTACTGCTGCGGTGGTCGCGCCGCGGCGTGTGACTTATGTGTACTACGCAGTGCGCGCTGCGGCGTGTGATGTATGTGTACTGCTGCGGCGTGTGATGTATGTGTACTGCTGCGGCGTGTGATGTATGTGTACTGCGGCGGCGTGTGATGTATGTGTTCTGCTGCGGCGTGTGATGTATGTGTACTGCTGCGGTGGCTGCGCTAAGGCGTGTGATGTATATGTACTGCTGCGGTGGCCGCGCTGCGGCGTGTGATGTATGTTTACCGCTGCAGCGTGTGATGTATGTGTACTGCTGCGGTTGCTGCGCTGCGGCGTGTGATGTATGTGTACTGCTGCGGTGGCCGCGCTGCGGCGTGTGATGTGTGTGTACTGCTGCGGCGGGTGATGTATGTATACTGCTGCGGCGTGTGATGTATGTGTACTGCGGCGGCGTGTGATGTATGTGTTCTGCTGCGGCGTGTGATGTATGTGTACTGCTGCGGTGGCTGCGCTGCGGCGTGTGATGTATATGTACTGCTGCGGTGGCCGCGCTGCGGCGTGTGATGTATGTGTACTGCTGCGGCGTGTGATGTATGTGTACTGCTGCGGTGGCTGCGCTGCGGCGTGTGATGTATGTGTACTGCTGCGGTGGCCGCGCTGCGGCGTGTGATGTATGTGTACTGCTGCGGTGGCCGTGCCGCGGCGTGTGATGTATGTGTACTGCTGAGGCGTGTGATGTATGTGTACTGCTGCGGTGGTCGCGCTGCGGCGTGTAATGTATGTGTACTGCTGCGGTGGCCGCGCTGCGGCGTGTGACGTATGTGTACCGCTACGGTGGCCGCGCTGCGGCGTGTGATGTATGTGTACTGCTGCGGTGGCTGCGCTGCGGCGTGTGATGTATGTGTACTGCTGCGGTGGCCGCGCTACGGCGTGTGATGTATGTGTACTGCTGCGGTGGCTGCGCTGCGGTGTGTGATGTATGTGTTCTGCTGCGGTGGCCGCGCTGCGGCGTGTGATGTATGTGTACTGCTGCGGTGGTCGCGCCGCGGCGTGTGACTTATGTGTACTGCGCAGTGCGCGCTGCGGCGTGTGATGTATGTGTACTGCTGCGGCGTGTGATGTATGTGTACTGCTGCGGCGTGTGATGTATGTGTACTGCGGCGGCGTGTGATGTATGTGTACTGCTGCGGCGTTTGATGTATGTATACTGCTGCGGCGTGTGATGTATGTGTACTGCTGCGGCGTGTGATGTATGTGTACTGCTGCGGTGGCTGCGCTGCGGCGTGTGATGTATGTGTACTGCTGCGGTGGCCGCGCTGCGGCGTGTGATTTATGTGTACTGCTGCGGCGTGTGATGTATGTGTACTGCTGCGGCGTGTGATGTATGTGTTCTGCTGCGGCGTGTGATGTATGTGTACTGCTGCTGCGTGTGATGTATGTGTACTGCTGCGGCGTGTGATGTATGTGTACTGCTGCGGTGGCTGCGCTGCGGTGTGTGATGTATATGTACTGCTGCGGTGGCCGCGCTGCGGCGTGTGATGTATGTGTACTGCTGCAGCGTGTGATGTATGTGTACTGCTTCGGTGGCTGCGCTGCGGCGTGTGATGTATGTGTACTGCTGCGGTGGCCGCGCTGCGGCGTGTGATGTATGTGTACTGCTGCGGCGGGTGATGTATGTATACTGCTGCGGCGTGTGATGTATGTGTACTGCGGCGGCGTGTGATGTATGTGTTCTGCTGCGGCGTGTGATGTATGTGCACTGCTGCGGTGGCTGCGCTGCGGCGTGTGATGTATATGTACTGCTGCGGTGGCCGCGCTGCGGCGTGTGATGTATGTGTACTGCTGCGGCGTGTGATGTATGTGTTTTGCTGCGGGGTGTGATGTATGTGTACTGCTGCGGCGTGTGATGTATGTGTACTGCTGCGGCGTGTGATGTATGTGTACTGCTGCGGGGGCCGCGCTGCGGCGTGTGATGTATGTGTACTGCTGCGGTGGCCGCACTGCGGCGTGGGATGTATGTGTACTGCTGCGGCGTGTGATGTATGTGTACTGCTGCGGCGTGTGATGTATGTGTACTGCTGCGGTGGCTGCGCTGAGGCGTGTGATGTATGTGTACTGCTGCGGTGGCCGCGCTGCGGCGTGTGATGTATGTGTACTGCTGCGACGTGTGATGTATGTGTTCTGCTGCGGGGTGTGATGTATGTGTACTGCTGCGGCGTGTGATGTAGGTGTACTGCTGCGGCGTGGGATGTATGTGTACTGCTGCGGTGGCTGCGCTGCGGCGTGTGATGTATATGTACTGCTGCGGTGGCCGCGCTGCGGCGTGTGATGTATGTGTACTGCTGCGGCGTGTGATGTATGTGTACTGCTGCGGCGTGTGATGTATGTGTACTGCTGCGGCGTGTGATGTATGTATACTGCTGCGGCGTGTGATGTATGTGTACTGCTGCGGCGTGTGATGTATGTGTACTGCTGCGGTGGCTGCGCTGCGGCGTGTGATGTATGTGTACTGCTGCGGTGGCCGCGCTGCGGCGTGTGATTTATGTGTACTGCTGCGGCGTGTGATGTATGTGTACTGCTGCGGCGTGTGATGTATGTGTTCTGCTGCGGCGTTTGATGTATGTGTACTGCTGCTGCGTGTGATGTATGTGTACTGCTGCGGCGTGTGATGTATGTGTACTGCTGCGGTGGCTGCGCTGCGGCGTGTGATGTATATGTACTGCTGCGGTGGCCGCGCTGCGGCGTGTGATGTATGTTTACTGCTGCAGCGTGTGATGTATGTGTACTGCTGCGGTTGCTGCGCTGCGGCGTGTGATGTATGTGTACTGCTGCGGTGGCCGCGCTGCGGCGTGTGATGTGTCTGTACTGCTGCGGCGGGTGATGTATGTATACTGCTGCGGCGTGTGATGTATGTGTACTGCGGCGGCGTGTGATGTATGTGTTCTGCTGCGGCGTGTGATGTATGTGTACTGCTGCGGTGGATGCGCTGCGGCGTGTGATGTATATGTACTGCTGCGGTTGCCGCGCTGCGGCGTGTGATGTATGTGTACTGCTGCGGCGTGTGATGTATGTGTACTGCTGCGGTGGCTGCGCTGCGGCGTGTGATGTATGTGTACTGCTGCGGTGGCCGCGCTGCGGCGTGTGATGTATGTGTACTGCTGCGGTGGCCGTGCCGCGGCGTGTGATGCATGTGTACTGCTGAGGCGTGTGATGTATGTGTACTGCTGCGGTGGTCGCGCTGCGGCGTGTAATGTATGTGTACTACTGCGGTGGCCGCGCTGCGGCGTGTGATGTATGTGTACCGCTACGGTGGCCGCGCTGCGGCGTGTGATGTATGTGTACTGCTGCGGTGGCTGCGCTGCGGCGTGTGATGTATGTGTACTGCTGCGGTGGCCGCGCTACGGCGTGTGATGTATGTGTACTGCTGCGGTGGCTGCGCTGCGGTGTGTGATGTATGTGTTCTGCTGCGGTGGCCGCGCTGCGGCGTGTGATGTATGTGTACTGCTGCGGTGGTCGCGCCGCGGCGTGTGACTTATGTGTACTGCGCAGTGCGCGCTGCGGCGTGTGATGTATGTGTACTGCTGCGGCGTGTGATGTATGTGTACTGCTGCGGCGTGTGATGTATGTGTACTGCGGCGGCGTGTGATGTATGTGTTCTGCTGCGGCGTGTGATGTATGTGTACTGCTGCGGTGGCTGCGCTGCGGCGTGTGATGTATATGTACTGCTGCGGTGGCCGCGCTGCGGCGTGTGGTGTATGTGTACTGCTGCGGCGTGTGATGTATGTGTTCTGCTGCGGGGTGTGATATATGTGTACTGCTGTGGCGTGTGATGTATGTGTACTGCTGCGGCGTGTGATGTATGTGTACTGCTGCGGGGGCTGCGCTGCGGCGTGTGATGTATGTGTACTGCTGCGGTGGCCGCACTGCGGCGTGTGATGTATGTGTACTGCTGCGGTGGCTGCGCTGCGGCGTGTGATGTATGTATACTGCTTCGGTGGCCGCGCTGCGGCGAGTGATGTATGTGTACTGCTGCGGTGGCTGCGCTGCGGCGTGTGATGTATGTGTACTGCTGCGGGGGCCGCGCTGCGGCGTGTGATGTATGTGTACTGCTGCGGTGGCCGCACTGTGGCGTGGGATGTATGTGTACTGCTGCGGCGTGTGATGTATGTGTACTGCTGCGGCGTGTGATGTATGTGTACTGCTGCGATGGCTGCGCTGCGGCGTGTGATGTATGTGTATTGCTGCGGTGGCCGCGCTGCGGCGTGTGATGTATGTGTACTGCTGCGGCGTGTGATGTATGTGTACTGCTGCGGTGGCTGCGCTGCGGCGTGTGATGTATGTGTAATGCTGCGGTGGCTGCACTGCGGCGTGTGATGTATGTGTACTGCTGCGGCGTGTGATGTATGGGTACTGCTGCGGTGGCCGCGCTGCGGCGTGTGATGTATGTGTACTGCTGCGGTGGCCGCGCCGCGGCGTGTGATGTATGTGTACTGCTGCGGCGTGTGATGTATGTGTACTGCTGCTGCGAGTGATGTATTTGTACTGCTGCGGTGGCTGCGCTGCGGCGTGTGATGTATGTGTACTGCTGCTGCGTGTGATGTATGTTTACTGCTGCGGTGGCCGCGCTGCGGCGTGTGATGTATGTGTACTGCTGCGGTGTGTGATGTATGTGTACTGCTGCGGCGTGTGATGTATGTGTACTGCTGAGGTGGCCGCGCTGCGGCGTGTGATGTATGTGTACTGCTGCGGCGTGTGATGTATGTGTTCTGCTGCGGGGTGTGATGTATGTGTACTGCTGCGGCGTGTGATGTATATGTACTGCTGCGGCGTGGGATGTATGTGTACTGCTGCGGTGGCTGCGCTGCGGCGTGTGATGTATATGTACTGCTGCGGTGGCCGCGCTGCGGCGTGTGATGTATGTGTACTGCTGCGGCGTGTGATGTATGTGTACTGCTGCGGCGTGTGATGTATGTGTACTGCTGCGGCGTGTGATGTATGTGTACTGCTGCGGCGTGTGATGTATGTATACTGCTGCGGCGTGTGATGTATGTGTACTGCTGCGGTGGCTGCGCTGCGGCGTGTGATGTATGTGTACTGCTGCGGTGGCCGCGCTGCGGCGTGTGATTTATGTGTACTGCTGCGGCGTGTGATGTATGTGTACTGCTGCGGCGTGTGATGTATGTGTTCTGCTGCGGCGTTTGATGTATGTGTACTGCTGCTGCGTGTGATGTATGTGTACTGCTGCGGCGTGTGATGTATGTGTACTGCTGCGGTGGCTGCGCTGCGGCGTGTGATGTATATGTACTGCTGCGGTGGCCGCGCTGCGGCGTGTGATGTATGTTTACCGCTGCAGCGTGTGATGTATGTGTACTGCTGCGGTTGCTGCGCTGCGGCGTGTGATGTATGTGTACTGCTGCGGTGGCCGCGCTGCGGCGTGTGATGTGTGTGTACTGCTGCGGCGGGTGATGTATGTATACTGCTGCGGCGTGTGATGTATGTGTACTGCGGCGGCGTGTGATGTATGTGTTCTGCTGCGGCGTGTGATGTATGTGTACTGCTGCGGTGGCTTCGCTGCGGCGTGTGATGTATATGTACTGCTGCGGTGGCCGCGCTGCGGCGTGTAATGTATGTGTACTGCTGCGGCGTGTGATGTATGTGTACTGCTGCGGTGGCTGCGCTGCGGCGTGTGATGTATGTGTACTGCTGCGGTGGCCGCGCTGCGGCGTGTGATGTATGTGTACTGCTGCGGTGGCCGTGACGCGGCGTGTGATGTATGTGTACTGCTGAGGCGTGTGATGTATGTGTACTGCTGCGGTGGTCGCGCTGCGGCGTGTAATGTATGTGTACTGCTGCGGTGGCCGCGCTGCGGCGTGTGATGTATGTGTACCGCTACGGTGGCCGCGCTGCGGCGTGTGATGTATGTGTACTGCTGCGGTGGCTGCGCTGCGGCGTGTGATGTATGTGTACTGCTGCGGTGGCCGCGCTACGGCGTGTGATGTATGTGTACTGCTGCGGTGGCTGCGCTGCGGTGTGTGATGTATGTGTTCTGCTGCGGTGGCCGCGCTGCGGCGTGTGATGTATGTGTACTGCTGCGGTGGTCGCGCCGCGGCGTGTGACTTATGTGTACTGCTGCGGCGTGTGATGTATGTGTACTGCTGCGGCGTGTGATGTATGTGTTCTGCTGCGGCGTTTGATGTATGTGTACTGCTGCTGCGTGTGATGTATGTGTACTGCTGCGGCGTGTGATGTATGTGTACTGCTGCGGTGGCTGCGCTGCGGCGTGTGATGTATATGTACTGCTGCGGTGGCCGCGCTGCGGCGTGTGATGTATGTTTACCGCTGCAGCGTGTGATGTATGTGTACTGCTGCGGTTGCTGCGCTGCGGCGTGTGATGTATGTGTACTGCTGCGGTGGCCGCGCTGCGGCGTGTGATGTGTGTGTACTGCTGCGGCGGGTGATGTATGTATACTGCTGCGGCGTGTGATGTATGTGTACTGCGGCGGCGTGTGATGTATGTGTTCTGCTGCGGCGTGTGATGTATGTGTACTGCTGCGGTGGCTGCGCTGCGGCGTGTGATGTATATGTACTGCTGCGGTGGCCGCGCTGCGGCGTGTGATGTATGTGTACTGCTGCGGCGTGTGATGTATGTGTACTGCTGCGGTGGCTGCGCTGCGGCGTGTGATGTATGTGTACTGCTGCGGTGGCCGCGCTGCGGCGTGTGATGTATGTGTACTGCTGCGGTGGCCGTGCCGCGGCGTGTGATGTATGTGTACTGCTGAGGCGTGTGATGTATGTGTACTGCTGCGGTGGTCGCGCTGCGGCGTGTAATGTATGTGTACTGCTGCGGTGGCCGCGCTGCGGCGTGTGATGTATGTGTACCGCTACGGTGGCCGCGCTGCGGCGTGTGATGTATGTGTACTGCTGCGGTGGCTGCGCTGCGGCGTGTGATGTATGTGTACTGCTGCGGTGGCCGCGCTACGGCGTGTGATGTATGTGTACTGCTGCGGTGGCTGCGCTGCGGTGTGTGATGTATGTGTTCTGCTGCGGTGGCCGCGCTGCGGCGTGTGATGTATGTGTACTGCTGCGGTGGTCGCGCCGCGGCGTGTGACTTATGTGTACTGCGCAGTGCGCGCTGCGGCGTGTGATGTATGTGTACTGCTGCGGCGTGTGATGTATGTGTACTGCTGCGGCGTGTGATGTATGTGTACTGCGGCGGCGTGTGATGTATGTGTACTGCTGCGGCGTTTGATGTATGTATACTGCTGCGGCGTGTGATGTATGTGTACTGCTGCGGCGTGTGATGTATGTGTACTGCTGCGGTGGCTGCGCTGCGGCGTGTGATGTATGTGTACTGCTGCGGTGGCCGCGCTGCGGCGTGTGATTTATGTGTACTGCTGCGGCGTGTGATGTATGTGTACTGCTGCGGCGTGTGATGTATGTGTTCTGCTGCGGCGTGTGATGTATGTGTACTGCTGCTGCGTGTGATGTATGTGTACTGCTGCGGCGTGTGATGTATGTGTACTGCTGCGGTGGCTGCGCTGCGGTGTGTGATGTATATGTACTGCTGCGGTGGCCGCGCTGCGGCGTGTGATGTATGTGTACTGCTGCAGCGTGTGATGTATGTGTACTGCTTCGGTGGCTGCGCTGCGGCGTGTGATGTATGTGTACTGCTGCGGTGGCCGCGCTGCGGCGTGTGATGTATGTGTACTGCTGCGGCGGGTGATGTATGTATACTGCTGCGGCGTGTGATGTATGTGTACTGCGGCGGCGTGTGATGTATGTGTTCTGCTGCGGCGTGTGATGTGTGTGCACTGCTGCGGTGGCTGCGCTGCGGCGTGTGATGTATATGTACTGCTGCGGTGGCCGCGCTGCGGCGTGTGATGTATGTGTACTGCTGCGGCGTGTGATGTATGTGTTCTGCTGCGGGGTGTGATGTATGTGTACTGCTGCGGCGTGTGATGTATGTGTACTGCTGCGGCGTGTGATGTATGTGTACTGCTGCGGGGGCCGCGCTGCGGCGTGTGATGTATGTGTACTGCTGCGGTGGCCGCACTGCGGCGTGGGATGTATGTGTACTGCTGCGGCGTGTGATGTATGTGTACTGCTGCGGCGTGTGATGTATGTGTACTGCTGCGGTGGCTGCGCTGAGGCGTGTGATGTATGTGTACTGCTGCGGTGGCCGCGCTGCGGCGTGTGATGTATGTGTACTGCTGCGGCGTGTGATGTATGTGTTCTGCTGCGGGGTGTGATGTATGTGTACTGCTGTGGCGTGTGATGTATGTGTACTGCTGCGGCGTGGGATGTATGTGTACTGCTGCGGTGGCTGCGCTGCGGCGTGTGATGTATATGTACTGCTGCGGTGGCCGCGCTGCGGCGTGTGATGTATGTGTACTGCTGCGGCGTGTGATGTATGTGTACTGCTGCGGCGTGTGATGTATGTGTACTGCTGCGGCGTGTGATGTATGTATACTGCTGCGGCGTGTGATGTATGTGTACTGCTGCGGCGTGTGATGTATGTGTACTGCTGCGGTGGCTGCGCTGCGGCGTGTGATGTATGTGTACTGCTGCGGTGGCCGCGCTGCGGCGTGTGATTTATGTGTACTGCTGCGGCGTGTGATGTATGTGTACTGCTGCGGCGTGAGATGTATGTGTTCTGCTGCGGCGTTTGATGTATGTGTACTGCTGCTGCGTGTGATGTATGTGTACTGCTGCGGCGTGTGATGTATGTGTACTGCTGCGGTGGCTGCGCTGCGGCGTGTGATGTATATGTACTGCTGCGGTGGCCGCGCTGCGGCGTGTGATGTATGTTTACTGCTGCAGCGTGTGATGTATGTGTACTGCTGCGGTTGCTGCGCTGCGGCGTGTGATGTATGTGTACTGCTGCGGTGGCCGCGCTGCGGCGTGTGATGTGTGTGTACTGCTGCGGCGGGTGATGTATGTATACTGCTGCGGCGTGTGATGTATGTGTACTGCGGCGGCGTGTGATGTATGTGTTCTGCTGCGGCGTGTGATGTATGTGTACTGCTGCGGTGGATGCGCTGCGGCGTGTGATGTATATGTACTGCTGCGGTGGCCGCGCTGCGGCGTGTGATGTATGTGTACTGCTGCGGCGTGTGATGTATGTGTACTGCTGCGGTGGCTGCGCTGCGGCGTGTGATGTATATGTACTGCTGCGGTGGCCGCGCTGCGGCGTGTGATGTATGTTTACTGCTGCAGCGTGTGATGTATGTGTACTGCTGCGGTTGCTGCGCTGCGGCGTGTGATGTATGTGTACTGCTGCGGTGGCCGCGCTGCGGCGTGTGATGTGTCTGTACTGCTGCGGCGGGTGATGTATGTATACTGCTGCGGCGTGTGATGTATGTGTACTGCGGCGGCGTGTGATGTATGTGTTCTGCTGCGGCGTGTGATGTATGTGTACTGCTGCGGTGGATGCGCTGCGGCGTGTGATGTATATGTACTGCTGCGGTTGCCGCGCTGCGGCGTGTGATGTATGTGTACTGCTGCGGCGTGTGATGTATGTGTACTGCTGCGGTGGCTGCGCTGCGGCGTGTGATGTATGTGTACTGCTGCGGTGGCCGCGCTGCGGCGTGTGATGTATGTGTACTGCTGCGGTGGCCGTGCCGCGGCGTGTGATGCATGTGTACTGCTGAGGCGTGTGATGTATGTGTACTGCTGCGGTGGTCGCGCTGCGGCGTGTAATGTATGTGTACTACTGCGGTGGCCGCGCTGCGGCGTGTGATGTATGTGTACCGCTACGGTGGCCGCGCTGCGGCGTGTGATGTATGTGTACTGCTGCGGTGGCTGCGCTGCGGCGTGTGATGTATGTGTACTGCTGCGGTGGCCGCGCTACGGCGTGTGATGTATGTGTACTGCTGCGGTGGCTGCGCTGCGGTGTGTGATGTATGTGTTCTGCTGCGGTGGCCGCGCTGCGGCGTGTGATGTATGTGTACTGCTGCGGTGGTCGCGCCGCGGCGTGTGACTTATGTGTACTGCGCAGTGCGCGCTGCGGCGTGTGATGTATGTGTACTGCTGCGGCGTGTGATGTATGTGTACTGCTGCGGCGTGTGATGTATGTGTACTGCGGCGGCGTGTGATGTATGTGTTCTGCTGCGGCGTGTGATGTATGTGTACTGCTGCGGTGGCTGCGCTGCGGCGTGTGATGTATATGTACTGCTGCGGTGGCCGCGCTGCGGCGTGTGGTGTATGTGTACTGCTGCGGCGTGTGATGTATGTGTTCTGCTGCGGGGTGTGATATATGTGTACTGCTGTGGCGTGTGATGTATGTGTACTGCTGCGGCGTGTGATGTATGTGTACTGCTGCGGGGGCTGCGCTGCGGCGTGTGATGTATGTGTACTGCTGCGGTGGCCGCACTGCGGCGTGTGATGTATGTGTACTGCTGCGGTGGCTGCGCTGCGGCGTGTGATGTATGTATACTGCTTCGGTGGCCGCGCTGCGGCGAGTGATGTATGTGTACTGCTGCGGTGGCTGCACTGCGGCGTGTGATGTATGTGTACTGCTGCGGGGGCCGCGCTGCGGCGTGTGATGTATGTGTACTGCTGCGGTGGCCGCACTGTGGCGTGGGATGTATGTGTACTGCTGCGGCGTGTGATGTATGTGTACTGCTGCGGCGTGTGATGTATGTGTACTGCTGCGATGGCTGCGCTGCGGCGTGTGATGTATGTGTATTGCTGCGGTGGCCGCGCTGCGGCGTGTGATGTATGTGTACTGCTGCGGCGTGTGATGTATGTGTACTGCTGCGGTGGCTGCGCTGCGGCGTGTGATGTATGTGTAATGCTGCGGTGGCTGCACTGCGGCGTGTGATGTATGTGTACTGCTGCGGCGTGTGATGTATGGGTACTGCTGCGGTGGCCGCGCTGCGGCGTGTGATGTATGTGTACTGCTGCGGTGGCCGCGCCGCGGCGTGTGATGTATGTGTACTGCTGCGGCGTGTGATGTATGTGTACTGCTGCTGCGAGTGATGTATTTGTACTGCTGCGGTGGCTGCGCTGCGGCGTGTGATGTATGTGTACTGCTGCTGCGTGTGATGTATGTTTACTGCTGCGGTGGCCGCGCTGCGGCGTGTGATGTATGTGTACTGCTGCGGTGTGTGATGTATGTGTACTGCTGCGGCGTGTGATGTATGTGTACTGCTGAGGTGGCCGCGCTGCGGCGTGTGATGTATGTGTACTGCTGCGGCGTGTGATGTATGTGTTCTGCTGCGGGGTGTGATGTATGTGTACTGCTGCGGCGTGTGATGTATATGTACTGCTGCGGCGTGGGATGTATGTGTACTGCTGCGGTGGCTGCGCTGCGGCGTGTGATGTATATGTACTGCTGCGGTGGCCGCGCTGCGGCGTGTGATGTATGTGTACTGCTGCGGCGTGTGATGTATGTGTACTGCTGCGGCGTGTGATGTATGTGTACTGCTGCGGCGTGTGATGTATGTGTACTGCTGCGGCGTGTGATGTATGTATACTGCTGCGGCGTGTGATGTATGTGTACTGCTGCGGTGGCTGCGCTGCGGCGTGTGATGTATGTGTACTGCTGCGGTGGCCGCGCTGCGGCGTGTGATTTATGTGTACTGCTGCGGCGTGTGATGTATGTGTACTGCTGCGGCGTGTGATGTATGTGTTCTGCTGCGGCGTTTGATGTATGTGTACTGCTGCTGCGTGTGATGTATGTGTACTGCTGCGGCGTGTGATGTATGTGTACTGCTGCGGTGGCTGCGCTGCGGCGTGTGATGTATATGTACTGCTGCGGTGGCCGCGCTGCGGCGTGTGATGTATGTTTACCGCTGCAGCGTGTGATGTATGTGTACTGCTGCGGTTGCTGCGCTGCGGCGTGTGATGTATGTGTACTGCTGCGGTGGCCGCGCTGCGGCGTGTGATGTGTGTGTACTGCTGCGGCGGGTGATGTATGTATACTGCTGCGGCGTGTGATGTATGTGTACTGCGGCGGCGTGTGATGTATGTGTTCTGCTGCGGCGTGTGATGTATGTGTACTGCTGCGGTGGCTTCGCTGCGGCGTGTGATGTATATGTACTGCTGCGGTGGCCGCGCTGCGGCGTGTAATGTATGTGTACTGCTGCGGCGTGTGATGTATGTGTACTGCTGCGGTGGCTGCGCTGCGGCGTGTGATGTATGTGTACTGCTGCGGTGGCCGCGCTGCGGCGTGTGATGTATGTGTACTGCTGCGGTGGCCGTGACGCGGCGTGTGATGTATGTGTACTGCTGAGGCGTGTGATGTATGTGTACTGCTGCGGTGGTCGCGCTGCGGCGTGTAATGTATGTGTACTGCTGCGGTGGCCGCGCTGCGGCGTGTGATGTATGTGTACCGCTACGGTGGCCGCGCTGCGGCGTGTGATGTATGTGTACTGCTGCGGTGGCTGCGCTGCGGCGTGTGATGTATGTGTACTGCTGCGGTGGCCGCGCTACGGCGTGTGATGTATGTGTACTGCTGCGGTGGCTGCGCTGCGGTGTGTGATGTATGTGTTCTGCTGCGGTGGCCGCGCTGCGGCGTGTGATGTATGTGTACTGCTGCGGTGGTCGCGCCGCGGCGTGTGACTTATGTGTACTGCTGCGGCGTGTGATGTATGTGTACTGCTGCGGCGTGTGATGTATGTGTTCTGCTGCGGCGTTTGATGTATGTGTACTGCTGCTGCGTGTGATGTATGTGTACTGCTGCGGCGTGTGATGTATGTGTACTGCTGCGGTGGCTGCGCTGCGGCGTGTGATGTATATGTACTGCTGCGGTGGCCGCGCTGCGGCGTGTGATGTATGTTTACCGCTGCAGCGTGTGATGTATGTGTACTGCTGCGGTTGCTGCGCTGCGGCGTGTGATGTATGTG
>JAXIVJ010000605.1:0-42500 GCA_036785665.1 Chirona hameri
ACCGTAATATCCAGAACAATCAGTTTTATCAGTGCGACCCATGGTCAAATGTTATGTATAAATAAGGAAGTTCTATACATCAAAATTGATGCTATGGTAAAATACCAGTTATCAATCATCAAATAGGTACCAGACTAAGGTTGAAACTGAAATTTACTGCATCCGGTATCAGTGACCAAATGCGCATGAGCGCGAGGGCCGCGTGGGCCATGCCCCTCACTGTTCGACCATTGTTTTGTTTAAAATCAACAATTTTACTTTTATACAAATACAAAAGCTCAAAACTGCATAGAAATTATGCATAGGCGCATTGAGTTTATTTCAGTACACGATCGAAGTTTCGCTCGCCCCCTCACTTTTCCTCACGTTCCTACGCTCCTGTCAGTGGCGCGTGATGAAGAAAGGTAAAAAAAAAACAGGCTTCATTTTTCAGTACGCCACCTATACCAGTGCTGCGACTTATGCCAGTGCTGCCACCTACAACTATGCACCACATTTAATCAATTGCAAAACATTCAGTGCACTAATGCCGCCAAACTAGGTAGACACCCAGTGTGCTTGACAGTACAGGATTATAAATTTCTCAATGTTTTTCAGACTTGTTCAGATACGCAAGTGTATCTGCTGTTCCTAACATATATTTGACATACTTGTCAGCTGTTGTAACTAATGCATGTCAATGTAAATGATGAAATAGGAAGCCCAGTGTCCCAAAGTTCCATTTTGCTTGGGTGTCAGAGTGACACATTTGAGCCCCAAAAGACCATAAGAGTGTGAAATGATGCACAAATTGGTACAATATTGATTCGTGTTGAATGAGGAAAGCGATAGCATTCATTGATTAAAAAAAAAATCTATATAGGTATATCAGAATCAATATCACAATGTACCATTTGGGAGCTAAAAAAATCCTAAAATAGGGAGTGAGAGAGGAAAATTATTTACATTTGAGTGTCATTTCCCACCCAAATTGACAAATGTTGGGACACTGCATACTGCATTTACCTGCTGCTGCAGTCCTTGGTGTCATGTGGTGGTCCATATCCACCATCATGTCTGCAGGAGTGGACTCAACTGGACATTCATCTTCAGCACCACAGATCTCATCAGGACCTGTGGGAAAAGTATTGTATTAGTTCTACTATTAAGATATTGTGAGACATGTCTAATAATTACACCAATGACATTAATTTATATATAATAACTCATTCAACCCAAAAATAGCCAAAACATCATTTAATTCAAGCACATTAATTATCCAAAAGATACCATGCACCTATTGCTGATGGAAAAATGTTAAGAGCAGCAAAATTGCTTTGAGGCAAAGAAATGTCATCAGCTATCCAGTAACATAGTACAAGGTGATGTGTCTTAGGCCAAGTGAAAGTGCTGGACATTATGCATAGCATTTATAACATTTACCTATAATTAGTGTGATCAGTATTCAGCGGTTCAGGTTATAAACAAGAGCTTATACCTATGATTAACATGCAATACAATTGTAACTGTAAGTTTTTGCCTAGTAACCTATCACCAATGACCCCAAATGTGTTTATTTGGGTGGGAAATGACACCCAAATGCAAATAATTTTTCCACTCTCACTCCCCGTTTTAAGGAGTAAACTTTTCACTCTCAAATTATGAATAGTGACATTTTTTTCTGATATACAACAACAATGATTATTTCAATGAAAACTAATGTTTTCTCATTCAAAACAATACATATTATACCATTTTTTTGCAATATTTTCCACTCCTCAAGGACTTGGGGGCTCAAATTTTGCACTCTGACACCCAAGCAAAATGCAATTTTGGTATACTGCCTATCACATATGTGAGACTGGTATTTTTACAACATATTTTACTATTTGAACACCTAATACACCTCTTCAAATCACCATGCACAGTAGACATACATTATTTCCTTGAATTGTGGAGGTAAAACCCATAAAATAACTATATACTCAATTTACCATAAATTAAATGGTGGATCTTTTATTATTGACCAGTTGAAAGCACTAGGTACTTCACCAGGGGAAATCAAAGTACATGTGCACCTTAACATAGGACCATATTACAAATTTATGAAAATTACTGGGGATAATAAAATTAAAATTACTGGGGATAATGCCCTCATCAGTGTCCTCAGTGGTGATATGACACCCATGCATTAAATCCTATTATCCTCACCAATTCCACTTTTAGATCCAGTAGTGTTGTTTCGGAGGGACCACACTCACAGACACAGATTATTTGGTGGTTAAATTCTGATTTTTTTTTAACTCATCATATTCCACCTGCTTATGAATCAATTCATGATTGTAAACAAAATATACATTGTACAACATGCTTGGATTTTCTTTGATATTATCAAATGAAATATGTACATTGGTATCCAACTTCAGACCTTTAAGTAAAACCAAGGCTGGATTGTCCCTACCCCCTGAATCCATTAGTGACCAATTCCATAAAAATAGAAGAAAAGTGTTTTGATTGAGTCGCTAAACCACATAATTTAATTAAAAACAATTAATTAGTGTCACGTCACTCACCTGCTTCCAAAGGTAGCTCTGGAATCGTGCCGGCATTCTCTACACCTGGCTGATCTGGTCTTCGCCATGCCTGATATCTTCTCCAACTCCGAAAGAACGATTTTTCAACCGCCGAGGACCACCGTCATGCTAATTTTTGCGGCTTGTTATGGCTATTCATGTTCCGAAGCTCTCCTTGGTAACTACACCCCTCATAGCCACAGGCAACAGTTCGCCTGGATGGCGCATTTCCATAACAGTTCGCACTTCGCAAAGCGAACGGTTATAAAAAACTGATTAACTCAAGAAACAAACACTTCAACACCGGTACACCTCCAACTCAAACTCAAAGTTAGTTCAAATTGATGGTTTGTGGACACTACTGGGTGGTCCAGTTTCGCTACTTGTGCGCCGTGATCGCAACCTTTTAGACAGGACTGTCTAATTCTTGTCGTTTTCGTGTCGTTTCCATAGCAGAAATACATTGGTCGCTGGCCTGGCGGCGGGAAATTTCTGTACCCCCCTGTCTAAAAAAGATGCCACCACTAATGAAAAGGGTGCTGATTGGAGTAGTTTGACGCAGAATCGGAATCATTTCTGATGACTGTAGTTGCGAATAGAAGTGAAGTTGTGAAGAGGCAATTCTGTCTTATTTTTGATGTTCGACCATAATCTGTCATCGGCGTGTGACCACCGTGTCACTGTTTTTTTTCACCCCTGGCGGGATCCAATCCCTGACGGGGGCAGCCACGTACCCACAATGGATGTGGGTAGGCAGCTCCTTGCCTCGGAAGCGGAGCCGAATCAGCGGGTTGGGCTGATCGGGTCGCTTCTTCGTGGGCGAGAGGCGTGTGACCTCGCACCCCCTTGGTGTGCGAGCTCTCGGAGGAGGTTGTTCCTCCGAGAGGTGGCCACATCTGGGCACCACGCCAGACCCTCCACGGAGTTTAGGTGCGCCGGGCTTCCACGGCGACTTCGCTCCGTTGAAGGTTGTCCGACCCATCAGACGGACGTTCTGTTCGGACGTCAGCGTCTCGATCAGGAGGGCTCCTGATCGGATGGGTTTTGCGCTGTCAACGTCGCCACCACAGATGGCGACCAGCCAGCGGCCGGACCGTGAACGGGTTAATCGTTCTGAACGGGAGTCCATCCGTTCGCCACATAAGGAGGCGAGCGGGCCGTACGGGGGGTGGGGTCAGGGGGGAGCTGTGCTCCGGGTCGGCTCCTGGGATGCCCCTGAGGGGGTGGGGAGTGGAACCGGCCTGGGGATGTGTCGTGGTCGCGCACCGGGGGGACCCAGAGGGGGGTCGGGTGGGTCGGGGGGACGGGAGTCCGGCGACTGCCAGGCCCCTGGACGGGGCGGGCGGGGCCCCTGAGGGGGGCTGGCCCTGAGGGGGGCTGGGAGGGGGGGACCCCTGAGGGGGTCGGGGGGACGCGGGCGGGGCCCCTGAAGGGGGCTGGGAGGGGGACCGTCCAGGGGGCACGCGGTCGCGCACCGGAGAACCCCGGAGGGGGGGTCGGGCGGGTCGGGGGGGGGGGGGGGGGGGGGGGGGGTTCGGGGGGGGGGGGGGGGGGGGGGGGTAAGCCATCGTCGTGGCTCAGGAGGATAGGATGGGGGCTAACTATTTACTTTAATTGCCACACACGACAGAACGTGTTGGCACCTGCAAGTTAACTGCCCAAGAGTGGAGAGGGGACCTACGCCGTGGAGGAGGCCTATTGCCAATAAAAAAATTGTGCTAATGAAACTGCCTACTTAAAAATATCTAAAGGCTACCTATCTAAGGGTCTAAGACCCTGCCACAAGCACGTGGACAGGGTCCCCGCACCCGGAAGCGGTGGAGGGCTGGAGGAAGGCTGGCTAGAAGGCGTCCGCGTGGTCGATGTCGTTGAGATCGATGGAAGAGGCGGTTTTTTTTCTTCCCGAACGGCCTATAGCCATTTTCCGGGGAGGGGCAATGACCTCTGGCAATTTGCCAGGCAAAAAACTACGTTAACCGGTTTATGTGACCCGGAGCAAACTAGGGACTAGGCAGCTATTTTACGTTACTAATTACGTTAACCGGTTTATTTGTACCCGGAACAATTATTTGTCAAAGTAAATATAATATCTAACATTACGTTAAGTATTTCGTTCAAGGTCAAAAATAAGTAAACACGAGACACATACATACATATTTTATTACATACACTTGAACAGTGTCAGTGTTGGTGGAGCCGTGGGGTGCCGTCATTGCAACAGCGGGAGACCTGTTGCCAGTCTCCCTAGCTCGGCGCCTCGGCGAGACCTGGTTGTGGGGTGTGTTTAGCTGGGCGAAAAGTCCTGAATAATAAAAAACCCAGCGTCTATAGCAAAGGGGAAAAACCTGCGCGGTGGGCCAAAAATGCGCAAGGCAAAAAACCTTTGTTATATTTGTTTAGCTAAACGTGTTTGGTAGAGATAATCTAAGGAGGGGACCTATCAATACAAGATAACTATCACCTAACAGTGTAAAAAAGATTGACAGGGTGGATACTGCACCGCAGCGCAGCAGCCACCGCACCGCGGCGCAGCATCGGCGTGTAATCTGGTTTGGCAGGGAATCATGCCGCCGCCAACGCAAAATCGCACACCAGCCATCGGCGTCCCATCGCAGAAATCCCCGCCAAATCAGCCACGTCACGAACAGCCAAAGCACTAAACCATTCGCCGCGCGGCCGAGATCCAGCAGGGGGCCCCCGCAACAACACACCGGCAGCTGACCCGCAACCCCACGTCGGCAGCAACATGATTTAGTATCTGCACCGCAGCGCAGCGGACACACACCGCAGCGCAGTGGAGTGAGCACCGCACGCAGCGCAGCGGCCACCACACCGCAGCGCAGCATCGGCATATGTTATCAGGGGCGGGTGTTCAACTACTCGGCTTTGGCAAGAGCGGAGCAGAGGGGAGAGGAGGGTTGGGAGGAGCATTACGTTAAGAAATGAACAACGAATTCCAATGGAACCTTCGTTGCGCGACTGATTTGGCAGGGATCATGCCGCCGCCAACGCAAGACCGCACATCTACCATCGGCGTCCCATCGCAGAAATCCCCCGCCAAATCAGCCACGCAACGAATTTCGCCGCGCGGCCGAGATCCAGCAGGGGGCCCCCGTAACAAGACACCGGCAGCCAACACGTAACCCCACGTCGGCAGCAGCGTGATTTTAACATAATTTAACATGCTGCACCGCAGCGCAGCGGACACTGCACCGCAGCGCAGCAGCTACCGCACCGCGGCGCAGCATCGGCGTGTGATCTGGTTTGGCAGGGAATCATGCCGCCGCCAACGCAAAATCGCACATCAGCCATCGGCGTCCCATCGCAGAAATCCCCCGCCAAATCAGCCACGTCACGAACAGCACCGGCCATTCGCCGCGCGGCCGAGATCCAGCAGGGGGCCCCCCGCAACAAGACACCGGCAGCCAACCCGCAACTCCCGCGTCAGCAGTAACCTGATTTAACAGTTAGTCAGGAAGTTATTTCTGACTGGTTTGGCAAGGAATCATGCCGCCGCCAACGCAAAACCGCACATCAACCATCGGCGTCCCATCGCAGAAATCCCCCGCCAAATCAGCCACGCAACGAACAGCCAAGCCATAACCATTCGCCGCGCTACCAATCCAGCAGGGGGCCCCCGCGACAAGACACCGGCAGCCAACACACAACTCCCACGTCAGCAGCAGCACGATTTAACAGTTAGTCAGAAATAACTTAATGAAGTATTTGTTGGAGGTGATTTATTGTTTCTTGTTGAACCGTCTCAAATTGCGGCGGTAGCGGTTACTTTCAGGGGGGGCTGGGGGGGGGGGAGGGGCTACGAGGGAGCTGGGAAGGAGGGTGGGGGGAGGGGAGGGATGGCGGGGAGAGGCGGGCGGGCGGGGAGCTGGGGCGGGGAGCTGGGGCGGGAGGGCGGGGACTGGGCGGGGTTGCAGGCGACTTTCCGGGAGACGGCTCTCATGAGAGAGTCGTCCGAGGGAGGTCCTCCGAGAATCGGCTCACACGTTTTTTTTTTTTTTTTTTTTTTTTTCCCGGACCGGCCTATAGCCATATCCCGGGTTTGGGGAATTACTTCTGGCAATTTGCCAGGCAAAGAGTTACGTTATCCGGTTTATGTGGACCCGGGCAAGCTAGGGAGAAGGGGAGCTATTTTACGTTAATTAATTACTTTAACCGGTTTATATGTACCCGGAGAAATTATTTGTTCAAAGTAAATATAATATCTAACATTACGTTAAGTATTTCGTTCAAGGTCAAATATAGTATCTAGCATTACGTTAAGTATTTCGTTCAAGGTAAAAATAAGTCAAACACGAGACACACATGCATACATATTTTTATTACAATACACCTGTACAGTGTCAGTGTTGATGGAGCCATGGCGGTGCCGTCATTGCAACAACGGGAGACTGTTGCCAGTCTCCCTGGCTCCGGCGCCTCGGCGAGACCTGGTTGTGGGGTGTATTTAGCTGGGCGAAAAGTCCTGAATAATAAAAAACCCAGCGTCTAAGGCAAAGGGGAAAAAACCTGCGCGGTGGGCCAAAAATGCGCAAGGCCAAAAAAAAACCTGTTATATTTGATTAGCTAAGCGTGTTTGGTAGAGATAATCTAAGAGAAGACCTATCAATTCAGGATAACTATCACCTAACAGTGTTTGAAGATTTAATGTGATGCTATTTTGTTGTGTGTAATTAATAATGTGCTGTCGTTTATCGTTGTGTACTGGGCAAGTAAGAAGTAAGTGCTTGATTGTGTATCGCGGATAACCTGGGCAATGTTGGCAATTTGGTGGCGGGAGATTCTCCATAATATGATGAGTAATTTTTGTATGACCGAGACGGAGGCGCGCCAATATTACCTCCTTCTCTCTACAATTCTGGTGACTAGATATAAAATGTTGGACTTTTGGCTTGATTGGATGAAGATGAAAATGTGGAGCGGCGTCCCACTCGCTCTGGCGCAGTATGCTAAGTTGAGAATTAATATAATTTAACACGTCTGATACTGGGCTTGGAAGTTGGTTTACTGAAGGTAATTCTAGGCTCAATTTCGCAAGTCTGTCGGCTTCCTCGTTTCCCGGGATACCTGCGTGTCCTGGGATCCAGAGGAATTCAATACTATTGTTTTTACTGTTTAAATACTTGATTAGTTGTCTGATTTTAAATACTATCGGGTTTCTACATTCACTAATCGAGGAAATAGCCGTGAGCGAGGCGGACGAGTCTGTGCAAATGACTACTTCCTTAAGTTTTTCTTTTCTGACATATATTAATGCTAATAAAATGGATGACAATTCCGCTGTGTATACGCTATTTATGTCGGGAAGTCTAAAGTTATTGCTAACTGTGTTTGTGTAGAATGCACCACCGGTTCGGCCGTCGCTTCGAGAGCCGTCTGTGTATATGTATGTGTATGTGTTGTGTTGTGCTTTGTGTTCGTTGAAGAGTGTGTGTGTCTCTGCCGCCGTGACTGTGTTTTTGTTGTGTGTGAAGAGGCGGTGTGTGTCTGGTGTTGTGTCGAGCCAGTGAGATGTGAGTGGTGGCGTTGGCATTGTGTTGATGTGTGGAATGTTGAATAGTGCGAGTGTTTGTCTGATTCTGTGACTGATGAGTGGGTGTCGTTTTTGTAGTAGTGTTTGTCGTCTTGTGGGTGCGGGGTGATTTAAGATGTGGAATGTTGGGCGTGTGGGGTGTGAACTTGCTCTGGTGTAGAATCTAAGTAGTGTGTATTTGCGTCGGCGGCAGAGTGTGGGAATGTTTGTGTCGATGTGTAAGTTTGTGGTGTTGGTGGTGCGGCAGGCTCCAGTCACGATCCGCAAGGCAGCGTTTTGGACAGTTTGCAATTTTTTAATTTGTTTGGAACATATGTCATCAAATAAGAATGCGTTATAGTCCAGTACTGGGCGTACCAGGGAAGTATATAGTTGGAGAAGAGTGACACGATCTGCGCCCCACTCTCGACCAGCCAATGACTTCATAATATTAATTCGTCTCGTACATCTCTGCACTAAATCATTGAAGTGTGGGATGAACGAGAGACGTGTGTCTAGCGTTATTCCCAGATACTTGAATGATTTGACGAAAGGGATAATTTGATTGTTATATTTTAATGGAATGTAGGGTTCCACATATGCAGGTCTCTTTGAAAAAATTAGAGATGCAGATTTACTTGGAGAAATTTCCAGACCCCATTTGTCGCACCATACCTTTATATCAATGAGTACTAGTTGTAACATTTTGCTGGCTTGATCGACACTCGGGTGCGAGAACCACACCGCCAGGTCATCAGCGTACATTGAAAATTTAAGACCTTTGTCGATCTTGTTAATATTACTGAAAATGTCGTTAATCGTAATTAAAAATAGGGTCGGGGAGAGGACCGATCCCTGTGGGACACCGTGGTCCTGATTTTGATTTGGAGAATATGTGTTGCCGCACCTTACATTAAAAGTTCTATTTTCTAAAAAGTTTTGGATAAATTTAGCGAGTCGACCTCGAATTCCGGCCTTATGGACCTTTACTAGAAGTGCAGTCTTATTGACTCTGTCAAACGCAGCTCTCAAATCAAGAAAGAGGGCAGCTGTGACCTCTCTCCCTCGAAAGCCGCGCTGGACAGAGTCGATAAGACCAACTAAATTGTCCGCAGTGGAGCGACCAGGTCGAAAACCACTTTGGTGTGGGGAAAGTATATTATTTGTTTCGATGTATGTCCTGATGCGTCCATTAACCATGCGTTCGAATAGTTTACATGCACAACTAGTTAGAGAAATGGGGCGATAGCTAGCGGGAGAAGATTTGGGTTTGCGAGGTTTGATTATAGGAATTAGCGTACTATTATGCCAAGATTCAGGGAAAGTGCCATCAAACCACATGGTATTGAAGGCTGTTAGTAAGTTGGTGAGACCAGTCTCTGTCAAGTTTTTGAAGAAGGAGTAGTCAATTTGATCTGGTCCTACAGAAGTTTTACCACATTTACCTATAGCGTACGTTAACTCGGAGTTGGTAAAAAGAGAGTTGTAGATTTCTACATTATTAGAGTCAAAGCTAATAGATTGGAATTGATCGTTAAGTTGGTTATTAAAAGTTGGTGTACATTGTTGCGTTGATGATATGTTAGCGTAGTGTTGTGCAAATTGTGTTGCCACCTCTAGGGGAAGCGTGTAAGATGTGTTGTGTATTTGTAAGTGTGGGATTTTGTATGCCGGTGGTCTTTTATTTGAAAACGATTTAATTAATGTCCAAATTTTTGAGAGGGAGGTAAATCGATTAAAGGTAGATGAGAATTCCTGCCAAGATTCTTTTTTTGCTTTGTCAATGATTGTTTTAGCCAAAGAGCGGGTTTTCCGCGCTTCGTGTTCGTTTTCTGCAGTTATACAAGATTGAAATTTTCGAAATGCTCTTTTCCGGAGGGCAACAGCTCTTTGGCATTCTGTGTTCCACCACGGGGCAGTACGCTGCCTCGGGTGGCGTTGTGTGTGTGTGCGTGTGTGTGGAATGTGCTGGTGTGCTGATGCGAGAATAGTGTTTAAAAATGTGTTAATGTCAGTCTGGGAGTCTGCGGGGTGACTAGTGTCAATGTGTTTTTGAAAGGAGGACCAGTCGGCTTTGCGAAGGTTCCATCTAGGCAGAGAGTAAAAATTTGTCTGTCCTGAAGGGACTTGGAGTTCTAAGTGAATTGGGTAATGATCGCTAAAAAGAGGGTCAGATTGTGCATTAAATGTAAAAAGAGTCGCGATGCGTGGTGTGGCGAAGGCGAGATCAATGGCGCTGTAAGACAGCACGCCTCCTGAGTGGTGTACGTGTGTGGGTGATTGGTCGTTAAGGAAGACCAAATTATGCCGGTCCAGTAGGTCCAGCATAATTTGGCCGCGGAGAGAGTTCCGAAGGCAGCCCCACGCCCGACTATGCGCGTTGAAATCGCCCATAATCAGACATGGGGTGTTAATATTTGTAATAAGCTGGGAAAAAGAATCAATGTCTATGTCCTCAGTCGGACGAAAATAAATAGAGATAAGAGTTAGTTCTATCTGAGCGATTTTAATATTAACGCCGACTGCGTCTAAGGTTGTTTGAAGGTCGATTTGGTGATGCAAAAGTTGGTTTGAAATAAGCAAAGCCGAGCCGCCTCGGCGCGGTGACGCATTTACGTTGTTTGTATAAAGGCTATATCCGGGTATTTTAAGAGTATAATTATTAAAGTCGGCGTCGATAAAACGGGTTTCCTGGACAGCGGCTACTAACGGATTATTATTTAAGACATAATGTTTGAATTGCCCCCAATGGGATATTAATGATCTAACATTCCATTGGAGGATGAATTCTGATTGTTTGTTATTCATCGTGAGTTACTTCCAGACCTTGCCTCGCGGTCGCCCGGGTACGCTTGCATTGGGAGCGGGAGCGGGGGGGGGGGGGGGGCTCGACCTATCTGTAGGTAGCTGGGCGGGGCGGATGGGCTGGAAGCCTGAGTTGCTTTCCTCTGAGAGCAGGGGAAGGGGGGGGGGGAGGGCGGGGAGAGGGAGCAGGGGGGCGGGGAGATTGAGCGGCTGGGGAGCGGGGAGGGGGGGGGGGGGGGGGCGGGAGGGCGGCGAGAGGGAGCGGCGGGAGGGCGGGGAGCGGGAGGGGCGAGGCTGGGTGCGGTGGCTGGTCACGCGGCGGGTGACGGCTCGGAGCGGTGAGGTGTCCGACTCGCCTGCAGACGAGTCGTCGGAGTCTTCCTCCGTGGATGACCCCCTGGTGCTCTGGGGATCTGAGTCCTGGGACCCGGCTGGGGACTCCGCCAGATGTTCGGCGGGGGTGGGCGTGGGTGCCACTGGGGCACAGCCAGAGTCCGTGTTGGACTTGGCTTGGGAGGGGCAGGGCTCGCAGGGGCGCTCGACCTGAGCAGCCGCCTGCACCGGTGGGAAGGACCCGCGTGGGGACCGACGGGGAGAGGGCGTGAGTCGGGTCGGGGTTGGCAGCAGCGGCCACACTCTGGGAGCCAGCGCTGGGGTGGGAGGCGGGGCGATTAGCGTCGCCCGTCGGGCCTTGGTCTGTTCGACCACTGTCCGTCTGGCCGGGCAGTCCCGGGACCACGCGGCGTGGGGTCCGCCGCACGACACGCAGCGCATCGCTGCGGTGTCGCCACAGTCACAGTGGGCTGTCTCGTGCGACGAGGCGCACTTCCCGCAGGTGGGGAGACGGGCGTGGCAGTTCCGCTGGTGGTGGCCGAAGCGCCAGCAGTATCGGCACTGCTGGGGCGCCGGGGTCCACTCAGTTACTGCGGCTCTGATGTAGCCGCAGTAAATCTGCTGAGGCAGGTCTAGCCCCCGGAACCGGAGCTTGATCATGGGATTCGGTCCCGGCTTTTGGGACCTCATCCTCACAACCTCCGTGACCCCTTGGGTCACCAGCTCCTGCAGGAGCACGGCCTCGGTAAGTCCGTTTACATCGGGGCAGTAGATGTAGCCCTGGCAGGAGTTCATCCTGTCAGGGGCAGACACCTCACAGGCCGCGTCCAGGAAGGACGTTAGGCCCATGACCCGCTTCGTCTGCTGGTCAGACAGTGTCTGTACCAGCAGGCCGCCAGTACGGATGGGCTTGGCGGAAGCCACCTCTCCGCAGAGGTTGACCAGCTGGCGTCTGATCTCGAAGGGGTTCGCCTGGCGAAAACTCACCCCGTCCAGCCTCTGGATGAGGAGGAGAGCCGGTCCGTCGGGTGGAGAGGTGTCTGGCGGGAGCCAGGCACCGGGACGGTCGGGGCGGGGCTCCTGATGGGAGCCGGGGTTTCGGGGGCGCGCGCCGGTACGGGAGGGGGACCCCTGAGGGGGGTCGGGAGGGTCGGGGGGACGGCGAGAGCCGGGCCCCTGGACGGGGCGGGCGGGGCCCCTGAGGGGGGCGGGGGGGCGGGGTTCCGGGGGGGGGGGGGGGGTAGTCATCGTCGTGGCTTAGGAGGATAGGATAGGGGCTAACTATTTACTTTAAATGCCACACACGACAGAACGTGTTGGCACCTGCAAATTAACTTCCCAAGACTGGAGGGGACCTACGCCGTGGGATTAACCCGTAGAAGTGTAAGAAAGATAAGATTTAGAGTAGGGTAGGAGAGAGTTGGTAAAAAGAGGTCTCAGACTGGCTTAGTTGGTCCAACCTGCCACCCCTCCAGGTCGTTTGTGGACCGTTCGGGCCAAGCAGGCTGGGCGTACACCGTTAGGTATCCGCCAGTGGACTAGTTTAGGAAAGAGATAAGATAAAAGCAGAATGAAAAACAGTGAAATTATCACGAATTCCAAAGGAACCTTTCGCGAAGGCTACCTATCTAAAGGGTCTAACAACCCTGCCACAAGCACGTGGACAGGGTTCCGCACCCGGAAGCGGTGGAGGGCGTCTACCTATCTAAGGGTCTAACAACCCTGCCACACGCACGTGGACAGGGTTCCGCACCCGGAAGCGGTGGAGGGCTGACGAAGGCTGGCTGGAGGCGTCCACAGGTCCGTTGTCGTAGTCGATGCGGCTCACACGTTTTTTTTTTTTTTTTTTTTAAATTCCCGGACCGGCCTATAGCCATATTCCGGGTGGGGAGTGACATCTGGCAATTTGCCAGGAAAAGAGTTACGTTATCCGGTTTATGTGACCCGGAACAAACTAGGGACTAGGGCAGCTATTTTACGTTACTAGTTACGTTAACCGGTTTATTTGTACCCGGAAAAATTATTTGTTCAAAGTAAATATAATATCTAACATTACGTTAAGTATTTCGTTCAAGGTCAAATATAAGTAAAACACGAGACACACATACATACATATTTTTATTACATACACTTGAACAGTGTCAGTGTTGGTGGAGCCGTGGGGTGCCGTCATTGCAACAGCGGGAGACTGTTGCCAGTCTCCCTAGCTCCGGCGCCTCGGCGAGACCTGGTTGTGGGGTGTGTTTAGCTGGGCGAAAAGTCCTGAATAATAAAAAACCCAGCGTCTATAGCAAAGGGGAAAAACCTGCGCGGTGGGCCAAAAATGCGCAAGGCAAAAAACCCCTGTTATATTTGTTTAGCTAAACGTGTTTGGTAGAGATAATCTAAGAGGGGACCTATCAATACAAGATAACTATCACCTAACAGTGTAAAAAAGATTGACAGGGTGGATACTGCACCGCAGCGCAGTGGACACTGCACCGCGGCGCAGCATCGGCGTGTAATCTGGTTTGGCAGGGAAACATGCCGCCGCCAACGCAAAATCGCACATCAGCCATCGGCGTCCCATCGCAGAAATCCCCGCCAAATCAGCCACGTCACGAACAGCCAAAGCAACTAAACCGCTCGCCGCGCGGCCGAGATCCAGCAGGGGCCCCCCGCAACAACACACCGGCAGCCGACCCGCAACCCCACGTCGGCAGCAACATGATTTAGTATACTGCACCGCAGCGCAGCGGACACCACACCGCAGCGCAGTGGAGTGAGCACCGCACCGCAGCGCAGCGGCCACCACACCGCAGCGCAGCATCGGCATATGTTATCAGGGGCGGGTGTTCAACTACTCGGCTTTGGCAAGAGCGGAGCAGAGGGGAGAGGAGGGTTGGGAGGAGCATTACGTTAAGAGATGAACAACGAATTCCAATGGAACCTTTCGTTGCGCGACTGATTCGGCAGGGAATCATGCCGCCGCCAACGCAAGACCGCACATCTACCATCGGCGTCCCATCGCAGAAATCCCCCGCCGAATCAGCCACGCAACGAATTTCGCCGCGCGGCCGGGATCCAGCAGGGGGCCCCCGTAACAAGACACCGGCAGCCAACACGTAACCCCACGTCGGCAGCAGCGTGATTTTAACATAATTTAACATGCTGCACCGCAGCGCAGCGGACACTGCACCGCAGCGCAGCAGCCACCACACCGCGGCGCAGCATCGGCGTGTGATCTGATTTGGCAGAGAATCATGCCGCCGCCAACGCAAAATCGCACATCAGCCATCGGCGTCCCATCGCAGAAATCCCCCGCCAAATCAGCCACGTCACGAACAGCACCGGCCATTCGCCGCGCGGCCGAGATCCAGCAGGGGGCCCCCGCAACAAGACACCGGCAGCCAACCCGCAACTCCCGCGTCAGCAGTAACCTGATTTAACAGTTAGTCAGGAAGTTATTTCTGACTGGTTTGGCAGGGAATCATGCCGCCGCCAACGCAAAACCGCACATCAACCATCGGCGTCCCATCGCAGAAATCCCCCGCCAAATCAGCCACGCAACGAACAGCCAAGCCATAACCATTCGCCGCGCTACCAATCCAGCAGGGGGCCCCCGCGACAAGACACCGGCAGCCAACACACAACTCCCACGTCTGCAGCAGCACGATTTAACAGTTAGTCAGAAATAACTTAATGACGTATTTGTTGGAGGTGATTTATTGTTTCTTGTTCAACCGTCTCAAATTGCGGCGGTAGCGGTTACTTTCAGGGGGGCTGGGGCTACGAGGGAGCCGGGAAGGAGGGTGGGGGGAGGGGAGGGATGGCGGGGAGAGGCGGGCGGGCGGGGAGCTGGGGCGGGAGGGCGGGGACTGGGCGGGGTTGCGGGCGACTTTCCGGGAGACGGCTCTCATGAGAGAGTCGTCCGAGGGGAGGTCCTCCGAGAATCGGCTCTCCGCTGGTGCTGGGGAGGCCGGGGAGGCGGGGCCTGAGTCGGTGTTCGACTCGGCTGGTTGGGCTGGGGAGCGCGGTGCCGGTGGATCAGCGGCAACGGCGCCTTCGAGGTCCGACAGAGATGCCTCGGGGAGCTGGGGTGGTGGTCGGGGGGTCTGTCGGTTGGGGGGTCTGGCGGGAGGCCGGTGGGGTGGGGGGAGGTTCCGGGAGGTGGGAGGGGCGGCCAAGCGCCGGGGGCGAGACCTGGGCTGAGGGAGGTGGAGGGCGGGGCGTCCGGTGGGCGCCGACTGTCGCCGCGCTTCAGGCGCTCTGTCTCGCGAGCGAGACCCCAGGCCAAACACCGGCGGTCCCAGGCCGGGTGGGCCTGGTCGCACGAGGCGCAGCGTGCTGCGCGCGTGCACCCTTGGGTGCCGTGCTCGCCAGCGCACCGACCACAGGTGGCGGTGCGCACCCGGCAGGTCCACTTGAGGTGGCCGTAGTGCCAGCACTGCTGACACTGCCGGGGGGCGGGATCCACTCCCTGACGGGGGCAGCCACGTACCCACAGTGGATGTGGGTCGGCAGCTCCTTGCCTCGGAAGCGGAGCCGAATCAGCGGGTTGGGCTGATCGGGTCGCCGCTTCGATGGCGACAGGCGAGTCACCTCGCACACCCCTTGGTGTGCGAGTTCCCGGAGGAGATCGTCCTCCGAGAGCTCAGCCACGTCTGGGCACCATGCCAGACCCTCCACGGAGTTGAGGTGCGCCGGGGCCTCCACGGCGACCCTCACTCCGATGAAGGTGGTCCGTCCCATGACACTGACGTTCTGTTGGGACGTCAGTGTCTCGATCAGGAGTGCTCCCGATCGAATGGGTTTGGCGCTGGCTACGTCGCCACAGATGGCGACCAGCCAGCGCCGGACCAGGAACGGGTTGACATTCCTAAATGGAATGCCATCCGCTCGCCACATAAGGAGGCAAGCGGGCCCGTCCGGGGGGTGGGGTCGGGGGGGGGAGCCGTGCTCCGGGTCGGACCCTGGGAGGCCCCTGAGGGGAGCGGGGAGTGGGTCCGACCGGGGAGGTGCGACGTCGCGCACCGGGGGGGGGACCCCAGAGGGGGGTCGGAGGGTCGGGGGGACGGAGGGGCGGAGGGGCGGGGGGGTGGGTCGGGGGGTCGGGGGGACGGAGGGGCGGGGGGGTGGGTCGGGGGAATGGGAGTCCGGCAACGGCCGGGCCCCTGGACGGGGCGGGCGGGGCCCCTGAGGGGGGCTGGGAGGGGGACTGGGAGGGGGACTGAGCGGCGGGCGGGGGGCCTCAGTCCGACGGTGATATGGCAAGGTGGGCATGTCGGGCAGGCGGGGGGGGGGACGCGGACAGGGGGAACGCGGACGCGCTCTGGGGAACCCCGGAGGGGGGTAGTATGGGCGGCGGGACGGGGGGTCGCCATGACCGGAGGAGGGAGGGGAAAGCTTAATGAATAACCTAAATTACGTTAACGTGGCACACACGGCAGAACGTGTTGCCAGCTGCAATTAATCTAAAGAATGAAGCGGGTTCTCTACCTTGCAAATTGTGGAAATTACGTTACCTACTTAAAAATATCTAAGGGCTACCTATCTAAGGGTCTAACGACCCTGCCACAAGCACGTGGACAGGGTCCCGCACCCGGAAGCGGTGGAGGGCTGGTGAAGTCTGGCTGGAAGTCGTCAGTGGTCCGATGTCGTTGAGGCTCACACGGGTATGCTGCCCAGCTGCTGTCCGACGGCCAGACGACGCCCTCAGTGCGCATGCGCTCAAACTCCCGGCGTGCGACGCGCAGGCGGTCGGGAGCGAGGCGGCGCGGCCGAGCGAAACACGGCGGCCCGTGAGTCCGTATGTGATGCGTCACGCTGTGCGGCACCGGTACCGCGCCCGGCGGTCCGTTGGTGACGGTTGGGAACTCCTCCCACAGCCCGTCGAGCGGTCCTTTAACGAGCTCCAGGCGGCGCAGTCCAGCCAGCTGGGCGATGGACGCGATACCAGCCGCACATATGTCGCCACTGGTTGACCGGAGCACACGCTCGCCCATGTCGACCGTCAGCTAGTAATGGGCCAGGAAATCGGCGCCGAGAATTGGTGACGTCACGTCCGCGACCAGGAAACTCCACGGAAATCGACGGTTGGCGAGAGTCACGACGTGCTCCACGTAGCCCTGGGTGGCGACGGAGCTGCCGTTGGCAGCGGTGAGGCGCGGAGTTGCAGTGGCGTCGATGCTGCAGCCCGGCGGCAGTTGGCTGGGCGGCAGCACGCTGATCTGCGCGCCGGTGTCGACCATCAGCGCCAGTAGTCCGTCCCTGACGTGGAGTAGCGGTGCCAGCTGTGCGCGGCCTTTGGGCGGCACCGCGTCCCTCAGGCCGAGTCGTTTCCCGCCGGCCAGGAGCACGGCGGCTGACAGTTGTGGGCGTCCGCGCCAAACCGGTAGTGGTAGTAGCAGAGGTGTTGTTGCTGCTGCTGCTGCTGTTGCGGCACTGCCGGCCGTGATCGGGACCGTGGCGCCAGGCGCGCTGCGAGCTGCCGGAACGGGGTTCTCGGTCCCGGAACCCGGCCTCGAGACGGCTGACTGCAGCGGTGAGCGAAGCCACCATGCTGCACAGTGAAGCCACGGTCCCGGCTTCGGCAGGGCCGGCGGCTGCGGCGACTGGCGGGCCGACGGCTACGGCGGCAGGGGTCAGCGACCGGGCGGCCGCGCGGGCCGGCGGCTCGGCCGCAGGGACCGGCGGGCCGCTTTCACCGGCGCTGACGGCGTTGATAACGGCGGGGCTGGTCGCAACCATGAAGCGGTCCGCCGCCGTGGCCAGCTGGTACAGTGGAGAGTCCTCCACGAGCAGCGACAGCGCAGCGCGGGCGGCCTGAGGCAGCCGCTGCAGAAACAGCGTCCGGAGCAATTCGCTGTCCTGCGGCACATCTGCCGCGGCACCGAGCTCGGACCTCATCCGGAGGAGGAGCTGCGAGGGTCGCTGATCTCCTAGCTGCTGGTGGCGGAGAAGTTCTGTGAGCCGCGTAGCGCGCGACTGCGCCAGGCGGCTTTTCAGCGCAGCCGTCAGCGCGATGTAGCTGGGCGCCTTGGCGGTCACCACATCGCGAACCTGTGCCGCAATAGCCATGGGCAGGTTGGCCACGAGCAGGTCAAATTTTACCGTGTCGTCGGCGATTCCGGCGACACGGCACGCACAATCAATTTGCGCCAACCATAGTTCGATCTCGTCTGCCGAGAACGGTGGCAGACGGAACGCCGCGTGCCGGCGCGCTGGTCCCGTCACGGTCGGCGGCGGCGGCTCCGGCTGGCCGGCGGTCGCTTCGCCTTCAGCCATTGTTGCGCACTTTCACTGATCACGTTCGGGGTCACCACTTTAGCGCGCGTTGTGTTCTAACGTTCGTCGTTGTTCAGCGTTATAAACACATACGGATGTAGCGTCTACTAACTGATATGTTCAAGAGCACACGACATGCACGTGCGTCTGAGACGAGGGACGCGGCCGGAAGAAGGATGGAAAAGCACGTGGCCTGAATAAGAACATATTATAAAAGAAGTGCGAACGAATGATAGATTACGAGGATAATGAATATTAGACTATGCTATTTTAATTGTTTCAAACGTTATTCTGAGCATAATTATTATAAAAAGTATAATGAAGTGTAACCTCATGCTCATATTAATATCAAATAACAAAAGAAAATCCAGGATGATTTGTTATTTGATTTTCTTTTGTTATTTGATATTAATATGAGCATGAGGTTACACTTCATTATACTTTTTATGCTATTTTAAACGAAGAACATTTGCGGTGGAGAATTTCTGAAAGCGAAGGAATACATTAAATAATACATATATAATACATATTTATGCCTGTTGGCGGCGCTGCCGTCGCAGCGGCGGTGGCCCCAGCCAGAGCGAAGGCACTACATAACTATGCAGTTGCTATCACGGATAAGTGGGCGGAACTTGACCCCAGCAGTCACGCCCTAAAGCCCCAATCAACAAACAAAACAAACACAAGAGAAGCTCAAATTTAATACATATGATGTACATTATTTGATATTCCCAACCCACAGTATATCTTACCAGTTACCAATCTCCCAGCAGTTTTCACTTGTCAAAACCATTGTTCAACACTAATGCCAAGTCTCCCATTATTGTGGACTTACACTCAAATGCTTGTCAAAGTTGAACTATTATGAACACTTGTGATGAATGATACTCAGATGGCGGCAGGATTACCTGGGGCGGGGGCCAGACTCAAGACCCCTACCCAGAGATGGCCGAATCATAATTCCCGGGGCTCTTTTCTTCTATATTTGCGGTTTTTTTTTTGGGGGGGGGATATCTTTATCGCTGTATGCAGGAATAAGTCACCGGAAGTCGGATGAATGTACACCGTCGACGATTTAGTTATGCCTACCGTTCATTCGTGCACATCTTCCAGGGTTTCTCAATCACGAGCAGCCTTTGCAGCTGCTCATGGTTATTTTATTAGATCTCTGCCTCTCCTTCATTACCTCTCCTAGAATGTCGATCTTTCACTGTATCCGCTCGAACTTGGCTCCAAAGCGACCGTCACTGCCGAGATTCGGCCGTCGCGCTGGATCCCAGACATGGCTTTGCTGCTCCACGGGCCCACGGGCCCCGACGGATCGCCAGGAGGCTTCCCGGACGGCGCTCTTTAAAGGGACTATCCCACATTAACATTAGATTTGAGTTGAGATAGCCATTTTTATGGCTAGGCATTGAAATTAAGTATGGTAGCAGTTAAAACAACCACAATGATCTAATGAAAAAGATATTCGAGTTTTATTTTGACATCTGTAAAAAATAAGGCCCATGTGTATTTGCATAAGGACTCTAAAGTAGGCTTCACACCGGATGCGGACTCCGCGACCGCACGCGGACTCCGCGCCCCCACGCGTAAACGACCCGACGCATGCGTTCGCGCACGGAGATGGACTTTGGCAGCTGCCCGCAAGCCATATGGTAGCTTTCAACCTAGTGATATGTGACGCGCAAGCGACATAAACAACTTATGTTCGCCGACGCATAATTAGTGTATTGCCGAGGTAAATAAATGTCGTGCCTGCTGACAGATACTTGATTTGAAGAAAAAACGTGCAGACAAAACACTTCTTTTCATTAACAATAAATTAATTACAGACAATTAGTTATGGCTGAGCATGACCTCATGTTGGCATTACTATCGTCAAGACGACGTCGAGCTCAATCTGGCTCTAGAAGCACTTGGGTTAGAGAACCACTGCTGAGGAGACAAGACTATGGAGAGTACCAGGCCATGACAGAAGCAGAACGCCAGAACCCACAAGCTTTCTACGCAGCTTATCGGATGATGCCAGAAAGGTTTGATGAGCTCATGGTGCAGCTGACGCCAAGACTGGAGCGGCAAAACACCAACTACAGGCTGTCAATAGCACCTGCTGAGCGCCTTGCAGTAACCATCAGGTGGGTACTTTGCCAATTCAACACAATTTCACTAATCTCACCATAGATTATACTACACCAACTTTTATTTTAACCCTACTGTCTTTGTGTTCTGTCCCACCATCTTTGTGTTCTTCTCCACCAACTTTTGCCAAATGTGAAGGTTTTCTGGTGTTAAAATGGTGATTTTTCACCTCAGCCATACAAAACAACCACCCAATATGATATTTTGTGTTCTGAAAAGCTGCACTCATGGTGGGACCTAACATGTGGCACTATCACAGCATCATGATATGTTTCAGGTACCTGGCATCTGGAATGTCAATGACGGACACAGCCAGATACTTCCGCATGGGCCTGTCAACAGTGTCTGGCATCATCCCAGATGTCTGCTCTGCAGTTTGGGACGTGCTGGGTCCACAGGAAATGGCCATTCCAGACAGACTCGTGGCTGAAAATGGCTGAAGAGTTCGGAACAAGGTGGAACTTCCCACATTGTTTGGGTGAGCAAAACAATAAGTGATGTGCAATCAACATATATGATATTTTCTCTGACAATTTCTAACACAAATTATTGTGGGTAAAAGCAAAGGTGAGCATTTCCATCATTAAGCTATCTTCTCAATACTCATTTCAGTGACACATCATTTCGCTATTCCAAAGATGGTATGTGAAAGGTGTGTTGACAAGTTTTTGTCGCTGCTCATGGCAGCCAAACGGGAGTTCTTTTGGAATTATGTTTGGTGTAACCACCAATCGAAAACTTGACATCCTCTGGAGGTTACTGTGTCGCAGGAGAGATGGCAGTGTGTGGCAAGAACAAACAAAGATTCATTTATTTTCCAGGAGCGATTGATGGCAAACACGTTGTGGTGCAGTGCCCATCGAAGTCTGGCTCGGCCTACTACAACTATAAGGGCACGTTCAGCACGGTCCTGATGGCGGTGACTGATGCCAACTACATGTTCACCTACGTCAGTGTAGGTTCCTATGGTAGGGAGCACGACGCCAGCGTGTCCTCCCAGTCATCGTTCGGCCAACGCCTGGCTGATGGAACACTGAACCTCCCTGATGACGCACCTGATGGCCTCCCGTATGTGTTTGTTGCTGACGAAGCCTTCCCTCTGACGCCCAAAATCCTGAGACCGTATCCGGGACGGCGGATGACCACAGATGTCGAGAAGAAGCGCATTTTCAATTACCGGCTCAGCCGCGCGCGCCGTGTAGTTGAAAATACTTTTGGCATCTGTTAAGTTCGGTTCGGTTCCGTTCCACACCACGCACCACACACGCCGGCCGCCATGAGTCAACTGTATTGTTTTGCTCACAGGGTTACCAGATGTGGGAGGAAAATAATACGGCTTCCAAAGAGAAGGGAAACTAGCACGAGCCGTGCGCAACATAACACAACAACCCCCCACAAGACAAATGCAATCGAATAACGATGATAGTGATCAGCACCATTGATGATGCATTAGTCTGAACCAAACAAAGAAGAGAATACACAGACACATCAGTTGCATGAGTACGACTACTGACTAGTCATACGTCTGGTCCGCCCACCGCACGGTAAGTGGGACCGGGCGCCGGCGGCGGCGCGTCCCGCGCCGGACCGGAGGGGCGGTGTCGTCCACGCCGCCCGGCGGCGCCGCGCGCCTTTCGACCGGCACCGCCGCGCCGCTCTGGTCGGCCGGGGCGCCCTCGCCGCCCGGCGGCGCGCACTGACGGTACCGGAGACCGGGCGGGGGCGCCGACACGCCCTCAGTGATGAGCGACCGCTGCGGCCGCAGGTACCGCCGGTTGCGCCAGAGGATCCTGCCGCTTGGCAGCCGGATCAGGTAGTCTCTGCGACTGCCGACCCCGGTGATGATCCCGACGCGGTCCCACCGTCCGGACCTCGGGTCTTGAAGTACGACTCGTTGCCCGATTACGAGCGGCGGATGCCGGCGCGCCGAGCCGTCGTACCTCTCAGCTGTCTGCTGCTGCTGCGCTGCGGCCTTGGCGTCACAGGCGTCCGCCGCCTTCTGCCAGCAGTCGGCAAAGGCGCGCTGGTGCGCTGGTACAGCGGACCTCAGCGGGTGTCCGAACAGCACCTGTGCCGGCGACCGCCCGTCTGCCCGGGGCGTGTTACGGAGCTCTAGCAAGCCCCGAGCGTACGCGTCGGTGTCCAGGTTGCCGCTGCTGGTCGTCTTCTGGATGAGGCGTTTGGCGGCCTTGACGGCCGCCTCCGCGTGCCCGTTCGATTGCGGGTAGTGCGGTGTCGACATCTGGTGCTCCACACCCCAGCGGCGCAGGAATTCGCGAGTGGCGCGGGCGGCGAACTGAGGGCCCCCGTCAGTTCGGAGAGTGTTCGGCACGCCGGTGACCGCGAACATCTGCCGAAGACTGCAGATCAGGTCTCGCGCCGTCGCCGCTCCGGACACGTGCGACACGAACGGCCACCCGGAGAGCCGGTCTGCATACACCAGGAACGTGTGGCCGGCCCACGCGAAGTAGTCGGCCGAGACGGCTTCGAAGACACGGGTCGGCGTCTTCTCCGGGATCAGCGGTTCCCTCTGCTGGCTGGGCAGGTACCGCTGACAGGCCTGACACGAGCTCACGAAGTTGTCAATTTCTTGATCCATGTTCGGCCAGTACACGACCTGACGCGCTCGCCGCTTGGTGCGCTCCACGCCCTGGTGGCTGGCGTGAAGGCGCTCCAGCGTGGCCCGCCGGAGACTGCGCGGCATGACCAGCCGCTGGCCGCACACCACCAGGCCGTCATCCACGGCCAGCCGGTCCCGGACCCCCCAGAATGCTCTCAGGGGTGGGTCCAGCTGCGACCGGTGCTCCGGGAACCCGGACAGGATCACTTGGGTCAGAGCGGTGATCTCCGGGTCGGCGGCGGCGGCGGCGCGCACCTCCGTCAGCGCCGCGTCCTTGAACGGGCTGGTGCCGCCGTCGGCCGCGTCGGTTGTCAGGCGGAAAATCGCGCTCGCGATTTGGTGACTGACGTCTCTCTCGGCTTCTTCATCCTCGGGGGCCGGATCGTCCACCGGCGCCCGGGAGAGCGCGTCTGGAACGGCGTGCAGCTTTCCTTGCCGCCAGGTGGCGACCAGGTTAAACGCCATCAGCCGCTCTCGCAGACGTTGGAGCCGCGTGTTTTCAATGTCTGCCAGACTTTTGCTGTTCAGGATTGGGATCAGCGGCCGGTGATCCGTCATGACCTCGAACCGCTGCATCCCGCTGAGATAGAGGCTGCACTTCTTGCAGGCCCACGCCAGTGCCAGCAGCTCCAACTCGATGACGGCGTAGCGCGACTCGGCTTCGGACAGGAACCGAGAGCCGCACTGTATCAGCCGCCAGCGTCCCGCGCCGTCCAGCTGCAGCAGGCAGTACCCCAGGCCGCCAGTGCGAGCGGCGTCCGTCTCCAGGACGGTGCGGCGGCGAGGGTCAAAGAAGTCGAGCACCGGCGGCGAGGTCAGTGCCGCCTTCACGTCGTTGAACGCCTGCTCCTGCGCCGGCGTCCACAGCCACGCGTTTCTCGGCCGCAGCAGCTGACGCAGCGGCTCGGCGGCCGCAGCGACCTCTGTCGAGAACGAGCCGAGCTGGTTGACCAGGCCGAGGAACGACCTGAGGTCGGTGATGTTGCTCGGCTTGGGGAAGGCCTTGATGGCTCTGACTTTCCTGTCGTCGGCGGTGTAGCCAGCTGAGCTGATGCGGAAGCCGCAGAATTCCACTTCGTCTGCCGCAAATCTGCACTTGTCCGGGTTAAGTGTGATGCCATGCTCGTCACATCTCTTGAGGAGCTGCCGGACATGCTGCAGATGGGTGGAGTAGTCAGAGTCGTAGGCCAGCACGTCGTCCACGACTTTACATGTGCGCGGGATATCGCCGAGCGCGGCGTCACCGCGCCGGTTGTAGACGTCACCGGAACTGACGATACCCATCGGGGCCCGCTTATACCGGAACCGACCCCACGGGGTGATGAAGCACGTCAGATCCATGTCTTCTGGCCGGATCGGGACCTGATGGTACCCCGCCTTACTGTCGAGCTTCGTGAAGAAGACTGCACCGGGTGTGATGGCCGCCACCGCGTCCTGCGGCGCGCGGACCGGATACGTCGGCCGCTTCACGAACCGGTTCAGTTTCGTGAAGTCCACGGTGAGTCGGCAGCCGGACACCGCACCGTCGGACGCTCTCTTCGCCACGGGGACGATCGGGTGACACCAGGCCGTAGGATGGGCCACTGGCTCGATGATGTCTTTGGTGACCAGCTCGTCCAGCTGCTGCCGCACGACATCTCTCCAGCAGTACGGGATGTTTCGGGCGGTGGTGACGGCGTGCGGAACGGCGTCCTCTGTCAGCTCGATCGGCATGGGCTCCCCCGTCATCATCCGCAGGGTCGACTTCACGTCGAAGACCCGTGGGAATTCACCTTTCAGCGCCGCGAAGTCTGCGCGCCGCTGCTGTGCCGAGGGGGCGCCACCGCACGCGGCGCGCCGCGCCGAGGTGGCGCCGTTATCCGCGGATTGGTGTGCCGAGAGGGCGCCACCATCCACCGCGTGGCACGCGAACCCCGGCGGCGGACCGCCACTGACCGGCTCCGCTGCTCCTGCTGGGACGACATCTGCCCGTGCGGCGTCGGAAGCCCGGCTCGGGTCCTGTGATGCTCTCGGACCCGCACGCTCGCCGTGGCAGTGGTGTACCGCGTGCTGGTCGCCCACGTCAGGGTCCGGGCGGGGCAGCGCGGGCTGCGCGCTGTCCGTCACCGTGCCCGGCGGCGGACCGCCCCCGGGTCCGGCGCTGACGGGACGGATCTGCTGCGGGAAGCTCGTGGGCGAACTTCCCGCAGCAGATCCGTCCCCTCGCGCAGCAGCGGCGACGCGGTGGCGCCCCCTCGGCACAGCAGCGGCGCGCAGACTTCGCGGCGCTGAAAGGTGAATTCCCACGGGTCTTCGACGTGAAGTCGACCCTGCGGATGATGACGGGGGAGCCCATGCCGATCGAGCTGACAGAGGACGCCGTTCCGCACGCCGTCACCACCGCCCGAAACATCCCGTACTGCTGGAGAGATGTTCGTGGGCGAACTGCGGGAAGCTCGTGGGCGAGCTCGTGTTGCGTCCCCAAGCGAACGCAGTCATGCCACGACAGCAGCGGTGAATGCAGCGATCGCAGGACCGACACCTGCACCGTGCATGTGACGTCACCAAGCTGCAGTGTGAGCACACATGTGCCGAGGCAGATCAGTTGATGGCTGTCGGCCGCCCACAGCACCGTTGTGGATGGGGCGAGATCAGCCCTGTTCACTCCCATGGACTCCGCTTGCTTCAGCGACATCGCCGAAGCCTCTGCACCCGTGTCCGGCGTCCACATGGTCGGCCTCCTGTCGCCGTTTGGCAGGTGCAGCTGTAGCCGAACTTTAGGCGATCGCTTGGCTGACACACTGCTCAGCCGTGCGGCCGGGTCGCTCGTCTCAGGTGGCCCCGACCGCCGCCGGCTCGCTGCGTCACGGTCACTTGACACCAACGCCAGCTGACGGCGGGACTCGCCGGCAGCCGGGCTGCTCTGACGGCGGTGGCTCACGTTACGGCGGTGACGCGCCTGCCCCTGGCGGTTGCGATCGGGGCTGGGCGAGCTCCACCGCCGGCCGTCGCCGCTTCCCGGGCGTCTGCACACGGCGGAGAAATGATCCCGCCCGTGGCAGGCGTGGCAGGTCCGGCCCAGCGCGCGGCAGTCGCGTGCGTCGGTATGCTGCGCCGCACCGCACCGGTCGCACCGCTGGCTCCGGTCCGCCGGCCGCCGATCCGGGCTGGCCGGCCGACTCCGCTCCCGCCGGTACTGCGAGATCCGGCGCAGGGACGAATCTTCGGATCCTCGGATCGCGGAGCTGTTGTGGCGGGCGCTCTCAGACGCGCGGCACAGGTCGGCCGCCTTCTGGAAGGTCAGCTCTGGCACTTCCAGCATGCGTCGCCTCGCGTCGTCGTCGCTAGTGCCGACGACCAGGTGGTCCCGGAACCTGTCGTCGCTGCAGTGCTGGCAGAAATCGCAGCAGGCTGCGATTTCTTTCAGCGCGCAGATGAAGTCGTCCACTGTTTCACCGGGCTCCTGCAGCCGCATGTTGAACTCGCAGCGGTCAATGACGACGTTCCGCTGCCGCCGGAGGTGTTTTTGCAGGGCCGCGATGACGTCATTCATTGAAGAGTCGGCGGGGAGGGGTAGGTCGAATCGGACCACGCGGGCCCAGTCGTCGTCGAGCACCGCCAGCAGGGCGGCCCGCTGCTCCGCGGGGCCCATGTCGTTAATTCCCGTCAGGAGGCAGTAACCTGAGAATTTGTCCTTCCACGCCTCGAACTCCTTGAGGGTTGCCGTCGCTGCCAGCCGGGGCGTGGGCGTCCCGACAGCGGGCATGCGCGCGCGCTGCCGCGCGCCAGCCGCCGCTCCGGCCTCGGGCGCCGCCCCGGGGGCTGCCGCCGGCCCGGCCGGCGCCGCGGCCTGGCCGGGGAGCATCCGCTCCATCAGCGCCGCCATGCGCTCCTCGCGTCTGGCCGCTGCCGCAGCCAGGTCCAGCTGCTGCTGGAACATCGCCTTCAGGAGCTCCACCTCCGATGGCTTCTCCGCGGGGCTGGGCGGCGCCGGTTCAGCCCGATCGTCCGCCATCCTGGCTCCGGGCGGGGGCGATGCACGCAACACGCAACACTTAAGTGCACGCAACACTTTCGACACGATACGGGGACACACTGTAGTCACGCACGCTTAGCACGGAAGTGCGAAACCGACCGACCGCGCCATGTTAAGTTCGGTTCGGTTCCGTTCCACACCACGCACCACACACGCCGGCCGCCATGAGTCAACTGTATTGTTTTGCTCACAGGGTTACCAGATGTGGGAGGAAAATAATACGGCTTCCAAAGAGAAGGGAAACTAGCACGAGCCGTGCGCAACATAACACAACAGCATCCTCGTGTCCAAGTGGCGTATTTTTCGCCAGCCCATTGTCGCCAAAGTGGAGACTGTGGATGCCATTGTCAAGTGTGCATGCGTACTGCACAACTTCCTCAGGAGGCGCGATGGCACGTCAAACGACCGCCGCTACATCGGACCTGGTGACGTCGACAGCGAGGACGCAGAGTGGTATCTCCGGCAAGGCGCCTGGCGCCAGCAGTGTCATGATGGCTGCCTCCAGGAGGCTGGACGCATGGGCTCCAACAGCCACTCGGTCCTAGCTGGCAGCATCAGAGACCGCTTCGCTGACGTGTTTACGTCACCCGAAGGCCAGGTTCCCTGGCAGGAAGCTGTGGTCCGCAGAGGTACCCGCTAAGCCCCGAAACTGCGCTATCGGCTGACACCACGATCGAGACTGACGATATGTGCCGTGGTGGTCGCTCTCACCGCTATGGCGGCCGTGCCGATAGAGATGATGCTTCACACTCATGGCAGGCGAGTGCTCCTTCAGGTGACTCGGGCTGCGTGAGACGGCGTGACCCGCGCAAAGCATAATTAGTCTGTATGCATCTTCACGGAGGATTTATGTGTATTACCTACGGTTGTATTTGCTATGCCCGTGAGACGTAAAGCACTTATTATTATTGTATTTGCCTATAGTCATGCCCGTAGCTCAGTCATCCTCCATATTCAAATGTAAATAAAGAACATCTTCACGACTGATTGTATTGTATAATGATACGGATTCTAGGATACGAATACGGAGCGCGGCGGTGGTTCAATGACTTCGAATGATATACATCGCCTGCACTGACGACTGTGACCATTTTTGTCGGGTGATGGACCAACCAGTCACTGCCCAGGGAACTCCGCCTCTTTCAGCAGCTGGAGCATTTTAATTTCCACGCCCAAGCGCGTTTCCCTATCCAGGCGACGCAGTCCCTCCGCGATCCCCCGACAAAAATGGTCACAGTCGTCTTCCTGTTTCGGGAGCTTTGATTCCCGGAAACAAGTCAGCACACTATCTTCAAACTGTGACAGCTGGTCAGATGGCAGTGACACACGCCTACGCTTGCCCCCCCCCCCTTGCCTGCCCCGCGCTGCTAGCGGAGCAGCCGGACGTCACGGGCGATGGCGGCTCCATCACACTGGGCGATCGGGCCTCCTCCGCCGTCTGGTAGATGTTTGCCTCCAACGGCGCTATCAGCGGTGCCGATGCCAGGACGACGCCGCTGGAACAAACACATACTCTTGAAATAACGCAAATCGGGACCTTGTTTGGTCAAACATGGCTCCAGCAGCTTGTCAACGAAAATATTGATTTGTGATCTTGCAGACCACCCACACTTCCCTGCTCGACATACTAGGAACTTCCTCGAATATACGGGATCTTGAACAATGTATTGGGATTGAGACACTTATCTGGTGGCAAAATTTAAATGATGAGTCAACTGGATATTTGTCTTCGTGATAAATGCTCACCTTGGTCCAGAAGCAGGTAACCAAAACTGGGTTTCGCTCTCCGTTTCGGCGCTGTCTTCAGCAGAGCTTCTGTTCGAGCCAGTAGCAGACGCCTCGGACTGGTCCGCGGTTTCTTGGCTGCAGGCGTCGTTCTCGTTGCCAATTGAGAAGCTGTCACCACCGCTGGAAAAGTAGCAAAAAGTTAGCGATTCTCTACTCGGTAGAATGCATTGCAAATTGGATAGTATGTGACGTTATGATTTCCATTATTGAGCTGGAATGGGAATTTTGGTTGAAAAAAAACACCAATGTCCAAAATACAGGTACAGCGAGGGGGGCAGGAGACACTGTTTCATCGTCCCTGATCCTAATCTGATTCAGCAAAAGCAAAACGCCACGTCTGAGCCTGTATTCCTCTCGAAACCACGAACAGCAAGCACGTCAGCTGAGCAAGACGAGTGCTGCCATTTATACGTCACGGCAACCAACACCGCTCCTCACCAACGCCACGAGGCACAACCACCACGCAGACCAACGAGGTGACAGCACTCATCATAACAGACATTCCCCCATTTGTCCCGAGCCCCCCCCCCCCCCCTCCGCCGCCTCCACCGCCCCCGCCTCCTCCTCCGCCGCCGCCGCCGCCGCCGCCTCCGCCGCCGCCGCCGCCGCCGCCGCCGCCGCCGCCGCCGCCGCCTCCTCCGCCGCCGCCGCCTCCGCCGCCTCCGCCGCAGCCTCCGCCGCCTCCGCCGCCTCCGCCTCCTCCGCCTCCTCCGCCGCCGCCGCCGCCTCCTCCTCCGCCGCCGCCTCCTCCTCCTCCTCCGCCGCCTCCTCCGCCGCCGCCTCCTCCGCCGCCGCCTCCTCCTCCTCCGCCGCCGCCGCCGCCGCCGCCGCCGCCGCCGCCGCCGCCGCCGCCGCCGCCGCCGCCGCCGCCTCCTCCTCCTCCTCCTCCTCCTCCGCCGCCGCCGCCGCCGCCTCCGCCGCCTCCTCCGCTGCCGCCTCCGCCGCCTCCTCCCCCCTCCCCCTCCCCCTCCCCCTCCCCCTCCCCCAGGGCCCCTCGCGACCAATGCAAATGCTTGGACTCAACTATCTGGGCTGACCAGAGGGACTCAAAAGCAGCAGACCAAAATAGTTTATGGCCAGGTCTGACCCTCCCCCTCCCCATGCAAATGGTCTGGCCGCGCCCCTGCCAAAGCATTAATAATTGTTTTATGTTTTCCCAGCTCCACATTGGTAGAGAAAAGTACTACCAATGCCCCCCCCCTCATTCTCCTTGAATTCGCCAAAAGGTACAACCACCACAAACCTTCTGTGTGGTATGCAGTTGTTGAGGAATTTGTCCAGCACAGGGTAGAGGGCCCACTTTCTTGCGGCAGCAGCAATAGCAGCAGCAGCAGCAGAAGCAGCAGCATCTGCAGCCTCCCTGCCGCTACCACTTGGTGGCTTTTTGGGTAGCTTTGACAGGACCTCCCTCCGCAGGCGCATGTAGTGGTCGCGCTGATTGCGCCACACTACAGCAAGTGTCTTGCCTGTAACACATCGCTGGTTAGCTGCTGATATTGGGTCTATATTTTGATTACACACTGTTGTAACCATTTAGTCTATGTAACTGCACTTGACTGGTGGTGTTCGTCCAGTACACAAAGCAGTTTGCCTGATAAATTGAGTTTAATTAAAGTACTGAAGTTCTTTTGGCAAGCTGCAGCTTGAAGTAGGGATGTTATGATGCAAAGATCTTTACCTACATACCTACCTAACAAGCTCAACATAGCTAACAAACCTAAACATTTGCAAAGTGGCTGTTCACATACCTGTCATTGAAGGGTCCCACTTTTGGGCAATTTTCTCCCATGAGTTTGTTCTTTTTCCAATATCCTTATACGAGTGGTGCTTGCTATCATACAGCCATGTATAATTTTGCACCAAGTAGGCCAGGGTCTCCAGCTTTGCTTGTGATACCGGCATCTGAAAGCACAGTAATAATGTGACAAATCATGGCAACAGCATATATACATACATAGTGCAGTGTGCAGACATTAAATTCCATTATTGATTGGTATCATAATTATTGGGAGACGTTTTATGCATACCTAAACGCTTTGCAGACATTAATTGCAATTTCAACCACAGAAGAAAACATTGCATTCATCCAATTGGCCAAACAAGCCCAAAACCATACAGTAAAAATTTGCCAGCATTTATTTGTTTTTTAATTGATATATAATATCTTCCTCTATGATGATGATTGGCATTTAAGGGCGCTCCGACAATGAAGGTCACATAGCGCCAAACTGCTTCCTCTAGGAACTTCATGTGACGCAAGACCACATCTTGACTGCTTTACACCAGCTGTAAGCCGGGCATGACACAATATTTCCAAGATTTTTAATGAGCACAACTTTGAGCTATCATGTTAGTTTCAGAGGTTAGAAATATTGGTAACATGGAACAATTTCAAGACAAAAGAACATGGAGCATGATATAAAAATGAAGAAACAACTGGTTCATGATTGTAGGGCAGAGACATAGCCAAGAAGAAAGCCTGCCACAATCTGTGATCTCTGCAGGATCATAGGTGTAGGAACAGGGGGGGGGGGGGGGCAGGGGGGCAGCCGCCCTCCAACATTTTGGATTTTAACATTACACCTATGGGCGTTGCATGGAAAGAACCGACTTCAGAATGCCTCCGCCCCCCCCCCCCCCCCCCCCAACTTGAACATAGTTCCTGCGCCTCTGTGCAGGATCAACCAACGTGTCAATAGAAAGAGTTGGTATGTTATTGGGCAACTTGAGGTAATTACTCTGTTCTTGCAATCAACAGTCGTGATGTGTTTATAAGTACTAATAATCTTATGATCTCTCAAGATGTCAACACGAAACAGATAAAGCTCTCTCTCCATCGATGATCTGGTGAAGGACGGCTCCGACAGCGACCTGTGAGGCATCGGTCACCAACTCATATACATGGCACTGTGGTAGTGGGTGAGGCAGCGGACAGGCCCCGGCCAGCGCTGCCTTACTGTCGCTGAACGCTTGGGACTGCTGCTCGTCCCAAAGCAGCTCCTTACTCTTTGGGTTCAGACGAATCAGTTCAGTGAGGGGGTACACCACATCAGCGAAGCGAGGGATCATGCGCCGGTAGAAACCGAGGAGGCCGAGATAGCGGCGCAGAGCCGCTGAGTCAGGGGGTCTGGGCAGGTCAATAACCTCCGCTACTCTGGCCTGGGGAGGGCTGAGCCCCCTCTCGGACACCTGGTGCCCGAGGAACACGAGTGACGTTTGCATGAACTCACACTTGTTGAGGGAGATCCGGAGTTTGTGCTCAGCCAGCTTGCTGAACACAAGTCGCAGGTCAGCGACGTGCTGCGCCTCGTTCTCGGAAAACACCAGAATGTCATCCAGATAGATGAACACGCAGGGGACATCTCTGAAGATTCCATCCATCACACGCTGGAACGTGGCGCCAGAGTTGCGCAGACCTAGGGGCATGAACACGTGCTCGAACAGTCCAAAAGGCGTGGTGATTGCGGTTTTCTCCACATCAGCAGGGTTCATGGGGATTTGGTGGTAGGCTCGAAGCAGGTCCACTTCGCTGAAACAAGTCATACCATGCAGTTTGGTGGACAGACTGGATGTGGGGGAGAGGATATCGATCTGGTCTGGTCACTGCGTTCAGAGTACGATAGTCACCAGTGACTCTCCACTCACCGGGGTCACGTTTGGGAACCAAGTGGATCGGGGAGGTCCAGGGAGACCTGGACGGGCGAATGACTCCTGTCTTCAACAGAACATCAAACGACTGTTTGGCAGCCTGCAGCTTGTCAGGTGGAAGCCGCCGCGGACTAGCAAAGGTCGGCGGGGTGCTACCAGTGTCGATGCTGTGGGTGGAGGTGAGAGATGAGTCATTGAACATGCTACCTGGTTGGCACGGTTCCAAAACAGAAGAGTGATCACGCAGGATAGGTTGCACTATCTCGGGAAGAGCAGAGAGGTCGTTGACCACTAGGTTGACCGCAGGTTCGGTCGTCTGGACTCCAAGAACAGAGAGGGATGTGGTTGCATCTCGGAGGACCTGTGCACCACAGTCGACAATCAACGAATGGTATGACAGGAAGTCGTTACCCAGCAGTGGCTCTGTCACCTCAGCGATAACAAACGTCCACGTGAACTGGCGTCTCAGGTCAGGAAGGACAACATCAAGAGCAGCCTCTCCGTACACACGAAGCTGCTGGGCACTAGCGGTAGTGATGGAGACGGCAGTGGGCTGGATCAGGATACCATTCACACACTCCTGTGGGATCAGTGAAACCCCAGCACCTGTGTCGACAACAAATATCAGTGGCCGTGAACCAGCCTGGGCTGCAACCCGAAAAAGTGGCAGGCCAAGGGCTGCATTAACGGCCTGCCCCTCTAGTTTCCCTGAGGTGAGGGTGGTTCGCGGGCAGGTGAGGCCGAGCGCGACGAGGGCTGCACTCTGAGGTTAGCAGACCTGGATGGCCACTGACACCATGGTTTACACGTACGAGCATGTGCGCCGAAGAACACGTGAGCACGACACACTTTGGGTCTATGTCCTTCTTGAAACGGTGTCAGACCTTGGACCGCACCAGACGCGCCAGCTTCACGAACCTGAGCGGGGTACCTGTGGAAGCTCGACTGTTGTTGCCTCAACTGTGGAGAAGCGAAGTGACATGGCAGGGAGTCATGAGCTGGGAAGCCTCGCTGGGGAGCTTCGCAGGTGTGACAGGGCTGAGACTGGCGGGGAAACTGGTGCTGACTCGCACCAGGGCCGCACTGAGGTTCACCTTCGTTAACAACGTTCACCGCCGTGAGAGTCCCCTGGACAAGAGGGACCAGTTCGTCAGCGAGCTTCCCCAACTGCGAGAGAGTGAGCTCGCGCTGCGAGGCCAGCACTGGAGCGATGCTGGACGGGAGGGACTGAACGAATTTGTGACGAATCAGGTCATCTCCGACACCAACCTTGTCCGCCACTTCACGGAGCTCGCAGAGGAACAGAGATGGGCGTCCCGTCAACCGAGTCCTACTGATAAGACGCTCAAACAGTTCAGGTTTGGTTTTCTCATACATGTCGGTCACGACCTGCTGCAGTTCCTGGAAGTTCCTGCTAGTCAGGGTGACCTGAGGGATGTGAGCGATGGTGTCAGGCGGGAGGGCTGACAGCACATGGTAGAACTTGGTTGCTTCCAAAGTGATTCCGGCAATGTGAAATTGGGCGTCCATGACCGCAAACCAGCCCTGGACAGCAGTTTCCATGAAAGCAGGGGCTTGATACTGACACGATGAACAGGGGCTTCACTAACAGAATCCATAACTGCAATGTTGGGTTCGTCGGGCATAGTAATGACAAAGTATTCAAATAAATGTTCAGTAATGTTAGAATATATCAATGTTTAACTGTTAAATTATCATATGTTCACACAAAATATTCACCAGACAATACACATTCAATGGGAATCGGAGCGACCGAGCAGAACGGAGCAAAACCAGTGAAGCAGAATCAGCTGCGGGAATCAGTCAGCTGTGAAATCAGTCAGCTGACGGCGGGGCGGGCGACAAAGCGTGCCACCTGTACTATAAGGAGGACTCGAACCATAGAAGAGGGCAAACAAATATCTCACCAAGACCGAAGGTGGAATGAACATTGTTGCCACGTTGAAGAAAGCGTGTTCAAATTAAGTTGGAAGATAGTCAGAATCATGAAACAATCGCCGTGATCACGTCGGAGTCACCAAAACCTGTGGGGTGGGAAGCATTGGAGGAAGAAAACCGAATTGATGCACGCTCACAGTTGTATTAAGTTCAGGTATCAAAAACCAAGAACAGAACAAATGAATCATGCCCGAGCGAGAGCAGCGGGTACATGAAACAACAATCGAATCGACAACTAAATACCCAGGCAGTATGCCGAAGATCAGAAAAGTGGACAGCTACACTTTTTTTTTAAATTTATTCTCTTTATTCCAACATGAAATTGTTTTGAGTCGGAACAGCGGGGGAGGAGCGGCGAGCCGGCGTCGGCGGCAGCTGCAGACCAAGTGAGGCTGCCACCGCCGCGCCGGCCGCGCGTCCTCCCCACGCTGTCCGCGTGGGGAGGACAGCGTGGGTAAAGGACAGCTATTTTTTTATATATTTATTCTCTTTATTCCAACATGAAATTGTTTTGAGTCGGAACAGCGGGGGAGGAGCGGTGAGCCGGCGTCGGCGGCAGCTGCAGACCAAGTGAGGCTGCCACCGCCGCGCCGGCCGCGCGTCCTCCCCACGCTGTCCGCTGATTGGCCGATAGGTCACGTGTCATGACGTCATTTCGCGCCAAAAACTCAATCCGGAGGTGTTATCAATACGGAGACTCAAAACAATACTTATCCCAAACACATCTGAGTTACACACTTCTTTGAGCCAAAACCCTGAGGGGGGAGACGCAGCTCGGCTCACATGAGTACATGTTTCAGAACCCCAACCGGAACCGACTAGGTGCATCAGCGGGGTTCAACAGAGATGGTACGTATCGATAACTACATTCCCTGTTCTTGAAAACACGACACACGTATGTCAACCATGACGGAGGGCATCGGCCCTTGTGCATGTTGACCATTGCCGCCATATTATCGACATATATTGTCGTGGCGGGCGCTACGAGGAGCGTTGCAATGGAAGCAGCTGCTAGTTCTGCTAGATAAATCGGAGCGGGGGAGTCTAGCGGGAGGGAGACTTCCCCTGAGGGGTCCGCGAGTCCCAGCTGTTGACACGTTGCATCAGATGCCATCCACTGGTGATGCTCTCTGAAGCGCCTGTGGTAGTCGGTGCTATCGAATGTCCACGGGTGGCTGAGGGCCCCACTTTCCACCAAGGGCAGAAGGTCCTTGTTTCGATATAAGATTTCTATCACGACTTGTAACGGGATTTTCGCGACAGGGCGGACGAAGTTAACATAGCCCGCGAGCCGCTGGGCGAATAACTCCGATCGCTCGGGTGCCTCCTTAATGGCCCGCAGCACCTGCCGCTGCAGGGCGGGTCTTATACTAAGTGACCGGGTGCTTAAGTTCAGGTTGACTCCCAGGTAAGTCAGCTGCTGACAAGGCACCAGGGAGGACTTTGGGATATTTACGTTGAGGCCCCACGCCAGAAACAGCGCCGGGATGTGCTGTAGGAGATGTGGCGCGGGGGCGGTAAATAAAAAGTCATCAAGGTAGACTCTTGCGGTGACGTTTGTGGACCTGTCTGTGACTGCTTTCGCCACTGCACACATGACCATCTGCATTATCCCGGGTGCAGTTCCGAGCCCCATCGGGAGCACTTTCCAGCGGTATGTTTTACCTCGATAAGAGATACCCATATACTGCCTTAAGCGGGGGTCAAGTGGCACATGGAAGAAACCATCCTTCAGATCGATTTTGATTGCGAATCGGGCTGATCCATCAGCCAACACGTCCATTGGACGGGGCAGATGACATGTCGGTTTTGACAGATCAGGAGTAAGATCGGATAGATCGTATAATACTCGTACGTGCATATCTCGCTTTGGGAGCACGAACAGTCGGTACGTGCTTTTTACCTTACTGGGCTCAATGAGGCCTTTGTTAACCAAGTTTTCCACGGTTTCGTCCATCACACGCGATACCCGCGTGTGGGCCTGGTGCCCTCGTGCGGTAGGAGGGATAAACGTCGTGGCCCCTTTACCGAGGATGCTCTGCACGCGGTGGTTTGTAACTGGCGCTGTTACAACCGGGGCGTCCTCGAATGCCGGGTGGTGCTCAGAGGTTATAGAAGCCTCTGAACCTTGTGAGAGGAACTCTATCGCCGAATCTGCGGCTTCGTCGTCCTGCCGTTCCTCATCTGGGGGCTTTGCCTCCTGCTCGGGGGGACCCGAGGGAGGTGCAGGGGGTTCCTCCTCAACTTCAACTAGCTCCTGGGGTGCCGGAGCCCGAATCAAAGCGCTAGCGAGCGTATTGATACACCCCAGGGCGGCCGGGGACAGAGCACCGAGAATCCCCTCCCAATTTGTTGGCACCGCTACACTCGGTGTCGGGGAGGGGCTTCGTTCCGGCTCGTCAACTTTTTTTTTTCATGTGTGAATGTAAGTATATGGTGATACATATGTTACGTTAAGTTTGAAGAGCAAAGTAATAATATTTGAGACGAGCGACGAATGAACCAACCGGTTGGCGCGAGAGCAGAACGAGAGTGGGCAGAATGCCACGTTGCCGAGTCTGTAATCGAATATGTTCTAAATATAAATTGAAGTTACGAATACAGGAACTGATTATAAGAAAATCAGGTACGATGAGTTCAAGAGAAATATGAAGACGGAAAACAAATTGCAGATGAATCTGGTTAACCAATAACATTAATAATATGAAAGTATACGAATTATTTTCTTTACGTTCTGGAACGTTCCGGCGACAAATATGACGCGGGAATACTAGAACTGATGAGATGGGTAAAACGCTGCAAAATAAAGATAAGCCGAAGCACCACAAGACCACTGTTTCGATGTAAGCTCTGCCTTAAAGACAAAGCCATCTAGCTCCTTCCTCATTTTACTGGCCAGGGTCAAGTGCACCTGATCTGGAGCAACATACATGATGCCAGTAATCTAATACAGACAAAATTATAATCAAATCTAAACTTAAATGCAAAGAACAAACTCAACCTGACTAAAAGTACCCACAGAATACACTGAAGCAAGCACTAGATAACACAGGAAGGCAGCACTGCCGACCGCAATCAACACACTTAAGAACAACTTAATAGCACAACTCACCACAAAACAGACTCTGCTTCTCCAAGAGTGACTTCACACGGATTTAGTTACACCGGGGGGGGGGGGGGGGGGGTCCTCACTATCCTTTGTGCAAAATTCAGAGAGGAAAACCACATGTTTTTTTTTGGGGGGGGGGGGGTGAGAGGGGAGTTGTTCTCGCCCACCCCGTAGTCCAGCCTATAGCTATATGCCGCCGCGGGTGGGGAGGAGAACCACTCCCCTCCGGGGCGGGGAACCGAATGACTTGCGCCAGTAGCCAGACTCGAACCCGGAACCCTTGGATTCCGAGTCTAACGCTCTACCAACTGAGCCACCCGGCCCCCGAAAATGACTATTCCCTTTTCTGGTCTCATATGTGCATATATTATTATAAGCTAAACGTATATTGCGCCGTTATCGCTGGCATATCGTCATCACCATGCCAGTCACCCCCCTTTTCATGTTCCTGAACACGCCCCTGAAACTCTATATGTAATAAATTATGCAAATAATGGAAGCAGAAGCTATCTTTTACATCTTGATAGCTATAAATGCCCCTTACATTGCTCTATTGGCTTCCCGCCAAGCATTGAATACTTCCTGGAAACCCCCCTTTTTCAAGCCCCTGAAACCGCCTCTGCCATGCAATTTTGTATGATATTTCATTAACATCATCTAATTTGCACTTTTTGCAATCACGGTAAGCCGATGTAACTCCTTCATACTTGATGCAGTTAGGAAGAAACCGTGAAGATCGCATTTCCGTATTTTCGCCAAATGTCGCCTCCGAACCCACCCAAAACTGTGCCCTGGAACCGCCTCTGTTCAAGTTAAGAACTCAAAATTTTGACTCCAAATCCGGAGTTCAATTCTATGAAAAGTCCCAAAATTTCATGGGCCTGCTGCCAGCCGTTCTGGAGATATCTGCGAAAAACATGAGGGGGGGGGCGGAATCCGCCCCCCCCCCCCTGTTACAAATAGGGTTAACGAGCTCCAGGCGGCGCAGTCCATCCAGCTGGGCGATGGACGCGATACCAGCCGCACATATGTCGCCACTGGTTGACCGGAGCACACGCTCGCCCATGTCGACCGTCAGCCAGTAATGGGCCAGGAAATCGGCGCCGAGGATTGGTGACGTCACGTCCGCGACCAGGAAACTCCACGGGAATCGACGGTTGGCGAGAATCACGACGTGCTCCACGTAGCCCTGGGTGGCGACGGAGCTGCCGGGGCGCGACCTGTAAGCATAACCGTATCAGCAACGGATCCAACCGGCCGGGGACAGGAGACAGCCAGCGGGTGGCAGCCTATGGGGTGAGGCAGCCAGCGGGCAGCGTGGGTGGGGCGAGGCAGCCAGCGGAGAGCCTGAGAGGGGGCAGCCAGCGGGCAGCCTGAGGGGGGCAGCCAGCGGGCAGTCTGAGAGGGGGACCGCCAGCGGGCAGCCGGAAGGGGGGGGGGGGGGGGGGGCGGGCGCCAGCGGGCAGCCTGAAAGGGGGGCAGCCAGCGGGCAGCCGGAGAGGGGAGGCAGCCAGCGGGCAGGCCTGAGGAGATGCAGCCAGCGGGCAGCCGGAATGGGGAGGTAGCCAGCGGGCAGCCTGAGGGGAGGCAGCCAGCGGGCAGCCTGAGGGGAGGCAGCCAGCGGGCAACCTGAGAGGGAGGGGGAGGGGGGGGGGGGGGGGGCAGCGGCGTTCTCAGGTGAGATGATGATGGTGGGACAGAGGTGTCTTCAGAACGATGGGGGTGGAAAGAGGCGTCCTCAGGGAGCAGTGATGGTGGAACAGAGGCGTCTTCAGGCAACGATGGCGGTGGGGCAGCAGCACTCTCAGGTAGCAGTGATGGTGGATCAGAGGCGTCTTCAGGCAGCGATGGGGGGGGGGGGGCGAGGCGTTCTCAGGGAGCAGTGATGGTGGAACAGAGGGATTCTGCGATGTGGGTGGGACAGCGGCGGTCTCGGGCAGCTATTGTGATAAGGTCGGTCGTTTCGAGGGGGGATGGTCCAATGGTTTTCGTCGGGATGATACACCGGCCCTTTGGAACTTGTTTTGTGTAAAACACTTCTCCCTGTAAAGCATCGCTGACCGTTTAGCGACCAACAAGCGTGATAAAGGCACAAACTATAGCCAGTTATATTTGCTCGAAGCGGCTCCACTGGTCAAGCACGCGCTGAAGGCCGGCAATGGCCGCACTGTGGGGAGAACGCACCGCCGCCACACAGACACTCGTCAGAACACTACATTGGCAGATTCGCTCCCACGAGCCCGACGCATCGATTGAACCAAGGAAATGTGTTGTGTATTGAAAGTATCGGTCAACCCTCAGTCGGCTTTGCTTGTTGGTGTCAGTCGGATTTGCTTGCTGTTTTACGTGACGGAAATATACTAGTGCGTGGGTGTGTCGGCCGTGGTTGATGGGGTATGACCAGGTCGCCAGATGAGGTGCGATATTTGTACAGTGTTTAAGGTACACAGTGTCTATGGTACACGGGGTGCAGACGAGGTGCACTGTACACAGGCGGGGAAGGCGTCAGGGTCGGCCTGACTGCGTCACGAGCCCAATGGCAGAGGATAACAGCACCGTGTTGTCTGTCCCAGTGTAGCAGTCAGTCGCTACAGTCACCACACATCTGACAAGACAGCTCACATGCGAGACACATCAGACGTCACAGCAGCACTTAGACAACGCAAGATTTCAGGCTTCGGTCACGACGACTGTATGTACGAACGCCAATAAATATGCCACACAACCAAACCACAACCAAGTCACTGATCAACACGCTTGCAAAATCAACATTATCTATACACTTAGAATCTCGTTCGCAAAAACAAAACATTTATTTCAAAAATCACGAGTGCAGGCTTACGAAAAGTCACAAGCTCAGTGCAAAATTGGAAAACTCCGTCTCCCTCACAAAATCTGCAAACTGCCCGTGCTGTGTGCACTGTATAAACCATTCATGGCGATGTCCCACTGCGCCATACTTCATAACCAGCAGATAGTAGCTCAGAGGAGGGTGGCGAGCCCGCTAGCTCCCACGCTGAGCGTAACAGAGACAAGGGAGACACGAGGCGACTGGGTGCTGTTAATAAAGCCTTTAGGCCACAGACAGACAGCGATTATCGGTTAACTTACTCCAAGCCACGGCTTCGCCTAGAACAGAAACGACAGCGGTCGTCACTGGTGGTCTTGGGCGGGTTCCAGACACTGGCTGACCCGCTTTAACATAGAGCTGTTCATAATAAGTAAGTCGCGTATTTATGGATACCATAGTGACACATGACCCATGGCGACTCACAGTGACTCGCGATGACTCCGTGACCCACGATCGCCCACAGTAACACACAGTGACTGATCCTTCATGCCCGCCGTCACCCTCCGCCATGGCAGACTACTTCCCCAGCCGCGGACATTTGTCTGCCGTGACACCCACATGCCCGCCGTCACCCTCCGCCATGGCAGACTACTTCCCCAGCCGCGGACATTTGTCTGCCGTGACACCAATCTTGCCGACGCCAGATCATCGTCAGCGGATGATCGATGGAATGATAGTGCCACGATTATAGTGTAGACCGTACTATATAGAGGGCTGCCGCCGCCGGAGCCAGGCCGCCGCCGGAGAAGCGCGGCAGTCGAGAACGCTCCGGCGGCGGCGTGGCGCCGCCGGAGCGCCAGGTTTTATCGCCAGTTTCTGACTATCGAGTATTATTGTGGGTAATGCTCTCTTATGAGCTCCATGATTCGATAAAAGGGCCTGACTCCGCTCCGATCCAGCGACTCCCACCGCATGCGGGCCAGGTGGCTTGGCAGCAGAGCCGGCGTCGTCCCTCTCTTGAGGCGCATGAGGTCGAGTTTCGACCGCGCCCAGGCCCTCTCGATGCCCTGCGTGTGGAGGTCTCGGTCCACCGGGTCGACGAAGTGTTGCTGTAAAGTGTAAAACGTCATTAACACAGTGTCTGTTCGAGTCTCGTCCACCTCACAGATGAGATCCTCGCTCGTAGGTATATTGTTGGTACAGTCAGATGATCACGGTACGCACACCACCTCGCGCGAGCCCAGTCCCCGCGGCACTGCCCGGGCCGGCCGGGTCGGGACCGGAGAGGTCTCGGGGTCGTGGGGCGCGGCCGTGGCGCGCGCTCATTGGATGGCGCTCCCGTGAGGCGGGAGCGTCGGTGAATGCAAACCTGCACATGCCCCCTGATTCTCGCGCAAACTTATTTGCGCGAAGAACACGATTGTCGTATGCGGCGTCACCTGCGCCCTGTGGGGCGCCGCGGGAGACGTCGGGTCAGGAGCGGTGCCGGCGCCAGTCTGCAGAACGTCGGGGGAGGCGGTGGCTCGCCCGGAAGCGGCGGAGGCGGCGGCGGCTCGACCGGAAGCGGCGGCAGCGGCGGTGGCTCGCCCGGCAGCGGCGGCGGCTCGACCGGAAGCGGCGGAGGCGGCGGCGGCTCGACCGGAAGCGGCGGCAGCGGCGGCGGCTCGACCGGAAGCGGCGGCAGCGGCGGTGACTCGCCCGGAAGCGGCGACAGTGGCGGTGGCTCGCCCGGAAGCGGCGACAGCGGCGGCGGCTCGCCCGGAAGCGGCGGCAGCGGTGGCGGCTCGCCCGGAAGCGGCGGAGGCTGCGGCGGCTCGCCCGGCAGCGGCGGTGGCTCGCCGGGCGGCGGCGGTGGCTCGCTGGGCAGCGGCGGTGGCTTGCCCGGCGGCAGCGGTGGCTCGCCTGGTAGCGGCGGCACCGGCGGTGGCTCGCCCGGAAGCGG
>JAXIVJ010000605.1:47500-200000 GCA_036785665.1 Chirona hameri
GCTGGCGCCAGCTGCTGCATCGCCCGGTGCGGCGGAGCCTCCGCTGGTGCTAGCTGCTGTATCGCCCGGTGCGGCGGATCCTCCGCTAGTGCCAGCTGCTCCATTCCAACCACTCACATCCTCACTGGGCTCTGGCTCATCTGTCATTAGCGACGGCGCATATTCTTCCTCTGTGAAGATGTTTTCGTCAAGAGGCCACAGGCCGGTCACCTCAAACCCTTTGATGGCCTTGTCCGGTGTCAGAACCCTGTTTTACGCTTTGCCGAGGAGACCACCGATATCATACATCGTGACGCGCCTTCCGCTGTTGATCCTAAGGAAGTTTTCCACGACGGTGTTGTATCCTGCTTTCAACGATTTAAACACCGTGCGGTCGAGAGGCTGCATTTTGTGTGACGTGTGGGGCTGTAGCGTGATCATGTGAATGTGGTGCTCCCTGGCATACAACACTGCTTCCAGAGTTTTATGTGAATGGTGACCGTCAAGGATAAGCAGCTGCGGGTTACTGGCACTGCTGTGGGTCCATTGTTGGAAGTGCTGTAACCACTGCAAAAACAGTTGGGCATCCGTCCAGCCGCTGTCAGTGGCACCCCCAATTGCACCTGGCGGTGTCCCCTTCATCAGCTGTTCCACCATCCTCTTTCTGGGCCAGATGAGCATGGGCGGTATGTACTGTCCTGCAGCGCTGCAAACAGCTATGACAGTTACAAGTTGCCCGCGCTCTGCGCTGGTGAGTGCTCCCACGCTTCGCTTTCCACACCTGGCCAGAATCCGTGAAGGCGTTTGCACAGTAGTAATCCCGGTCTCATCCATGTTCCACACTTGTTTGCTCTCGAATTTATGCTTTCCGAGCAGATCTTTGTAGATTTTGAAGAATTGCCGGACGGTTTCCTTGTTAAACCCGACTGCCCGACTAATGCTTGTCCCTTGCGGTTTCCTTAGACTCATATCCGGGTTGCGCTTCAAGAATCCTCGAAGCCAGTCTTCTCCTGCGCATCCGTCTTTGAAGGGATGTGAGAGCTTCAGGTTCTCCGCAAGATCAAACGTCAGCCTTCGCACATCTAAGCCAGTCAGACCGAAAAGACGACTTTCCATGTCCAAAATATGGCCCTTCAAAACGTTCTCCACTTCGGGAGGAAACACTGTGGCATACCTTCCAAGGTGCTTGATTCCTGGCTGTTTCACTTTGCCATCACGATGGCGCCGGAGCGTTTTGCATGGCACACCGTACATGCGTGAAACCTCGCGCACACCCTGGCCACGTTTCAGGCACTCGAGGGACTTTTGAATGGCAACTTCACCATACTTCTGGCGCTGTGACTTTCGCTTGTAAGTTCTCACCATTCTGAAATAAAATAATTGGCTTGTAATTTGTCTGTCCCTAAGGATCTATGATTGTGGAGGCAGACAGGGATGTTTTGAAAGATACCACTGCAAACAAGCACATTCACAATTATATTGTGTGAAAGTTGTAATCGCTTCATAAACCGCCATTTTTCTAAAATGTACATCAAAATTAGCAATATTTTCATGAACAAACATGGCAGAAGCGCGGCAAAATATCGTAACCAAGGAATATTCTAGTGACATTATTGTGACATATTTTAAACTTCCGTAACGTTGAAACATGAAATGAGTACCACAAATGCATACCATAGATTGTTGAGTAGTAAGCAGAATATAAAAAAAAAATGCACACTATGAGAACACATGTTAAACTTACGAATTAAAGAATTTGCCTTACAACACAACAATTGGTACTGAAGCCGAATCTCCTGATTGTCACGAGTTGCTATATCATTTGATATTATAACACCAAGATATTTAAACTCATTAACATAATCAATAAACTTCCACAGATCGGGGCACTGGGGCAAGACGCCTCACCAATGGGGCAAAACGCCCCATGGGGCGTTTTACCTCGCCGGAGGCGGGGCGTTTTACCCCATCACGTAGTGTCCATGAAACGTTTTACCCAGGTTGATCTGCGCCACATTTGTCGCGGATAACGATAGGCAATTTTAAAGCTAAGACCACTGACTTTTAGGTAGCTTAAGTAATCAAAACATTGCACTGGACTAAAGGGCAAAGTTTTCTCATCATATTTTACAGAAAAAATATAAAATAAACCCTAAATAATGTTTTTACCTGTATCTCTTCAGCGGTGCGTACAACGCTTGTCAAACTTGTGGAGCAAAATGATCAAGGTTTGTATATTTCTGCTGTGGCAACATTCTCAAGAACATTTTAGATATCCAGAACTTTGGGTGGGGCGTTTTACCCCGGCGGGGCGTCTTGCCCCAGGTTACCCTATCGGTGATAAGTCGCCGATATTCAGACGTTGGAACCGTGAGTGACAAATACATCAGCAGCTCTGTTACGAAGCATAAACACACGTGGACACATCGAGTCGATTGCTACATAACAATAAAGGCACATGATGCGTGCGAACGCATTCAAGCTCAAACATATCGTCTCCAGCAATGCGCTCACAAGTAAAATTCAAGTTTGATAAATCACCGGATATGCCAATCTTTTTCAGACAGCATACCACACCACTGTCTGCAGCACGCAATTATTAGTGTGCAAAGACAAACTACATGTCACATACTGCGCTTTGGAGTTTTTGGGCGCCTCAACTGCTCTATGATTATTATTATAGTGCCAGGCTGCTCGGACAACACCCGAGGGTCGATGCGAGAGTACTTGCGCTCCAGGTCCTCCCGGAGCCGCCTGATGACCCCGGGGGCGCGGTCGATGTCGGCGCCGTACATGACGCCGAGCACCACCTTGAACGCCTCCACCTGCTCTAACCACTGCGGTAACGGCACAGCCAGGCCTCCCCGGCTCAGCCGCTCGATCCAGCCAGAGCTCTTGGGGCAGCTTGGCCGGGAGCACGCTGGCCGGACACAGTGCCGAGTCTGCTGTCCACGGAGCGGCACTTGTACGCCAGGAAGCCAGCGACGTACGTCAGAGCTTCCCGGCCGAACTCCAGACTGGCCGCCACGGGGTGACCAGATGGCGGTCCTTGGTGGGCCTGCGCATCTTGCAGGAGCTGGCTGATAGCCTGCAAGTCGTCGTCCGGAGCATCCGTCACCGCCTCCTCGTCCCTGAGGTCCTTCAGGACGCTGGCGCTCAGTTACACGGGATTCTTCTCCTCCATGGCGACAGAGGCGCCGGAGGCCGATGGCTGGCTTCTTGAGCCGGCTGCTACTGCCAGTGACGCGCCCATCAGCAGCAGCCGGATGCGCGTCTGTACCTCCACGAAGCACTGCAACGTGCTTCGTGGCTCCACTTCGTGGCTCCTGCAACTCCACTGCAACGTGAACATAACATTTTATTTCATGATCAGTATGCGTACAGGCCCTGTCACTGCACGGAGGACGCCGTGCTCGACGCTGTCAAATGGACCAGCCAACACTCAGAACGAGGTGAAATCTCGTCAATCACGGCAGCTGACCTCAGCAAGGCCTTCGACAGCGTCGACCACGGCGTCCTCCTAAGCAAGCTGGGATGGTACGGGATCGACCCGACTTGGTTCCGCAGTTATCTGGACGGCCGGAGGCAGCTGGTTAGAGGCGGCGAGGCGATCTTGCCGGTTCGTTCTGGTGTGCCCCAGGGATCCATAGCTGGGCCGATCCTCTTCAGCCTGTTTACGAACGAACTGCACTGCCATCTACCGGACTGTCGAGTGATAGCATGCGCCGACGATACCCAGCTGCTCGATCACTCGCTGCCCGACCCTCAAAATCTAGAATCATTAAAAAAGCGTGTTGAAAACTCTCTGAACACGATGCAACGATGGTTTAGTTCAAATTCTCTAAAGATGAACCCCGAGAAAACAGATTTCATTTTAATTGGAACCCGCCAGACCGTGAGCAAAGCCAGAAATTTTCACCTCAGCATCACCGGGTCGGTCACCAAACCCTCACCGTCCATACGACTGCTAGGCGTGACCATTGACCCATGTCTGTCTTGGGACGTCTACATCGGCCAGATCGTCAGAAGGTGCAATGCCCTCCTGATATCTCTTTACCGGTTCCGCCACCACTTTAACCAGGAAACGCTAAAATTACTGATTGAAACGCACGTTTCCCCCTACATTCTATACTGTATTTCGGTGTGGGGCGGAACAACCAAAAATCATCTAGCCCGAATCCAAAAGATCACCAACTTCAGTGCGCGAATCGTGACAGGAGTGCGGCGTCGGGAGGGGGTCGGTCCGGCTCTGGCATCCCTGGGCTGGACCAGGGTGGAGCAGCTGGTGCGGGAGAGAGACCTGCTCAGAGTCTACAAAGCACTTCACAACCAGTTGGGCCCGCTGTCGATTCGCCGTATGTTTTGTCCCTCGATCCACGTTGTCTCGCCGGGCCACGCGTTCAACCGAAGCCGGAGACTTAGAACTGCAGAGGTGCAAACTCTCGTCCACGCAGAGAGGGTTTCGCTACCGGGCCGCCGCGTCATGGAACCAGCTGCCTCCGGCTGTTACTCGGCGACCGACACTGTCGGCGTTTCGCGCGTCACTGAAAACATTGACAGCCTGAGATCTGGCCGCCCGTATGGTGTTTGATTCCGATGTTTTTACATTCGCTGTATCACCTTTTCATTTGATCAAACTTTTGTATATTTATCTACTACGCATGTGCCCATCGTCCATATGTCTTGTGCTGCGCCGACGACCAACTACTGCCGCTTTTATCCTGATGCATGTTCTTTTTGCTGTGTTTTGTTTTTACTGTGTGCTTGACGCTATTCCTGAAAAGCCATGTTGCATGGACGGATTATAGAACCAATACATACATACATACATACATACATACATACATACATACATACATACATACATACATACATACATACATACATACATACATACATACATACATACATACATACATACATACATACATACATACATACATACATACATACCTCCACCGGCGTCGGGTTGGTGTTGGTCCCGGACATGCACCGAATCTGCGAAAACAATGCATACAAATAATAAATATTGTGTTAAGCATGCACATATTAGGACTCAGCAGTACCGTCCGTATACAGCACAGGCATACGGTGGAAGGACTGACTGAACTCGAACATGTGCAGTGCTAGCACAAATCACTGATTTAGTGCATCACGATAGTGCGCAAATGGTTAAAAGTCCGAAATGCAACGTGTTGAAACAAAAACATGTTTTGCCAACTATGCCGCTTCTTTACAATTCAGGCATCAACAGTTGATTCAAGATAGACATAGGCTCTTGCAATGGAGGCAATTATTGAAAAAGGAAGCATTTCAAGGTGGGGAGGTGCGCTAACCCGAAATGTGTTCATATACAAATCGTAAGACATCACAAAGCACAGATGACAACATTATATCATAAATTCTCACCTGGAAGAAGTTTTCGACGAAGCCCTGTGTCAGGGGCGACGTCAGGATGTACTTAAGTCCATCCTCCTGTCGTGAGCAGAGGGCGCTGTGGAGATCTCGGAGGGCGGTCGACGACATGATGAAGCCTTTCTGGAAGGGCAGCAGACCCTTGTGTTTGCCCACTCGGGCGTCCTGCACCAGCTTGGTGAAGGCCATCAGGGAGTCGTACTGCTCCTCAAACGCCAACGGCACGCCAAACCCACAGCGGTGCCTCTTGGAGTCCAGGGGTTAGCGCTAGTTGAAGACGTCAAACGCGCGGTCGGCGGCGATGACGAACTCGGCCTGCTCCCTGTACTCGTCGCCGAGGCAGTGCTGGATGGCGCGTCCCACCGTCTCGCTCAGCGTCTGAGCGGCCAGGAAGACGCGCTGATGCTCCTGGTTCGCCACCTGGCAACATATCAGGCAATACAATTGTGAGATAAGTAAACGCACACATTTACACATTTACTGCACTTGGCGGTGAAAGTGATAAATATATAACCAGCATCTACAAATGGAAAAGCTGCATAATTGACATCATATAAAATATAAATACCAATGGCGGGAGCCCGCTTAAAGGAAACGGTTCACCTTTAACATGTTTTTTTTTTAGTTGAGATAGCCAATTTGTAGTCCATGCTCGAAAATGGATTTGAGAAGCTTTCACATCTTCATAGAAACCCCTTAATTAATTAAAATTGGCTTATCGGAGTCCTAGAAGCCGGGACGAGTATCCTTCGTAGACTCACATCGCTGATTGGCTGATTTGACGTATTATTATGACGTATGGCTTGGGGAATAAGTATTATAAACATTCAAATATATAGCGCGGGACAAGAACATGCTGTTACAGTACCTTATTCCCTTCATTGCACTGAGGACTGACACCAGGCGCAGCAGTCTCTCAATAGTCACCAATAGGCAGAAACGACACTAACACCAGCCGCCTGGGAGCGGCCCGGTCGTTGACTTTTTAGGGGGTAAGACTTGAGAAGAAAACAAATATGATTTTTTTTTACCCCCATATAAGGACCACCCTAACCTGGATGGTGCATATTTTACGTCACCGAGGTTTTCTCGACAACGCTGTTCATGGGGTAGTTTTCAGCTAAGAGATGCTTTCCAGAGCATTACTAATTTTACAATAATTGAGTGTCATTATTGGATGGTGCTCATCATTGAGATCATTGGATGGTGCTCAGCCTTGGTTTGACTGACATGGGGCTGACGTCGGACCGAGATCCTTTACCGAGCTGAACCCGCCATACACGTCGTGCGATGTTTGAAAGCCACCGTCCAGCTTTCGACCCGTACCCTCTCGATGCGTGCCCGAATGTTACCCAGACATTGGCCTGACGTTGCCCCTACCTCTTTCGACGTTCAGCAGACATTTCCCCCTCTGCCGATGTTTACACCCCTTTTCCGATCTTAGCTAGCAATCACAGCACGTTTCCCAGGCTTCTCCAGACATTCATAAGACAACAAATGTATCCGAACTCATCTGTATTCATATCGAACCAATCAAAGGTCACACATGCACTGGCCGCTGTCACGACCCACCGGTCGCGCGCTTGGCCGGCCCGGTTGACCGGCCAAGTCACATGACCGCCTGCGGCTGGCGAGGGACGGCGACCGGAGTCAGCGCGGGGCCGGCCGAGTCTCGCGTCGCGGGAGGTTGCCGCGAGTACGCGCAGCACCCTCGCTGCCAGACAATCGTTGGCGTGCCACTTAATATGGCTTGCGCACTGTCAACAGTGTTTTAACAACAGTGCTATTTCATTAAAACCACTCGGACCACATCGAACAATCGCACAAACGGCAGTAGCATGCTTCTCCTCTCAGCCGCCGGGGAAACCGCCGACCGTGTTAAGGAGGCAGTGTCACATCTGTGTTTCAACACTTTCTACCAGCACCGTGCTTCCTTTCTACCAGCGCCGTACTTCAGGGTGACACCTGAAAGCAAAAAGACAAGGCAAGAGTGTCAGACGAACAAGGGTACATGGAACAAAGTTACACAATTAGTTTATAAAGACTAGGGTACGGGGACTAGGGAACAGACTGGGGGGGGGGGGGGGGGGGGGGGGGAGGGGGAGGGATTAGGGTCGATTGCACAACTTCTCGATTGCACAACTTGGGTTGGTCGGGTCACCCCCCACTCTGGCCAAGCTGTCTCAAACTCGCTAGCAAGTCCCTCTTCACTATGGGCCTGCACCACTGGGGCCGTGATGACAAGGTTCTGAAGCATGGCTTCTGGTGGCGCAACACCATCAGGTTGACTGCAGACATGTCCACCGTCCTCTAATTTATTTCTTTGAACGAATAATTATTTGTCTTTGGAGGACATGTCGTATATTAGGCGCGCCACCGACTTGCTCTTGGGTACCGGGAACAGACGGTAACATCGCCGCGGGCGGCCCGGCACCAGCACGCCGGCCGCCACACAGTCGGCCACCGCGGCCGTCATCAGCGCCGAGCGCTGAGTGACCTGCCACACGTGAGGCGCTGTCGCGGGCACGCGCACTTTCAGTCCCCTTGCCAGTACACACCGCACTCGTTGGTGACCAGCAAAAAGTGCCGCATTAACCCGGCCGGCCACCGGCGGCCGCACCCGTGCGCCAGCCTCCAGAGGCAGGCGCTGGGCGCCGATGAAGTCCATAGGCGACTCGACCGTCGTCGGCACGCCCGCGCCACCCGCCTCACCGAGAGACGGCGGCGGCAGCGACGGAGGCGGCTCCGTCAGCATGAAGACGATTCCCTCAGCCACTGAGCGAGAGTCAGCCGCCTCCAGAGGTCGCCGCCAGGAAGTCGTGTCTGGTTCCGCCAGCACATTTATTATAGACGAGACTCTTTTATTCGTTCAAAGATCGATTATGCTTCCATAGTCTATGACGGCGCCTGTTCCACAAGCAAGCGCCAATTGGACACTGTACACAACACGGCGTTGCGTATAGTGGCAGGGGCTTTTCGAACGTCACCCATCCACAGCATTCTAGCTGAAGTTTATGAGCTTCCGTTATGCCACAGGCGCAGCCTGCTCGGCATGTGATATGCCTGTAAGCTGCGGCAGCTGCCTACTCAACCGACTTACCAGCATGGTTTTTCTCGTCGTGCGTTGACAGTGTTCCGGGACAGCAGGACGTTGCGCTCCACTCCGTTCTGTGTGAGGCCACGTGAACTGTTCGATGGTGCTGGTATTAGTTTGCATAGAGTCGCCAAGATAACACCGCCGCGCATCCCACCTTGGGAGCTTGTTACACCAACCGTCGATTTATCACTGTGCTGAGTTTAGGAAAAGTGACACTCTGCCGGAAGAGTTCCGCAGCCGGACACTAGAGGTTATTGGATCCTATGCCAGATACACCCACACTTATACTGACGGATCCAAAACTGACGCAGGCGTGGGTTGCGCGTTTGTAATGGGTCTCACTACCCGGTGTTTTACTTTGCCGTCCCATTCTACTGTGTATTCATCCGAGCTGGCAGCTATACACAGAGCTCTCAGTTGTATCGAGGTCTGCGAGGGTATTCGTTACGTGATCTTTAGCGATTCGCTTAGCAGCCTCTTGGCGCTAAGGGCTTTAACCCATCTCATCCCCATATACAGGATATTTAGTTCTCCTCACATCTCTTGACCGCGCAGGAAAGTCAATCGTGCTATGCTGGATTCCTGGACACGTGGGCATAGCGGGAAACGAGCATGCAGATCAGGCTGCCAAAAGGGCTACACGAGCAGCATGCACTCGTTCGCTCCCCTTACCTGCCACGGACCTATTCCCTGCATGCAAGGAGTACGTGTGCAGAAAGTGGCAGTACGCATGGGACGAGGTGACTTCCAAGTTGAAGAGTAAGTAAGAGTAAGTTGCGGCTTAAGCTCCTTAAGCCGCAACTTACTCCATGGCATTCCGCCTTTCGAAAGTCGAGAGCGGAAGAAGTTTCCCTATGCCGACTTCGTATCGGCCACACCTATACCACACACAAATACCTGCTGTGCGGAGAGGATCGGCCGCGCTGCTCTCGATGTGGGGATGCGTTATCGGTTCGCCACGTGCTTGAGTCCTGTCTACATCTTCATAATGAACGTGTGAGGTTTTTTGGTTCTAGCGCTCTCAGTTCACAGGAGGTTTTGGGTGATGATTCGTACCACATTTCTGAGGTTGTTCGTTTCTTGCTTACGTCCGTTTTCCTGTGATCTCCATTTCTTAGTTTCTTAGTTTTGTTTTGTTTTATTTTTGTCCTGTCTCTTGCTTTGCGTTTGCAGTTTGCACGTTCCGGTTTCACAGTTTCCCGCCATCCACTCACTGGGTGTGCAGTGTCCTCACTTTCCTTCTGCCTATCCCACTGTTGGGTTGAGTGATCGTTTTGCTTGAGGTTTTATAACCAGATGTTATGGGCGCCATATAGCCTTGTAGCTGCGGTGCCCGTAAACCCAAATCATCATCACTATCTCATCTTTGTTTAGGAACACATTTCTCGCCTCGTTGGTCATGGTTGCTTTCTCAACACCACCCAAGGACAATCCCTGTCCTACTATCTTCACAGTTGAAGGGCTCCTGGATGTCACAGGCTTTGCTATCCTGGCTGCACCTCTCTTGGTCTTGTATCCTCTCCTCTTCCTCCCTCCTCAGCTTATCTTGCTTACTATCAGGCGCGACCTTGCCTCTTCTCATCTGAAATCCTCTGGGACTTGATTTGACTCCCCTTCTATTATCCCACATACTTCATCACGCACCTGTAATCAACCAGTAGAAATAGTTTCTTTAGACAGTTGACTTGTGATGGGTGACTTCGTGTTCAAACAAAAACGCAATGATTGCTTTCGGTGTTATTGCAGATCCAGGTGTACTCACTATGCTTTTCTTATTTATTCGTCGTTGCCCTGTATCTGCCCGTCTGTTGCTTCATGTACTGATTGCCTTTCCGCTAGTTTCATGCGGAAAGAAATGTTTTCTCGATGTCTCCACGACTCCAGTCAAGGGTTACTTGCAGACTGGTTCGTTTTAGGTGAATCCTATTGCTCGCATTGGATTCCAGTTATTGTTTTTTTTTCTCTTAAGATTGTTTTCTCAGTTGTGTGATGTGCATATGATTGTCATTGTCGTTGCTCATAATGATACAACCAAAACGAATACTGCTTATCACTTTTCGTGGCTCACCATTTTTGCCCTTCCATCCCAATGTAATGTTTGCTGTTGATTTTCAATGACAATTTCTCGGTTATCATCTGCTTCGATTTCATTTGGCAGCGTTTTTCGCTCATCGCCATTTTGCGGCCGTGGAGCCTGTTATGTCTGTCGCAGAAATTACAAACTTAGCCTTACATCCGGGCCTGAATGAGGGCACCAGAGCGAGCCGGCTTGGTGCTCTCAATCTCACCAACAAGTGCGACCAGCGCCCGGTTTATTTGCTTGCACTGTATTTTCATTATTGCCTTGCTGGACCAGCTGCCGCGTTCTCCGGTACATCCCTTTGCACACCTCCGTTTGTGGCGACCACGTATGCCAGTCCTGTGGCGGTTCTGTGGACCAGTTTCCGGTCCCATCATTTTGTAGTGTTGCCACGGCTTCATGACGCCGCGTTCACTGTTACCGGGGGCCAGCGAGGTGTTTCGTTTTCTGGTATTTTCCACAAATGTTGCTCCATTTCCAACTGACATTTTCCCAATGTATTTCTTCTTGTCCCAGCTTCGGCGGTACCCCTACCCCCACCCTCTCAGTACGTGCTATTCATGTTTTTTTTCTCGTAGGAAGGTGGACGTAGGTACTTCGTATGGTGATCCACCATCTCCTGCAGAGGAGGAAGTCCTTTAGATCCCATTTGCTATCCGTGTTGTCTTTCTAGTCACCACACATAGCAGTATACTGGTCAGATTGTAGTGCGCAGGAAAGTCAATTGTGCTATGCTGGATTCCTGGACACCTGGGCCTAGCGGGAAACGAGCAGGCAGATCAGGCTGCCAAAAGGGCTACACGAGCAGCATGCACTCGTTCGCTCTCCTTATCTGCCACGGACCTATTCCCTGCATGCAGGAGTACGTGTGCAGAAAGTGGCACTTTCTACCGGCCGACTCATACAGCACCATCTCTGCCCTCCAACTTCTGTCTCAACAACAACAAAAACTGCAACTTAACAATATAATTATATATTTATCACATACAACATAGTGATGATGGTGAACAGATGATTGGTCAGTCTGTTAACCTGTTCAACGTCCGCAGTGTACGCAGCGCCGCGCATTCGTCGTTGCTGATGTGCACGGCTGATTTTCTTTCGGCGGCTGATTTTCTTTTCCCGCGTTTTTCCGGATCCGCCGGCTTTCCGACACTGCGTCCGTCACCTGTAAGCGATGAAAGGAAACAAGTATGTTAGAAATGTGACTAGGATGAACAGAGATGAACAGGGGCAGGGGAGAGTGCCGTTTGACATATCTGATGAAAACATGCAGTGCGATATGGTTTTAGATATATATTCTGGATGAGACGGGGCATCTGGACAAGGCTGGAAAGATGCCTCACGGTGACAGGTCCGGATGTGCTTGGGAAGGTCTTTGTATGTCCTGCCGGACCCCTGGCAGATTGAAATGTCGCATATAAACCTGCCGCGGTTCCGGTTGCGGGTGGCCGGAGCGCCAGCAGGACGGGTTCGAGTAACGTATGGTCCTCCGCGTCGGGGCACGCCAGGTTTGCCCCCGCGGATGCCGGACCTTTGCATCGGAGCCGCGGCAAAGATACGGACGGACCTTTGACCTTACGCATTATGGGGGTAAGGCGGATCCTGTGTCATATAAAACACAACAGGGATGGTCAGAATATACAGTAACAGACGGAGAACAACACAGATGGGCAGATTGTCCAGTAACAGACAGAGAACACAGATGGGCAGTCCAGCATCAATTATTAACAGTGGTAATTGATTTACCGTTGCCCGTCTCGACCTCCATGGTACCCGCGTCCGCCTCCGCCGCCACCTCCGTCTCCGTCTCCGCCTCCGCCGCCGCCTCCGTCTCCGGATCTGCCGCCGCCTCCGCCTCCGTCTCCGCTTCCGGCTCCGCCGCCGCCAAGACGTCGCCGGCTCCGGCGCGGCCACGCCCGCCCCGCCGGGGCTCGAGCGCGGTGGCACCGTGTAGCGTCTGTCCGAGCCACTCAGTGTGGCTCGCCTATATTATGTGTATCGTTAGTTTTGCTGTGTCCCATTTTTACTCAACTCGCTTTAGGTGGTTTTCGGTTAGAGGCTTGTCTGAGCAGGCCACCAGTCGGGACCACGGACACGCTCGGTTTAAGCCAGTCATTCCATCTGGATATAGTCTTTGTGTATACAACGGACCCGCGTCGTCGGTCGGCCATTGTTAGTTTTAGGACGGCAGGAGATCAGCTCCAGTGCGCGTGACTGCCTCGCCTAGTGCGACAATTACGCCGCCCTGCCAGTGACTAATGAGACAAAAAGCGGCGCAGTCGTCCCTAATAACGATGACTGTGCCATATGGCTAAATGACACAAGCTGTGTTGGCCTGGCTCTTTGTGTGCGTCAGAGGAGCAGTGTCCGTACCACGGTTGCTAACGTCCGAACCGGCTGAAACCGGTTTTTCCAACACGCCTCAGGCGTCGGGCGCGACCTTTGGACGGAGTATATAAACACCTCGCTGGCTGACAGTGAGGGAGGTAAGGCAGCCCGGAGCTGACCCTCGGAGCACTAACATCGTGCCTCTCTGCTGTTAGCCTGGCTGTCTGTGCTCTCTGTTGGCAACTGAACCGGTGGTGTGCCTCTGACGAACTTGTGTGCTGACTGGAAATATCATCTCTGCCGTTTAACTCAACTGTTTCACCAGTCAGGAAGAGAGAGCCTAGACACTCATCACGACTCGAGTGGAAATCCGCCTCGTTACAGTGGTGCCGTGACCCGGATTACTTCTAGATTCTTCTATGTCCGGACCCTGCCAGGAGAGACAGACGAGCCAGCTCAGCATCATCTTCCGGATACCGATGGAGCCGGATCGAGAACGTGCCGACTCAGCTCGGCCCAGTTTGAGCCAAAACTACAACTCCGACTCCAACGGTCAGTGTGTGTGCTGGGACGCTCTGATCCCGTCCATCCATCTGCTCAGCGCGCCTACCTTCAGCGTTCACGGATAAGACGTCTGCCCCTACCACAAGGCCTACTTCACCCGACGCCTCTCTGTGGAGCGCGTGCATCACTGTGCTCGTCATTATAAGCCAGACGAGCACCGCTGCACAGACTGCGGCTACTGCCACGACTGCGGATGCGACCTAGTCACTACATCTACTAGCAACTTTCATCGCTGCTCTTGCGCATACTGCCTGGCTCGGTGCTGCGGAATCGGCTCGTCAAACCGCACGTTCCGCACTGCGCAGAAACAGCACCTGTTTCTACGCGCTAAGCAGGCTGAGGCCCGCTGCGCCGTTGGAGCGCTACCTAGCCAGGTTGGTCACCCAGTGCGCCTCACCTTGGAGAAGACTTGGGCAACTGTTAACCAGCTCGTGGAACCGCCGACACCAGGCCGTCAGCTCGGCCGTCTCACAAGTGAGCCCGACACGTGCCCAGTTCCGCCCAACTACCGCTGGCCAGACCAGGACTCACCAGCTGCCGGTGCGACCGAACAACCACATCTCGGCATCACTGGCCTGAACCTCCTCAAACTGCCGCCTCAGGTGACAACCAAGCTGTACGCGCCCATCAGCTCTGTTGCCATCGCAGCTGCTGTCAGATCCCAGCCTCCGATCAGCAGTGGCACCGCTGATAAGCGCGCCGAAGAAGAGACCTCCTGCAACTGCGAAGCCCAGGCTGGGACTCTTCACTCAGTTCTGGACCCAGACTGGACGCCTACAGTGATAAGCAACACCGCAGCGGCCCAAGCACGGACCAGCAACTCAGCGACAGCCCAGGTCCCCAGCGAAGCGAGTGGTGAGAGGAACATCGCAACAGCTACCTTGGGCCAGACAATCCGCAGGTAAGTGCCTCACACCAGCCCTCCCTGTTAACGATCAAATTAACGTCATGGAGACAAGGGCAATGGTAGATCAGATGGCACATTGTGTCAAAGCCTCGGAAACAATTTAGCACTGTCACAAACTCTGACTCACAACAAAAAAGCCCACCTTTGATGGATCAAATACCGATGCTTTTTCAAAATAGATGCTGGACATGGACGATATTTATGCTGCCGTTGACGTTGACGAGCAACAGACTTTGTGGGCTGCCTCTCAACTGCTGAAAGGAACCGCTACCGACTATTTCAGAGAGATCAAGGACGGACTGAACTCATGGCCCCAGCTAAAGAACCTGATGATCACCCGTTACGCTCATTTGAACCCCGCAGCTCGTTCCAAACAGAAACTGAGATGCGCCCTGCAACACACCAACGAGACATTAGCAGACTACGCTGAGAGGGTACGTTCTCTAGCTAGTCAAGCCTATGCAGATCGACTAGGAGAGAAAGAGGTAGTCGAGATCATAACTAACGCCTTCATTAACGGACTAAGAGACCGACGCCTTCAAAGCAGTATAGCCAGAAAAATGCCGACTACACTGACTGACGCTTACAACCACGCTATGTCTGAGCAACGTGTCAGCGAGCATTTATCTATGTTTACGGACAACTCATCTGCCCCCGAGCCCATGGAGTGCAACGCAATCGCTAAAATGACGGTCACAATGCAGCTGAAATTGGACACAGTGACAGAGACACTGGCAAACATTTGCCAGGTTCTATCGACCCGACAGCCACAGCAACAACCTCCATTTCAGGTCCAGCCTCAGGTAGACCAGCAGTACCAGCAGCAGCCGCCTCGATTGCCCCCACAGCAGTACCAACAGCAGCCGCCCCGATTTCCCCCACAGCAGTACCAGAACCGGTTCGATAACCGTCCGCAGCCGCGTCGCCCTGTCCAAAACAGACCGCCAATGGGAGCTAACGGCAATGCTTCACAGGAGTATCGCTGGACATTGGACAACCGTCCAATATGCCATTTCTGCGGCATCCCAGGACACATACAGCGGGCATGTCGTAAGAGGGCAGCGGCAGCCAACGCTGTCCCTCAGCAATCCCAGCGTCAGGGAAACTAGAGGAGCCTCACCCAGGAGAGGATAAAACGCAAACCGCGTATATCCTACAGGTAAGCGATAATTGCCCATACATAGACATACATATTGGCACACATCAATTTAGAACACTTCTCGACACAGGCGCGCAACTTTCCCTAGTTAGCGAAGAATTTGTGAAATTATGTGACCCTCAGCTGGTCAAACCCACCCAAAGCTCGTCAAAAATTACTCTACGCTCCGCTACTGGTCATTCGCTAGAAGTTTCTCAAACGGTGAGAATTCGCATCACTCTAGGAAAAGTTCGAATGTACCATGACTTTGTGGTGGTAAAAGATTTCAAACATGATATGATCCTAGGAATTGACTTTTTGAACGCTCGCAAAGCCAAATTAGACTTTGAAACTCAGACTCTGATTATTGGAAGTTCAGTATACCCACTGAAAGAAAGACAAGGACAAGGAAACAAAGAAATCAATCTTGTGAGACTCGCGGAGGACATAGACGTCTTCCCACGTTCGGACGTACAGGTCAAATGTTTCATTTCGAAAAAGAAGCAAGCTGGTGAAAATTTTGTAGTCACATACTGCCGTCGTCACCATGTTTTGAGAACGAACCAGGCATATTGATGCCCAATGCACTGGTCAAACTTTCCAAAAACAAACATATTCCTTGGGCTATTGTCAATGAGACTGGCAGATACGTTAGTTTCAAGAAAGGTCAAGTATTAGGGATTGCAACACAGTACCGAGATGAAGAGCAAGGCTCTAATATCTCGTCTGTCACAGTAGAGCAAAAGAACCAAAAAGAAATCAGTCCTTCAGACATAGTCAACATTCAACTTGGATCATATCCCAGCAGACCGACGCGACGCATTGGTCAAACTTTTGGAAAAGAATCTGGACGTTTTTGTGCAAAAAGACGATGAGTTGACATCTACCAATGTCACGGAGATGAGAATTAACACGCAGAACCATCCCCCGTCTTATCAACCCCCTAGACGTCCGCCTTTAGCATACCGACCCATTTTGGAAGAACAAGTTCGATAAATGCTCAGTGCCAACGTAATACGACTTAGCAATTCACCTTGGATGTCTCCTGTACTTTTGGTTCCAAAGAAAGACGGTTCTATGAGATTTTGTGTAGATTTTCGAAAAGTAAACGCCATTACAGTGCGTCCAGCAGCCAGCATACCATCAGCAGAAGATATCTTTTTACGCGTTAGGAAAATCGAAGTTTCGAACTAGTTTGGACATGAAGCAAGGTTTTTGGCAAATTCCAATCAAAGAAGAGGACAAAGAGAAGACTGCTTTTGGCACAGATGCAGGCGTTTTCGAATTCAATAAGATGTCATTCGGAATGACACGGGCTCCGGCCGTTTTCCAAAATTGCATGAATGCAGTTTTGGGCGATATTCGCCATTTTGCACTTGCCTTTGTATACGACATTATGGTGTTCAGTGAAACGTTTGAAGAACATATCAGGCACCTCGGAGAAGTGTTTGATGGACTACGCAAAGCCAATCTCAAACTCAAAATTTCGAAATGTGATTTCATCAAAAAAGAGCTCAATTACCTCGGCCATCTTATCTCAGACAAAGGAATCTCGGTAGATTCAGAGAAAGTCTCAGTAATTAAAAATCTCCAGCCGCCAGAGAATATTCGTGAAGTCCGCAGTTTCTTGGGTATGACTTCATACTACAGGAAATATGTTCCGAATTTCAGCAAAATCGCAAAGCCCCTCACAGTCCTCACCCGCAAAAACACTAGATTTAGATGGTCAGATGAAGCACAGAGCGCGTTCGAGTTCCTCAAAAACTCGCTACTTCAAGCACCGATTTTGGCCTTCCCAGACATTTCGAAACCATTCAAGTTATACACTGATGCATCACAGTACGCAATAGGTGCTGTGTTAATGCAAGACCACGATGGTCACGATCGTGTCATTCAGTATGTGTCGCATCAGTTTTCAGAATAAAAACAAAAATGGCCCACTATCGAGCGCGAAGCGTTCGCCATCGTCTATAGTTTGGAAAAACTCAGACTTATATTGATCGGCACGGATATCACCGTTTACACAGATCACAAGCCCCTAAAGCATCTCTTTACCAGTGAAATGAAAAATCCTCGTATTCAAAGATGGGCCATTATTTTAGGCGAATATGCATGCAAAATCGAATACATCTCTGGTCCCAAAAACGTAGCTGATGATATGTTATCTCGCTTGCACATTACACCCGTTGCTGGAAATTTGAATGACAATGTTCATCTGGATTGGAAGGGAGAAACTGCAGACATTAACGTAGCTGACGTTAATGTTGTCGATAACGCCGTTCAGATGGAAGTAGAGTCAGAGGAGTTGGAACAGAAACCACTGGACTATCACGATTTCGATGAAAAATCATTACGACAAGCTCAGCTTGAGGATGATTAACTACAAATTATTATTTCAGACCTACAGAGTGAGGTCCCAAATGCTCAAGTATTGTCAAAATATTGTTTTGAAGACGGTCTTTTATATCATGTCGAAAACGGTACGAAAACTAGGCCACAAACTCGCATGCAACTCGTGATCCCGCCCGCCTATCGGAAGATTATTCTTGAAGGAGCTCATGATGGTTATTTAGGCCATTTAGGAATAGAGAAAACAACTGACAAGATTTTGAAATCATATTATTGGCCAAACCTGCTAAAAGATGTCGTCCAATATGTGCAGTCCTGCGAAACATGTCAACGCAAAAAGTTGAACAAAGAAAGACGCCCGATGCAGGACATGCCGATGCGTAACGCCCCCATGGAAATTGTAGGTATTGATACATGTGGCCCGTTTCCCGTTTCTGAAGAAGGGAACAAATGGTTTGTACGATAGTGGATCATTTCAGTGGGTGGCCCGAAGCATATGCCATCCCTGATAAATCTGCTAATACAATGGCCCAGCTCCTTCTGAGTGAATTTATCCCTCGCCACGGATGCCCACGACTTATTATTAGCGATCAAGGAACGGAGTATTGTAATGCGTTACTAAATCTTGTGAACAAAGAAGTAGGAATTTCAAGGATCCGTACATCCAGCTATCATCCCCAGTCAAATGGAAAAACAGAACGTTTCCATCGCTGCATGAACGAGATGATCCAAAAACAAATTAGCGAAGATCAAACCCAGTGGGACCAGATCTTACAACCATGTTTAGGCGCTTATCGCATGAGTAAGAATGAGTCGACAAAATATGCCCCGTACTTTGTGATGTATGGACGCGACCCTGTGCTGCCGGTAGACACATTACTTCAGACCCGTCTTCGCTACTCTGGGGAAGATTACGTGCCTGCCATGTTCGAACACTTGCACAACGCATACACACAGGTCGCCAACAACTTACAGCAATCTAGGGAACACAACAAATCGCTCATTTCAAAAACAGCTACTCCGTCCAACTTTAAACCAGGTGACTTGGTTTACTATTTCGATTCTTCTGTTAGACCAGGTGACTCCACTAAACTAACACTTTCCTGGAAAAACTACTTTCGTATTGTATCCAAATTGGGAGAAGAGAACTATTGCATCAAAAACATGAACACGGGCAAAACAAAAATAGTTCACTCAGAAAACCTCCGCCATCGGGATTCGAACGATGCATGGGACAGGACGTACGACTCTGTTCGCCGACCTGTACAGGTAAGTGGTGTCAGGCCTGAAGATCAGCCCATCCGTCAACAACCGCTGCGCGCCGCACGGCTACCCTTCAGTGACCAGATCTGGTACACCAACGAAGGACCATCACAGCCGGCCCCCGTGCAGCTGACAGACGACACCATACTGCCATCATCGAATCCTGCAGCGCAGCCGACAGACGAAGCTGCAGCAGAAGCAGAAGAAGTAGAGGAAACAGGAGAGGAAGGAGAAATGCAAGAAGCCGCAGAAAACACAACCAGTCCGCTACAGCCTTCAGCAGCAACCGCCAGCCCCGCAGTCTTCTCGCCACATTCATCGGAAGGTGGTGAGCACGGCCAGCTGACACCGCTGTCACAGAGGAGCCCAGCACCAACGTCGGTGCCACAGAGGAGATATTTCCTCAGGTCGCAAGGTCCCCTGCCTGGCCCTGCTGACACTAACGCTCCTCTCGAAGGTTACAGGTACGCCAATGCCAGGCAAAGGTACGTACCAAAAAGGCAACACGACTCATCTAATGAGCGGACAAATAACGATTACAAAAGACCAAGGGTACAATATGACTCGGACTGCCTGTCTAACGGGACGGCAGCCCCAAATGTCGCTCTAGTCCAGCAGACATTTGAAAAAGCGGATTCGGCTATTATTGACGATCTGTCCAATTGGCACCCAAGAGTTTCTGGTCTATTGTTGTTTTGTGCAAAGCTTCTGTTTCCGAGCATTGGCTAAAATGTGTTTTTCTGTCTTTACAGGCGATGACCATGCGGACCATGACAATCGCACTCCTTGGCTGGCTCGCCCTGATGCTCCAAGCATCATCTGACCAAACCCCGACTGACCCAGGGCATCTCTTCATCCCTGTTGGTAAAATATACCCGAGCTATAGCTCATGGGCAGTTACCGTCTCAACTAACATTGCCCCTTATCGCAAGCAAATATATATAATGACCCAAGCAATCACGCGGCTAGCAGACACGGCTGAATTCATGAGGTCCCAACAAGCAGCCAACAGAACGCTTGGCTCCGATGCTCGGCGTACCATGATGCAGGTATCCCTAAATCAATTAGAAGCGGCTATCAATCAACTCCAACGTGAAGAGATAGATTTAACGGATACTTTCGGTGACCTTCTCTATCCACCACAATACCAAGGCACACCGCAAACATCCTCGTCCGAAACTAACCCTATGCGACCGAAGCGTGGATTAATTAATGGAATCGGTAACATCATGTCGTCCTTGTTCGGCACTGCAACCGAGAGTGAAATTAAACATTTAACTCACAACGTAAAACTTGTCAATCAAAAGGATATGGCTATTGCACATAAGTTTAACGGTACCCTTAGAGCTTTAAATGTCAGCCGTGTTGCTACTTCTAAGAATTGTCTTGCCCTCAGATCTCTGACAAAGGCTGTAAATTCCATGACCACTGCAAGTAGCAATCTAGTCGAAACAATCCGTGGGAACAGCCAAACCATTGACATCTCACTACATATCTCTGAAGTAACGGATAACATCCTACGGGTGACGCAAAGCGTCCAACGTTTATACTCAGAGCTAAACATGCTGTCACACAAACTAGCCCTGGCCCAAGTTGGCATACTTCATAAGGAACTCATTCCCCGCCTCGAATTTGGACGCCTTCTCCGCAGGATCAACAAAAACCTGCCATCTAACTTTGCCTTACCATTCGAAACCAACCAGATACCTGATTATATCAGAACTGTCAAGACTAAGCTGATTGAAGGTGCAGACGTCTATCATGTCTTATTCTATGTGCCTCTACTTCACACGCTTCATGCCTTTGATGTTTATCGCTTTTTCCCGTACCAAGTGCCTATGCATCACCACAATGTTTCCCTGAGTTATTATCCCGACGAACCCTGATATCTGCTGATGTCAGAAAACCGTCAACACTTTATCCAGCCTGACCAATCCGAGATCGAGACTTGCATCCTTGCCCGTCAACCCTTCTGCCCACTACATGAACCCGCTTACTCTACCGCTGGATCGACCTCTTGTGTAGCCGTTCTTTTCAAACGTGACTCCGCCGCCATACATGCCCTCTGCTCACCTCAAATTAAACCTTCGTATGACGCACCTAAGGCCTACTATCTGACCAAAGGTCAATGGCTAGTAGTGTCCCATCCACCCTTTCAGGTCACTATCTTTTGTGCTTCATCACAGAAGAGTCGGACGCTTTCCATCCTCAAGGCCGTCGATATTCTCTCGCTCGACATTGAGTGTTCCGCCTCCGGTGACACATTCTATCTGCCCCCATATTATGCCAGTGAGTCTCACTTGGAACTCCCGCCATTTCAGCCAGAGACACTCTATTATAACAATTCCTTACCTATTTGGCGTTCGAAGTGGTCTGACACTTTGACTAACATCTCATCTCGCCATGCCCCCTCCTGCCGCCGCTGCATATTAATGGCATGAACGCTGACGCCTATTTCGATCAATTGGAAGCCCTACCCCTGGAGCAGGTTCAAACCGAGAGTCCCGCAGCTTTTTCCAAGTCCATGTTGCCTCTCATAATTATCGGTGTGCTAGTTGTTGCTTGCCTATGCTTTGTGGTTAAGCATTGCTGCCCCAAACGCGGTCACTATGCTCTGCCCCGCTTTCATTTGGTTCGCCCCGCAGTCATGCCAGACTCCCCAGAGCCAGCCATCGAACTGCAGGAGTCTGTGTCAATGGTCTCGCCTTCGCCTACGCCCCCAGCTGACCATGGCCACGGTACGCCACCGTGTGCACAGCACTCCGTGCATTCCTTCGCTGGGCTGGACGCATCACCGACACGAGGTGTTGCTCCATCTGCCGCCCTGGCCCAGACCGCGTCTGCACTTCCTGGTGCGCGACCGATCGCCTATCTATCTCCCCTGGTGTGAGGCACCTACGAATCAGACGACTGACCCGTTGTCGCTGCTCTACGAGCCCTCGCCAGCACCTCGTCGCCTCCGCCCCTGCGGTGGCGCAATTGGCCACGCTGACGCGCGTGTGCCCGGTGCTGTGTGTGGCCTTTGTTTGTATATATTACTCGCTGACGCGCGTGCGTCCGGTGCTGTGTGTGGACTTTGTTAAGATATATTACTCGTTCGTTCGCCGCGATTTCCGTAATGTTTGGTGGTTTGTTGTCTCCCTTTGCCCTTCAGGCGTCGGGAGTGAACATTTTTTTTTCTTCTTCTAGCCTACCAAAAATGCTTATTTCATTAGTGGGGGAGGTATTGTAGCGTCTGTCCGAGCCACTACAGTGTGCCTCGCCTATATTATGTGTATCGAACTTGTGTGCCTCTGACGAACTTGTGTGCTGACTGGAAATATCATCTCTGCCGTTCAACTCAACTGTTTCACCAGTCAGGAAGAGAGCTTAGACACTCATCACGACTCGAGTGGAAATCCGCCTCGTTACAACCTCCGGCTCCGGGGGCTCACATCTGGCACGGGGCAGCTCTTCATCCGCCGGAAGATCTGAGCTTGTCAGCTCGTCGCGGCCCGGCGCCGCGCCCCTGGGCGGCGATGTCGAAGGCGCCGCGCCTTCGACATCGCCGCCCAGGGGCGCGGCGCCGGGCCGCGACGAGCTGACAAGCTCAGATCTTCCGGCGGATGAAGAGCTGCCCCGTGCCAGATGTGAGCCCCCGGAGCCAGAGCTGCCGATGATTCGCTGAAGTGTGGCCTCGTCTGCGACTCGTATGTTGGGGCCGTTCTTGATAGTTCTGCAGAAGACAAGCCCCCTCCTGCTGAAGATGGATGCCACTCTGGAGCCTCCGCTTGATCTGCGGGCTTGTAACAGTTGGTTATACAGCTGCTGATTATAGTTCGTGAGCGACTCGTTGATGTATAGCGGTAACATCTGTCGGCCGCCGTGCGAACTTGCGCCGGCTCGGCCACCGGCTCGCGCACCTCGCGTCATCAGGTCGAACCGAGAGTCGTAGATGTTATCTCTGACGCTTCGCTTCATGAATTTGCAGATGACTTTGTTGTCTTTTTGGAGCCGATGCGCCACCTGGATATCTGCCGTATTAGGCTCAGGCCCGCAATCCTCTCCTTCAGGATCTTAACGATTTTTTCTTCCATGTTTTCGTTGACTCACCTGTGCCCGAAGTCATCGCACCTGAGTATTAACGATGAAAGCCGTCTGTTCAGATCGATGCTTCGACATGTGCCTGGAGCTCTGTGTTGACTTTTACTTGATATGCAAGGTGTTCAAGTCGTTTCAGCTCGATGTCCCTATCCATCGCTTCCGATTCGAGAATAGTAATGCGTCTTTCCATGTGATCGAACTTCGCTTCGAAAGCTTTGATGACAGCTGCGATTCCGTTGTCGAGAAGCTGGCGGATCGCCGCCAGTGCGCCTCTACTCAACCCCATGGCTGGCGGCTCGGCGGCCGGCGTCCCAGCTGTCTCGGTAGGGTCGGCTAGCGGCCGTTTCGCCGCAGGCTGCCCCGGGTCACAGGGACATTTGGAGCCACGGTCCGGTGCTGAGCGTTTCGGCTTAAGGTTTTCAGCACGCCGTACCATTTCGGGTCCGGACGGTCGTTCTCGTCGACTCGGTGTGGCTGAGTGAGTCGCGAGCGTTACCCAGTTCGTAAACGTCGACTCGTCAGCACTAGTGTCGGATTCCATGGATACAGAATCTGAATCGCTTGCACCGGTTGCACTGATCGCGAGTCCACCAGCAATATTGTGCACTGATTGCCTGAGACAGCACTAGTTCATTGCAATACGCCTTTACTGCATCACACTATGCACTGCTGGACGGTCTGGTCACCCGAGCACGCGCGCAGACGCCTACGCAGCTGGCATGCCGGGAGCGCGCGGGACACGTCCGACCGGCACCAAGGTCACGCGCCGAATGAAAAAAGTTGAAGGAGCTTAGCCGCAACTTACTCCATGGCATTCCGTCTTTCGAAAGTCGAGAGCGGAAGAAGTTTCCCTATGCCGACTTCGTATCGGCCACACCTATACCACACACAAATACCTGCTGTGCGGAGATGAGCGGCCGCGCTGCTCTCGATTTGGGGATGCGTTATCGGTTCGCCATGTGCTTGAGTCCTGTCGACATCTTCATATTGACCCCATTTACATGAGTAACGGAAAATGACGATAAGAGAGGAAAAATGACGATAAGCCAAACAAACGTATGTTTTGACTCATGTAAACGGGTTTTCGTGGGATGAAACTGACGATAACGCTAAACGTAAATTTACGTTAGGATTTGAGTAAATTTACGATAAGACACCAATTACGAAACAGACGATTCGATACCCTTCCTTCACTTGTTGTTTATTCAATACAGTGGACGTTTTATTTAAAAAGTATAATTGATCTGAATATGAAAAATCCCAAATAAAAGTATCTATACTTTGTTGTCCTTGGTTTGGCATACAATTATTTATAAATGAAGTCCCTTGTTTCGTCATTAATGAATGCTCGTTGCTCCCCCAGAACCCGCCGGCGACGCATCTCGTGAGCGCCACGTTGAGCATCGTTCGCCGCGTTGGCCATTTGGGTTCTGTGCCCTACGGCTGTATCCAGTTATTTTCAGACCTTGGCTATTTTCTGCTGGTCAATAAATATCAGTAAACAGTGATAGCTTGAAGTTATGCGGCACTGGGCTGTGGAGGAGGAGAGGACGTTGCTGTCGATAGTCCAGGAGCAGAACCTGATGTCAGCCATGGACGGGCGAAGAGTCCGGAATGCTCAGGTTTGTATTGCATCCAGAGGCGGAACTTTTTGTTTTTCGTTGGTGTTGTAATTGAGTCGGCGACCGGGGGGGGGGGGGGGGGGGGGGGGTATTATTTTTTTGTATGGTCATCAGCTAAGGGTCATTATTTTGTTTAGTCAGACTTGAGTCGACTACAAATAATGAGCCGTTACAAGTCCGCTAAGGGCCCCTCAGACCGAAGGCACCTCAGGCTAACTGAAGGCCCCTCAGGCCATCCGAGGGCTAACCTAGGACAACCAAGGCCCATCAGACCGACTGAGGGCCACCTCAGGCCGACCGAGGGCTCCTCAGGCAGACTGAGGGCCCCGGGCCGGCTGAGGCCCCCCTGATTTTGATTAATTGGAGATTGAGTCTCGGTTACTATGAAGACCGCCGCTGCCTGTATCCCGCTACTGTATCGAAAATAAGCCTTGGCTACCATCAGCCGATCTAGCTTAGTGGTATGGCGTCAGACTTTGGCGCAGAGGGCCCCGGTTCGAATCCCGGCGACGGCCAATTGTTTTTTTCGACGCTGAACGAATCTTAGGCCGACCTGATCACAGCACCCACAACACCCACAACACCCACAACACTAAACAACACCAACAACACGAACAGCACCACCAGCACCAACAACACCAACAATACCGAACACACCAACAACACCAACAATACCAACAACACCAACAACACCAACAACACCAACAATACCAAACACACCAACAATACCAACAACACCAACAACACCAACAACACCAACAGCACCACCAGCACCAACAACACCAACAACACCAACAACACCAACAATACCAACAATACCAACAATACCAACAACACCAACAACACCAACAATACCAACAACATTAACAACACCAACAACACCAACAACACCAACATCACCCACACCACCAACAACACAAACAACACAAACAACACAAACAACACACACAACACCCACAATACCCACAACACCCACACCACCCACAACCCCCACACCACCCATAACACCCACAACATTCACAACACCCACAGCATTCACAACACCCACAACATTCACAACACCCACAACATTCACAACACCCACAACACCCACAACATCCACAACACCCACATTACCCACAACACCCACAACACCCACAACACCCACAACACCCACAACACCCACAACACCCACAACACTCACATCATCCACAACACCAAGAACACCAACACCACCAACAACACCAACAACACCAACAACACCAACATCACCAACAACACCAACAACACCAACAACACTAGCAACACCAACAACACTACCAGCACCAACAACACCAAAAACACCAACAATACCAACAATACCAACAACACCAACAACACCAACAACACCAACAACACCAACAACACCAACAACACCAACAACACCAACAACACCAACAACACCAACAACACCAACAACACCGCCCCGCCACCACCCACCGACTATGCCCACGCCCACCGCCCACCGCCCACGCCCACCGCCCCGACGCCACCCCGCCATCACCCACCAACGCCCGCCACCGCCGCCACGTCCGCCACGCTCGCCTGCTATATAAATTAGCTGGCTATATCAATTGCAGGCTATATCAATTGCAGGCTATATACATTCCACCCATCTAGTACATATTAAAGGGACTGTCCCACCTTTTTGAAAGTTGTTGAATCACACTTAATTGTATGTCTACATGTCAGGAGAGGTCAGCTGAACATGTTCGTTAACTTTTTTCTGCATTTTTTTATCTTGGAAGATATTCAACTTTTAGTTTTAAACGGAAAGTTGGGTTGGTGATGTCATATGATTTTGGTAAATAACATGGAAATCCTTTGTGCTGCTAATTGTATGGCACCATTTTTTGTCGACATCTATTGCGCATAAAAACAGCGAACCACCCGGTGTCTAGATTGGCTAGCACTATCAGCTGGAGTTGTTGCAGCAGTTGGCCGCCAGGGACCACTAGTGAGCCAGGGTGTTATGACGTCGCAAGCAAATGGTGCCACTAAATATTGATTGATTGATTTATAAATAAATAAATATTTAGCATTAAAGATTTAACTGGTACAATTTGCTTAACACCCTGGCCCACTAGCGGTCCCTGGCAGACCCCTAGCCTCCCCTCACCGTCAAACCCTAGCCTGCCCTCACTGTCAGACCCCTAGCCTTTCCTCCCTGTCACACCCATAGCCTCCCCTCACTTTCAGACCCTAGCCTCCCCTCACCGGCAGACCCCTAGCCTCCCCTCACCGTCAGACCCCTAGCCTCCCCTCACTGTCAAGACATCTAGCCTCCCCTCACCGTCCCACCTGTAGCCTCCCCTCACCGTCAGACCCTAGCCATCTCTCACCGTCATACCCCTAACCTTCCCTCACCGTCACACCATCAGACCTCTAGCCTCCCCTCACCGTCGGACCCCTAGCCTCCCCTCACTGTCAGACCCTAGCCTCCCCTCACCATCAGACCCCTAGCCTTCCCTCACCATCAGACCCCTAGCCTTCCCTCACCGTCACACCCATAGCCTCACCGTCATACCCCTAACCTTCCCTCACCGTCACACCTCCCCTCACCGTCAGCCCCTAGCCTCCCCTCACCGTCATACCCCTAACCTTCCCTCACCGTCACACCCATAGCCTCCCCTCACTGTCAGACCCTAGCCTCCCCTCACCATCATACCCCTAACCTCCCCTCACCATCAGACCCCTAGTCTTCCATCACCATCAGACCCCTAGCCTTCCCTCACCGTCACACCCATAGCCTCACCGTCATACCCCTAACCTTCCCTCACCGTCACACCTCCCCTCACCGTCAGCCCCTAGCCTCCCCTCACCGTCATACCCCTAACCTTCCCTCACCGTCACACCCCTAGCCTCTCCTCACCGTCATACCCCTAGCCTCCCCTCGCAGTCACACCATCAGACCCAGCCTCCCCTCACCGTCACACCCTTAGCCTCCCCTCACTATCTCACCCCTAGCCTCCCCACACCGTCTCACCCCTAGCCTCGACCCTCACCGTCTCACCCCTAGCCTCGACCCTCACCGTCAGACCCCTAGCCTCTCTTGACTCAGGCCCCCAGCCTCCCCTCACCATCAGACCCCTAGCCTCCTCTCACCGTCAGACCCCCAGCCTCCTCTCACCGTCACACCCCTAGCCTCCTCTCACTGTCACACCCCTAGCCTCCCTTCAGCATCAGACCCCTAGCCTCCCCTCACAGTCACACCATCAGACCCCTACCCTCCCCTCACTGTATGCTGTATGCTGATTGAGTGACCACATTTTATACACATCCTGAAATTGAAGCTGTTCTCATTGGGTCTTCCTTTCTCTTTTCAGATATACCAGTACCTCTCCGAGGCGATGTCCGAGAGGGGGTACGACCGCCCGCTGGACATGTGCCGGAATAAACTGAAGGCGTTGCGCAATAAGTTTAACGCTAGCAGTAGAGCAATAGCGCGCTCCGGAGCAGGGCGTTTGGAGGAGCTAACCAAAACGAAGACCTGCTCCGAGAGCTCCTGGGAGGGCGTCCCACTGCCACCGCCTGCATCACGGCTATGGATATCACCTTTGAAGAGGTGGAGGAGTCCGATGGTGATAAAATCATGCCTTGCTAGTGTCAACACCTCCATTACTTATTTGGATGTTAAGTAGATATTACACATAATAATTTTGCATTCATATTTCCTGATCTTACAGTCCCTCATGTTGCACTTGCAGGGTCGTTACATACGCCACGTATGCAACGATGAGTTCGGGTGGCGTCAGAGTCTGGCAGCTGCTCTACCTTATCAAACAGGTCTTATTGCGTCAGGATTACAGGACAGGACATGATTATTAATACAGGACGGCCAGCCGCATTGAGGCCGGTTTATGGTTTAATTATTGTTAGAACTTCCATTTTTCGGTCAGTACATTCATATGACACGTAAATATAATCGTCCAATCATTGCGAATGTACGTCTGCGTGACCACTGCATGGCTAAGTTAATCGTCAGGTGCATACTTTTTTAAACCACAATCACAAAAACTCGACTATGCGATACATTTCGACTTCGGACCCTGCCTGTGTCACCCACTCAAAAGCGGTGTCTGCATAATGCCAATCTGACCTTTGACATGTTGTATATTCCTCGTTAACCGACTTCCATGTATCGTTTCAGTGGACCCCTTCGTCAGCTTCCGAGGCAGCGAGATGCAAGTAAATACGGACGACGTATCGACCATCGCCGAGGAGCTGTGTACCGAGTCCGACGATGTTTCAACCATCGCCGAGGAGCTGACGCCGCAGGTGGTGCTCGAGGAGGACGACAGCTGCATCACCTATTTACCTCCTCCCTCACCATCTCGGACCCGTCCCCACCGCGACCAAGCTCTGGCTCATCTGCTCCTCGACCCAGCCCCGGCCCATCTGCTCCTCGACCCATGCCCGGCCCATCTGCTCCTCGACCCAGCACCGGTCCATCTGCTCCTCGTCCCGGTGCATCTGCCACTCGGCCCGGCGCGCCTGCTCCTCGACCTGTGCCGTCTGCTCCACGACCCGGCCCCGTCCCGTCTGCTCCACGATCCGGCCCCGGCCCGTCTGCTCCACGACCCGGCCCCGTCCCGTCTGCTCCACAACCCGCCCCGTCCCATGTACAGCCCGTCCACGCAATTCCTCGTCCACATCCTCATCCTCCGGCTCCGTGTGCCCATCGCAGCCAGCGGGCACTCGGCAACGCCATCCCACCAGACTCGCTACCCCACAGAGAACTCCGCTCAGATGGACGACGACGGCCTGAGCGGCACGCCGAGGGCCACACAGCAGCGGCAGGCCCGGCGCCGCGTCGCCACGTCCCAACGGGATAAAGTGCTGGCCTCCTTAACCGCCATAGAGGAGGAGGAGGAGCGCCAGGCAGCCAGACGCCAGGAGGCGCGGGACGCCCGCGAAGATCTGTTCCAGCAGGCGCTGCTGGAAGAGATGAGAGCGGGACGGGAGGTGATGCGGGAGGCGGTAGAGGCGATGCGCAGGATCAGAGAGCACGCGGACCAGCCGGCGCACGACCGCCGCCGGTGGAGGTCGCGCTCGCCAAGACATTGAGTGTCTGTGCCCGTCCCTTGTCCGTGCCCGCTCTTGAGCGCCGCTGAGATTGTTTGAAGTTCGCTTATGATATCCTAGAATGGACGTTTGCTATTTTAACTTTTGATTAGTGCCGCCTGTGAGGATGTTCACGCGTCTGCGCCCTGCGCATATTCAGAAGTCGTGTAATGTTGTGTGTACGCTGAACGCTCGATATACAAGAATATACGTTTGTTTGTATGCTAATTTATTTTGGAATGCTTTAAATGCATGGGACATGACAATTGACAAGGCCTCGGCACGAAAACCGCTGATTCCATTTTTCCAAGAAGCCGTGGAAACCTCCAACGGCCATGTCCTCGGGTTAAATGACATGCCGCATGATGTGTATATTGGTGGCTTCAAGCAACTACCAAAGCTTCAACCCTGCTCCCTGCGGGGGGCAGATTCTGCCCCCCCCCCCTGTGGGTTTTCGCTTGCTGGTCCTAAACTACTGGGCCAAGAGTCTGACTTTTCCCATCATTGATTTGCACGTGTTGTCAAAATTTTAACAAAATCGGCCCAGCAGAGGCGGTGTAAGGCTCCTGTTTTTGGGAGGGTGTTACGAATGCGTTTGTGTGGCGCATACTGCCTTCATAGTTGGCGGTACAATACATGCGTCAGAAACCTTTTCACAGCAATGTGCATCATAAATATTGGAATTGTACATATTTTGGGGGCAGAGGCAGGGAATAGGGTTAACCCGCGAAACCCTGGGGCTTTTTGCCCATGCCGAGCCTCTTTGAGCTTTTCGACGATAGCAGTTAGCACACAAACGCGCAAGCAAACGCGTAGTGATAGCGACTTGAAGCTTTCGGTACCGGATCAAAAACAAATATTGCATAAAGTGCTTGAAAGCAGAAACTTGAAGGCCGGGAGGACCGGCGGCTGCCGGTTTAATCAATTTAGGACGTGCATGACTGTCATGTTGATGCCAAAATCCATCAACATTTCACTCAGCACATAGAGTGAAATGTTGATTTGTGAGATGGAAAAAAACATGCATTTGCGACACATATATTACCTGTGGAAATTCCGGACAGGTTAGCTCAACACCGAAAACGTGTCAACCATCGCCGGGCCATGTCAGGCCAAACTAACACGACAACAAACGCATTTCAGCACAACATAGGACGATCACAGCTTCATCACCTGTCTACCTCCTCCCTTCACCCTCTCGTACCCGTCCCCACCGCGCCCCGACTGGTCCCCACTGCGCTCCGCCCAGTCTTCACAGGCACTCCTCACAGTGCTTGTGTCCTCACAAGACGCAGGCACTGGTCCTGTCCCAGTGGTTCCGCGACGCCGTCCACTGTAGCGGGGAAGACGATCACGGCTGGAGACCAGCTAAAGCTACTGGGTGTCACACTGGACCGGCTCATGCACTTCGGGCCCCACTGCTGCCGGACCGCCCAGCTCCGCAAACTCACCGGCCGCGACTGGGGTTGGAGGAACGCCAGCTCCGCACAATAGCAAACGGTTACGTGCATAGAGCTCTCGAACACTCCGCCGCGGCGTGGCTGCCTGCCACACCACTGGCACACCAGATGCTCCTGGAGAGGGAGATGCGTGCGGCGGCAAGTCATCACTGGATGCCTCCTTCCACCCCGGCTCACGCGGTGATGGCAGAGGCCGGCCTCGCCCCAGTAGCGGAGTGTCACTTGGTACTAGCGACGCGGCTGCTGGCGAAGGCCTGCGCGCTGCCGGAAGAGGACCCGCTCCGCACAGTGAAAGAGGCGAAGGCCCCGGCCCGCCTGTCCTCCGTGACCGGCTGGTGCCGCGTCGGCAGGGATGTGTGAGGTGCAGTGGGTGTGGCCCCACCACGCCCCGAGAGATCAACGCGCGGATAGCCGCAGAGTCGACTGCCTCAGCGGGTAGTTTTTGCAAGATGTGTCCTGATTGCATCCCGGGCGTCCTTCGAGCTGCGCTCGTTAGATGCCGCATGTGAACCTGCGCCAGGCTGGGGATACTGACGGGCGACATCCAGACTGAGGAGCCAAGCGTCATGAAAGATCTCACGCTGTGACTCACAGTAATTGTGGAGGATGCAGCACGCTGTGACTACAAGCGGCACGTTCCCTATATCTATTTCCATTCTCTTTTGTAGCTTGCACCATCTCCCCTTGAGCCTACCGAATGCGCACTCTATCACCATGCGCCCCGCACTGTGATACACATTGACAGACTCTCGTTCCGCCTCCAGCTGTTCTTGCTCCTCTGTCAGTCCCCTGGTTGTTGCTGACGCCAGGGCCAGGGCGTAGGGCTTCATAAGCCATGGTCGCAACGGGTACGCCGGGTCTCCGAGAATGCAGAGCTGCACAGGAACGCCTTCTATCGGCTTCGGTTTCTGAAATAAACAGGTGCGCTGAGTGACGTTGCAGCATGCAACGGGGTAGGGAATAGGACAACACACAGTGCGTGTTGCAGGGTGGAACAATACACAGGACAGCGCACATGGTGGGGCGCAAGCCATAGCACGTGAGGCAATGCAGGCAGAGCCCGACAAAGCACTCAGGTCACGTGACCGCTGAAAGCGTCAGCTGGTGGGTCGCCCTTCACTGTCGGCGTTCGGCAGGCGGCGACTAGGCGGCACGCGTGCTGCACAGGGCGTATGGAGTTGCATTGACCCGGGGTTCGTAAGATAGCCTCACCGCTCGTACCTCATTATCCACTCTGGACCACGAACCAGACATAATAGGAGATGTCACAGTGATTTAATGAGGTGCGAGTGCGACGTAATGTTCATCATTTTCAATATAGGTTTATAAAGAGAGCAAGGATGTAAAGAGCGTTTTCATTAGTTGTCATATGTGATAAGCGAATCTGTTCCAGCCTTAGCAATACCAACGGGAGTACTATTCCAATATCCATTAGTGCTTCGGCGCGCTTACCTTTGGTAACTGATCGCAATGCTGGTACAGGGGAGTTGTCAGCACACCCGCGTCGTGACTGCTCCCACAGGCACCACAATTGACGCTGCGGAACCTGTGAAAAAATGGCTCATAAGAACAAGTACGTCGAGTGATAACTACCAGCTGTGTTGACGCCTCTTGAAAAATGAAAAACGCTATGAAGGAACAACACCTATTTGTATGCACCATTTCATTAGTGTTTCAAAAGTAAAAGCAACAAAGCCAGTCCTGTGATTGCATATACGCCCAATGTGCTTTTTGGTAAGCGTGAGCTTTTCAGTTATACATGTCTGTGTTTGTTTTGCAGAACTGAAAATAATGATATGAAAATGTTCAACCCGTCGGTTAGCCTAGTAAGGATGTTTGCGATGGCAACCTGCCGCGCGAAGAATCGCCTAGTTTGAGTCGACCCTAAGCTGCATGTGTGGCTGACATCCAAGGCTCGTCATCTTTGATCATGTATAAAACGTTCACATAGCATACTACATCCGGTGGCGGCTGGCGAGTAAACGTATTGTCAAGTCAAGTATCATGCAAGTTTTTGTTGTAAAAACCATGAAACTATCTATTTATTTGCCCCCTTACCATACCACGGGGTGAAACAAACAACAGGCACTTGCTACTTACATGTATCTGTCATCGCAGACTGCCTGGAGCTGCACGGACGGCCAGCCCTTCCTATTTACATAATTTCGGTAGCCATCGCTGGGGGCAGTGATGGGAATGTGCGTGCCGTCGATGGCACCATACGTTTGTGGGAAGCACCACTTTGTATCCCTGAAGGCGGCGGCTGTTGGCGGGAAAGCAGGAAGTGGTGGCTGTTAGCGAGGCTGTTGGCGGAACAACAGGGGAAGCGGTGGCTGTTCGCGGGACAATCATGAGGCGGTGGCTGTTGGCGGGACAATCGTGAGGCGGTGGCTGTTGGCGGGACAATCGTGAGGCGGTGGCTGTTGGCGGGACAATCGTGAGGCGGTGGCTGTTCGCGGGACAATCGTGAGGCGGTGGCTGTTCGCGGGACAATCGTGAGGCGGTGGCTGTTCGCGGGACAATCGTGAGGCGGTGGCTGTTCGCGGGACAATCGTGAGGCGGTGGCTGTTCGCGGGACAGAAGAGAGCGGTGGCTGTTAGCTTACTGTTGATCACAGATGACAACAAATCAAGAATAAAAAACATGAAGGTGCATCACCATTGACCATTGTCAACTACAAGCAATGAAATACACAATTAATAGGTTCATGAGTAGACATCATATGCATCTGGAAGCATGACACATATTATAACACAGTTACCAATTACGAACCGTGGTTAATGTTCACATATTGCCATATATATATCGGTGATTCTGCACTCACTCCATCTCCTCAGTGTGGGCCGCCATGCTGGAAAACACGGCAGTGACATGCTCCAGGGATTCCACGTTATTTCGCGAAATCCCGCGAGAAATTTTTGCGTTTAGCGCCCTCCGAACGGCCATTCGCAAAAGATTTCGCGAAATGCGTGGGAAAACGGTCCTTCCGAACGCACCCTAAAACAATGTCACGGCGCTGAACGATACAAACATCCAGTAGAGAGCCTGAGGCGTACGTGGAAGATGTTACCGATTTAAAGAGCGAGTAATTGTCGAGAAACTCCTCTAAGCGCCTACGGCCAGGGTCATGGCCAGCCTTCAAAAGGTCACAGTTCAGGTCACCGCAAATCACCGTGGACGCGGTCGGGCACTTCACTAATACCTGCTGCAGCTGGCGCTCCAAGTCGTCAAAGTCCGCCTGCAGCGCCGTGACCGTGTGTCGAGGTGGGCGGTAGACACTACGGATCACGAGTTGGCGTCCACGTTCCTGCTTGATGACGGCCCAGAGGGACTCGAGCTTGCTGTCCGGGCTCTTATCGGTGGTAAGCTTGAGCGGAGATGCAGTTAGGGTGTTTGGTGGCCAGAGCAGCTCCACCGCACCCGCGGTTGTCGGGCAGGTCAGCGCGGTGGAGGGTGTAGCCTGGGATGACTAGGAGTCTGGTTGGAGTGCTGGGCCGGAGCCACGTCTCGGAATAGCGATGATATCGTAATCCAGGCGGTACAGGTCGTTGGCAAGGTCAAGGAGTTTGGGCTTCAGTGACTGGACGTTGATGGAGCCGATGCGGATGCCGTTCCAGGTGTTGATGCGGATGCCGTTGCAAGTGTTGCCGCCTCCTCTCCCCCTCCGTCCGCGCGCCCCCCGGCGCTGCGGCCGTCGGCCACCGCTGCGCGGCTGCGCGGCTGCGCGGCTGCGCGGCTGCGCGGCTGCGCGGCTGCGCGGCTGCGCGGCTGCGCGGCTGCGCGGCTGCGCGGCTGCGCGGCTGCGCGGCTGCGCGGCTGCGCTCTCGGCGTGCCGGCCCGACCCGGCCGGGCCGGGCTAACGTCACTGGTAGGCGGGGCCGCGCCACTGGCGGGAGGGTGGGGCCGCTTGCGGGAGGGGAGTCTCGTCGGTCGACTGTGACACCGAGCGGGGTGGTGACGTCACCGCCCGGGGCGGGGCAGGCGAGGGGCGGCTGACGCGGCTCAGGTTGCAGTTTAAAAAAAACTCTGGTGGGGGTGCAATAGCACATGTACCCGTGGTCGACTTTTATAATCGTTTCTGAACGATGAACAGTTGTGTCTGTTAAATACCGGCTCTCCTACTCATTTCACCATGCCTTCCGGAAGTACTTCCGTTTTAGACCTCAGTCTTATCAGTCCACAGCTCATGACACTTTTCATGGCGTGTAGCTGAGGACGCCATGGGCAGCGACCACTTTCCGGTATGGCTGGAGTACCAAGAGGCTGCCGTGGGAACGCGGCCGCCACGTTGGCACCTGGGGAAGGCGGACTGGGGAGATTTTGAGGAACGGCTAGAAGCAATCTTCTCGGAAGACCCCGCACAGGCGCCCTCCGTAGCGGAGTTCACTGCTGCACTTGTAGATGCCGCTCAGGCGTGTATTCCTAGGACGAGCGGCGTTCCCAGCCGTATCCCCGTTCCATGGTGGACAGATGAATATCAGGGCACGTCGAAGAGCTTTTAAAGCTTTCGATAGGCATTCCACCACAGCAAACATGATAGCCTTTAAGAAGGCCAGGGCACATGCCCGGCGAACCATCCAGGAATCTAAGCGGGCCAACTGGAGGAAGTACGTCGGGCAGTTGAACCGTTCCTCACCAGTGTTTGCGGTGTGGTCCCGCATAAAACGGATTTCCGGCCGTTTTTCTGCACTAGCCTTGCCGGTGCTTGAGGTGCGTGGCGAGCAGCTTTTGCGTCCTGCTCTGGTAGCCAACGAGATCGCTCGTGCGCTTGCTGAACACTGCGTAAGTGACCCACATTTCTTGCGTTTGAAAAGTCGTGAGGCCAAATCGGTCGACTTCTCCACACTGTAAAAAAAAGATTAGCACGCAACGGGTGATAATTCTGATGCCGAAAACAAGCACCTTAACCGCTAGTTCGAGCGCCTAACGTGGTGCTAGGAAGGTGCCAGGTATACTAGCACCAAAGAACTGCTAAAAATTTAGTACCATACAGATGCTAAACTCGGGTGCTTATTAAGGTTCATATTTAGTAACGCACCGGTGCGTGCCGAAAACAAGCACTTTAAAAGTATTAACAATGGTGCTAATCTTGAAGCACTCTCCCATAGCACCACATTACAGCACTCTTAACGCATCTCGTTAGATACATTATTGGTGAACTAGCACCAATAAAGTGCTTACTACTATTGGTTAACGACTGTGTAGCTGGAAAATGGTGGGGTGTAGCGCAATCAATTTTAGCTATTCTATATCATTAACTAGTTTTTATAAAGCTGGGATTAAATAAATCATCGCATACAAGTCACGAATAGTTAGCACGCAGCAGTTCGCGTATACATAGTGCCCATCTCACAGCCCAGTTTCAGCCGGGTTGTATGAAAAAGTAAAAAATGTGCAATGCGGGTCACATTTATTACAGTCAAGCGTAATGTAACGTATACATCGACGAAGACGGAACGATAGCGTCTAGGAAATATACGCGGCACTGGCAGCCTCGCCCAACTGCTGCAGTGCCGCGACACCACCTGCGAGGCAGCCCGATGCCCACTGTGCAACGAGGAGGCTGACACCCCCCGTCTCGTCCTGCTGACGTGTCCGGGGATGATGGGCATCCGGCTCAGATGCCTCGTCAACATCCTGCCGGGGCCCGAGGAGGTTCGGCGCAGTGTCGCCGTGGCGGCCCTGACGGCCGCCTTCAGGGCCCTCCACAGCCGATATGCTACGCCGCTGGGATACCCACGGCTGGTGGGTCCAACGACAACAGGAAATATACAGGAGGACGCTTATCGGAACAAGCGGTTATCAACGGGTTATCCAGACCTCAGACACATAACACAGAAAGAGCCTCTACTCGTAGCTTAGATCGGCAGGGTGGCGATCTGCCGACGGAAGGATAGGGGTTTCATAGGAGCGCGCGAGCCGTCATCAATTCCCAATTTCCAAAGATGTTATTGTCTATACGATCCAAAATTTTGAGAATTAAAAAAAACTGGAATATATGTTAGAAAGACACGTAGGATGAACAAGTATACCACATTTTAAAACAATATCTAAATTTTTGACCCCAAAATGGATAAAGAAAAACATATAATCTGATGACATCATTTTTTGGGAACTGCGTTTTTGGGCATTTAGAGACATACGCAAAAACAAATTAAACCATTGGAATCCTGGGACAAAACTGGACCAGAAACATGTGTTTTCTATTGCAAATTTTGCACTTTACAAATTTACCTTTTTTGACCTGACATTGAGTTCAAATGTAAAAATGACCGTTTTCATTGAATTCTACGTCTGAAAGTATCCATAAAACATGTGTCACACGGCTTTCATACGACTTTTGCATATGGTGACCTTTCGTGACCTCATCTTGAACTTGACCTGTGCTTAGTTTGAGACTTGTACTCTAGCAGTACCTTCCCCTCTTAATTGGAAGTGTCTTGGTTGAGTTTGGGCGCGCTGCTGTTAATTTTTCGGTCATTATATCCCCTAATACAAAATCGCTTAATTTTGACCTTTGACCTGACCTTGACACTATATTTGACAACTTAATGTTCAGTATGCTTTAGATGCGTCTTTTAGAGAGCTTTCGAACGCCGCCTCGCGGGTCTCGATACGACCATTGGTTCTAGAGATAGCAGGGGGGGCGGATCCGACCCGACCCGACCCCCCCCCCCCCCCCAACAGGCGGTCGTGGGTACGAAAACAGCCCAGGCGGTGCCGGGTTAAGTAAAATCTGACTTTACCTATGATTAGTTTCTCCGGCACAAATGAGGGTCAAGCGTGAATGAGATAGACATGCACATTATTGCGCGAGGCAGAAGATTCACGGTACCTGTGCTCGTCGTACAATGTAGGCCTCGGCCAATTTCTTCTATGGCCTTTGCAGTCGTCACCACCTTCGCCTCTATGTAGTCCCGTTGCCCAGCCAGCCTGTCCACCTCCAGGTAGAACTGAAAACATTTGAGAGCTGTTAATGGCGCAACGCTATGTTGTTCCACGATCAAGTCTCTATCGATAATGAGGAGTGACGATTCGGGTTTAGGGTTCTCTATATTGGTCCCGCAGGCTCAGAGCATGGGCTAGTTTCAAACGCGTTTTTGTGTGGTTTTAAACCAATTTGGTCCAATTTGGATAAAATTCGAAACGGCACCGTTGCAGACCAAGATGCATCGAATGGTCTGTCACTCGACTCATGGAACAACTCATTGAATATGATGTGTAGTCGGATATGTAGTATGGTATAAACCAAAACGAAAAAAAAAAGAGAAAACTATCGCGAATCAACACACAGGACAGGTGATTTTGGAGGTGATACGAAATGCTCCCGCGGATATAAATATTACCCGCCTCAAATCACAAACATAAGCCACATGACCACAAGTTTCAAGGTGGTTTTTATTCAAAGGGACTCGTTTGTCTCAAGGGCTGTTTATAAATTACCTTACGCTTCGAGGAGGGAGGCGAAATAATATGCAGGTACGTATTCAATAGGAACCTAAAAATACAAAACGTAGCTTTGGGGGAGGGGGAAATAATCAAAGTAAGCGTAACGTATTTAAACGTTATTGTCTTATTGGCATTAGCAGCGTTAGCAGTGTCCGCTGAAGCTCCGCGTTTTGCTCCCTATTATTGCGGTTTCTGACAATGATATAGCTTTAAAGTATATTCATTATGATGTGTATTTATTTTTGATCCAGAGGCCGCGAAATAAGACTATGAATCGGAGTGGTATTGAAGATATTGAAGATCTTAAATTTATATATTTGTGAAATTTTGTTAGCATTCATCAGTCTTCACCACAGATCCAGCAAATATTATGCGCTGCAAACGTGAAGCTATTTTAACGTAATCTCTCAGTTCCAAGAAAAATATTTTTGACCACCACCAAAATAGTTTCTCTAACTAAAAATATTATATATTATATCGTCAAACCTGTCACGTCTATTTGAACGATATTTTCTTCACACTTTCTCTAACGTACGCTTCTTTATTCTTATATGGCTTAACATCCAAAACTTCGGCGTGCGCAGAACTTATTACCCAGAAATGGCAGTATGTAACGAACATGGCCTCACTGGAAACGATAGGTGGATCACTGCAGGCAAACAAAAAAGAAGATGAAGAAAAGCAACGCAAAAGAAAACACAGACAGCGATTCAGACTGTTCAGTCCTTGGATATGACCACTCAAACAAGGAGTGGGTTGTCAAGAAAGGCGCAAAAAACAAATGCAAACAAAGGGAGCCATTATCAAGAGTCACTATGCCAAAAGACACAGTCGCCACTTTCCTGGCTCTGGCTAATCTTAATACACAGAGACGTAGACACACTGGCATACATCGCAGGAAAGGACACTAACGGCGTAGAAGGAGCAGAAGAAGTAACACACCTAATCGTTCCACATCAGACAGGGACAACAGCAGCATGCGAGTGTACAAACGAAGAACTTGTCGCACAAGCAGTGCAAGAAGATAACCTAACAATCAAAGGATGGATACATACACATCCGATCTACAACACATTCATGAGTTCCATAGACGTGCATACGCAATATTATATCCAAAGGGAGCAACCGGATGCTGTTGCGATTGTATGTGCACCGAAGCTAGAGAAAATGGAACAATACCGTCTAACGAAGAAAGGCATGCAAGTCGTGGAAAAATGCAAGTTAGATGGTTTCCATGAAACCTGTCGATCCACAGAGTACTATGAGAAGGTTATCGTGGAAACAGATGACAGGAAGATACAAGTTATTGACGTACGCATCGGTAACGAGCTGACACCAAATGAAACGAAGACCAATGTCAAGCAGGCGCAGATGAGGGATGGCAGTAATGAAGGGCAGGAACCGCAAAACAGCCAAGGAGCAAAGCAGGATGACAGAACGTCAGAAAAGAGCAGCACACCAAGCCGGACCACACGCAGCAGCACACGCACAGTGTCATGCAAAACTGTGAAACGAAAGGTAGGACTTGCAACACAAGTTAGCCAACTTAAAGCTGAGAACCAAAAGCTCCGAACGGAACTGGCTCGGAACTGGAAGGAGAAGGAAGACAATAACGGACCAGGGACAAACGGTCAGGATAGCCCAGTCACTCGGCAACCGGCCGGTCACATGCTCTGTCAGCCCTGCGCTGCCTATTTACTGTGGCTAAGCGGCCAACAGCCAGCGGGAGGCCGTGTGATCACAGAAGTAGTGCAACTGATGACAGCAGGGCAAGACAAAAATGAAAACCTAAGCGAGGGAGATGAAGAGAAAAATCATGAAAAAGACGAAGAGGACAAACAAAGGGAAAGGTGGGGGTGGAAAGACAACCGACCCACAAGAGAACCCAAGGACTTCAAGCGGCGAGTTTGACCATCGCACACTACAACAGCATGTGACGGAGAGGAATCCAGTAGCACCCGAGAGGAGTCTGGAAGAGAATATAATACATGGTAGCAGAGAGCCGCACAGAGGATCACTGAAGCCATTCAATGACATTTGAGCTCACAGAACCAGACAGCAACACCAACAACTTTATCACAATCAATATCCACAGACACAGCAGATGGACTACAGACACGCTCTCAAATACGGGCAGAATAACCAACAGCAGCACACTGACTGGCAACACCGTACCGAGGGGAATACTACACAACTACAGGTGAAGCAATCGAGCAACTGGCATCCAACAAGACGCCCAGACAACCGTCCTCAAAGACCTAACCTCTCGCACCACAGCAACGGAAACATCCAGAGAACGTGGTACGATAAACCATGGAACTTGCAGAGATACGACACCCGAGGACTGTGGAAACAGGATGTCAGATATAGCAACATACCCCCAAGCACACGCAAAGAAGACAAACAGCCTAACCAAGGACAACCATGGGACCCGTGGTATAGCAAACACGAAAAGGAGGAAATGAATCACATCCAGGGGATGACAGCACACGAAGGAGTACGAGCAATCAGCTATAGGAAAGCAAACAGCAAAGCAAACCTACTTCAACAGAAACACCAAATGGGGAAAATCCGAAGAGACCAAACTAATATCATCTGGAACTCAAAATTTGGCATGCGAGGGGAAATCGGTGGTCAGACAAAAAACTTCATCTCGTCCAGTACAACTGTCGGGGCTATAAGGCTGACGACGAGTTCACAAACTCACTATTAGCAAATGCCGACATTATTCTTCTGAATGAGACATGGACGTCAAAAGCAAGCCAAGAAAGTAGCCTAAGAAGGGATGGCTATGTTGTAATTGCCACAAGTTACGATACACACTACGACTATGCAACTACCGACAAATTAGGAGCACGCGGTCATGGTGGTGTTGCCATACTAGCAAAGGAAGAGCTGAAATTGATACCACCGGGCGATACGGGCAGCCCAAGAGTAGTAGCAGTAATTGTACAGGGATACCTCATTGAAATGTTATTGATAGCTGCCTACATGCCAACTGGAACGACTGCAGATAAGATAATAGAGTATCAGGAGACGATAGACAGAATTAGCGCCATCGTAAAGAAACATGGAATGGGGAGAATGCTTATTATTGGAGCTGACCTGAATGTTGATCTGAGAAGAGACACTCACTACAACAAGAAGTGCATTGCAGAACTCATATATGAGTATGATCTTGTGATCCCGAAGACAGAAATTGATGGATTGTGCTCATTCTACATGCAAGAAACGACGCCTGTATCACTGCTAGACTATTTTCTCGTCGACAAATTTCACGTCAACTTGATTAAGATATATAATATACCAGAACGCAGTGCGTTAAATAAATCAGACCATGAACCAGTATTGATGACAATAACGGCAGCCGGACCTGTGCATGAGCCAAGTCCACCAAGAAGACCACGAATAAACTGGGAAAGAGCCAGGAGAAATGGCGCAACGGAAGAATATCAGGAGAGGATACGTAGTATAATGCAGAACGCTAAGAACATTGCTCAAGTAGCTGAAGGATTTAGAAGAGCAGCAGAAGTGCTACCCAGAAGGGGGAAGCAAAACCAAGCGAGTCACTGGTGGAACCCAATGCTAACAGAATACAGGACAAAATGTTTGGCGGCGAAACAGACCTGGAAATCAGCCGAAGGACAAGATATAAAAAAGGCAGAGGAAATGTTTCGAACAATCAAGAGACAATATTTGAACGAGCAGGGAAGACAACAACTACAGAGAAAACAGAGGGACGATGTAAGAAGAGAGATGGAATGTAGCCATCTATCCAAAAGGTACTTCTCATTCATGCGACAATCCAGAACCAATAGGGTAATACCGAGAATCGTGGTGGACGGCACGGAAGTATTTAAACCAAATGAGATCGCACAGACGTTTTTAACTCATTTCGTTCGCACAGGTAAACCAACTGAGAGTAACAGCTTTGATAAGAACTGGAAAGAGGCAGTGAATGGAGTAGTGGAAGACGTACGCATTAAATACGAAACAAACTATAATGATCTGGACCAAGTAGATCCCATCAATGTAAGTGAAGTGGAAGTAGCCATACAATCCATGAAGAATAATAAAGCCCCGGGCTTCGATGAAATCACCACAGAGCACCTGAAGGAAGCGCAGGGGTTAGCGAATTCGGCAATAGCTAAAGCTATGCAGCAGATTCTAGATACTGGTAAAATACCAGAAAACTTTAAATTTGGATTAGTCACTCCAGTGTTCAAAGGGCATGGCAGCGATCCGTCTCAAACTGATAATTGTAGGGATATATCTGTCCTCACTATGCTCTGTAAGGCGTTTGAGATGATGGTGGTGCAGAGATTGTACCCGAAGATGGCTGAAGCTAACATTCCATCGGAACTCCAGTTTGCCTATCAGAAAAACAGAGGCACACTACAAGCCAACTTCGTCTTACAAGAAGTAATATCCGCTAACAGAGACATAGGGAAAACAACATATGTCGCGTTCCTTGACGTGCGAAAATGCTTCAACTATATCTGGCACAACGGACTAATATACAAACTCATATGTGCAAACATACCGCCAAGACTCGTCGTCATACTTCGTAACCTGTACCGATAATTTTATGTGAAGGTCAAGGTGGGAGAAGCGGTCTCTACTGACGGCCGCATAGAACAAGGACTAAAGCAGGGTGGCGTGTTGTCCTCCAGCATGCTGGTAATGTACATGGAAGACAAAATACGCATGTTACTAGAAGCTGGCAAAGGGGCTACCATAGGATGCAAACAAGTTCCAGTCATCGCTTACGCTGATGATGAAGTGCTTATTAGTACTGACCCATACGAACTCCAAGAAATGCTAGACATCGCATACAGGCATAGCTGCATGTGGCAGTATAGGTATAACGCAACAAAGAGTAAAGTAATGGTCTTTGGCACGGCAGAACCTTACAACTGGAGGCTCGGCACCAAAACAATTGAGAAGACAGATGAATACACTCATCTAGGTATCATCAAGACAACAAGCAATCCAGCAAGAAGAAGAATAGAAGAAGGCATGAAGAAAGCAAGAAGGGCGTTCTTTGCCAAATGCAAGAATGGACTTGACCTAAAAAGAGATAGCCCCATAACCCACTACACTACGTGGAAGATATATGCCGAACCAATTCTGATATATAGTTTAGCGGTCACGTCCCTATCAGCAGCTGAAATTGCTTACTTGGAAGGAATGTTGGTGCGTCTTTACCGACTCATCCAAGGACTACCTGCTAAAACACAGAAGATGGTAACTTGTATAATGCTAGGTGCACCAACATGTTCTATTCTCTTGACAAAGATAGCCCTACAGTTTATAGGTTTCCTGCTGAAAGCTGCCAAGGAGCATACGCTAACCAGATACGTAATCATTCATGGAGCCGTCAACACTGACCGGACCAGTAGTCTTGTGCGTCATTGGGAGAAATTGCTCAAAGCACTTGACTTGCCAAGTCTAACTGTTTTAGTTGAACAGGGAACAGGAGAACTACACAGATCTTGGAACAAGATAGTTCGCATGGCCGTGAATCACTGCATGAGCAAGGAAACCAAGAGTACTATAGAGCATATGTCAAGCCTAAGATGGCTGGCAATGTTGCCGCAAAATAACAAGTATGAAGCACCAAGTGCATTCTGGCATCTAGCAAATACAGCACAATTGTCAGACAAGCCACAATAACAAAAATAATTTTACTAACAGGACATTCATGGGTGTCCACAGGAATGGTCAGGAGACACATAAATCAAAATAGCACCTGTCCACTTTGTCTCGATGGTATTGAAACATTAGAGCATATGCTCTTTGAATGTATGAAACTCAAAGATGATATAGAAGAGGTCCAAAGGAGGTACCACACCAAGCTAGAGAGAAAACTCCCAGCTGTAGAATGCATCATCGCTGCTGATAGGGAGCAGAGCCCTATTATCCATCATATCTACAAGGCCCGCATACAGAGGGAAATCATCGAAAAAAACAGCATATCTGTCACATAAAATAGGCCTGAAGAGCCTATGCATTCAACTGAAACAAGACGATCATAAATGATCATGCATCTGCAAGATGGAGTCGACCATTCAAGTTCAAAAGTTCAAGTTATTGGTCCATGCTTCAGAGTTGAGTCCGTTCCGTTTGCATAGTGGGAGGGTATAAAAGACAATATTGTCTGACAAGCCCATGCAATGAAACTACTCGACCAATTGTAATTTTGTCTTCACCATTCGATTTTGACAGGCTGGGAGGGGTGCCATTTATAAGGTCAAAACTGTCAACTCCAACCCACTCCAACTCCGACTTTGACTCACGATTCCGCAGCCCTGCTTTAATGTGCGATTGAATTCAACTTGCATATTCAGTTCAACTTATGTATTAAAATTGCGATTCAACATACCAAAACCAGCATCACTAACAGTTGTGATGTCTGTCAGGGACTGCTTGTGAGTTAACTGCTGACCCCAAATCCCCTAGTCCATCAATCTTACCCCTTCGTCAAGGAAGAGATGCGGGAAGTCAGCGAGGATCTCTTGCATCGTCTTTCCCCTTGATGATGGCATCCCGCCTCCCAGGAAACGTCTCCTCCAGGAGCTGCTTAAGCTCTGCAGCAGTTTCGGCGTGACGCAGTTCATTTATCTTTCGCTGCATGACGACTTCACCTTCGGCGGGCGGTGCCGGTGCGTAGTTGGGTAGCCCCACCACGCGTCGCCTCTTCGCCGGGACCACCTGAAACACATCAATGCCATCCAGCTGAAATCGCATTCATTCAGGCAATGCAGACCTTTCGTTTGCCGCCTTGCGCGTCTCGCTGCGATCATTGGTTCGGAAGATAACCAGGGGGGGGGGGGGGGCGTTTAACCCCCCCCCCCCCCAGTCAATGGCGTTCTGCTGAGACCCCAGTCAATGCCGGGTTAAGGCCCAGTAGGAGTTTGAACATAACTCAGTCAGATCAGAGATGGAATATGACTCAAAGGTACCAAAAAATCCTCTACGCTAATGTCGACAATGTGTTAATTTCGGTCTGGAGATTGTTGGATAGTAATAGGTCGGGTGATGGGACGATGGAACGGATGGCGTAGCTCACACTTTTCGTATATCTTAGTTTGGAATCATGGGAAGAGGTCTACTACCCTACTGAATCACTCAGTGTTGGATTTTTTATTTCATGACTTGGTCCCGGAGAGTAAAAATCCATAGGCGGAGAGTAAAATTGCATTGTCAGGCAAGTTAAGATTTTCATTTTTGTTTTTAATTATTTTATTTGGAAAGTAAAAAAATCCTGATTTGTAATAGATATTAAATCCTTGAGGAAAATTGAATTATATTTTAACTACAATGTCGGTAAGATCAGGCGAAAAAGAGAGCAAATTTCCTGAACAAATATGGAGAGAGCAAAATTCTTTAGACCCAAAAAGTCCAGAAAATGGCCCAAATTCCAAGGCTGATCACTCATCCAGCCCACATGACCACATGCTTCCTCCCCTCCTTGAGCAGTGAATTGGCAAACTGCATGGTGCTGTCATACGTTTCGGTGCTGAGCCCCTTCAGGTCAGCTACTGCCTTTTTTCATGTGGCAAAATTTCACGTCTGCAAACTGAGAAGTCAAAATTCCTGCACTGTTCTTACGAGAGTTCCACATTTTTTTTCAGGAATTTCTTCATGAAAAATCGGAGCAGTGACGTCACACATAGGTGCTTGTGTGTCGCAACTTTTAGCATCCAATAACTCTTTCCATTGGCACAGCACCAGCATCCGATCGTCCCGTTCAGTCGTCCCTACCCCAAGGGCGACGGAAGTCGTCGACCATTGACGGAGACCGCAGTGGATTGAGCCGGCCCTCGGATACTACACCTTTTTTCTCAATTGAGGCTAACCAATCGTCAAAACTGTTAGAACGCAAGGGAGCAAAACTATCTCCCTCTCTCTCTCTCTCTCTCTCCTCTCTCTCTCTCTCTCTCTCTCTCTCTCTCTCTCTCTCTCTCTCTCTCTCTCTCTCTCTCTCTCTCTCTCCTCTCTCTCTCTCTCTCTCTCTCCTCTCTCTCTCTCTCTCTCTTCTCTCTCTCTCTCTCTCTCCTCTCTCTCTCTCTCTCTCTCTCTCTCTTCTCTCTCTCTCTCTTCTCTCTCTCTCTCTCTCTCTCTCTCTCTCTCTCTCTCTCTCTCTCTCTCTCTCTCTCCTCTCTCGCTCTCGCTCTCGCTCTCGCTCTCGCTCTCGCTCTCGCTCTCGCTCTCGCTCTCGCTCTCGCTCTCGCTCTCGCTCTCGCTCTCGCTCTCGCTCTCGCTCTCGCTCTCGCTCTCGCTCTCGCTCTCGCTCTCTCGCTCTCCTCGCTCTCTCGCTCTCTCGCTCTCTCGCTCTCTCGCTCTCTCGCTCTCGCTCTCTCGCTCTCTCGCTCCTCGCTCTCTCGCTCTCTCGCTCTCTCGCTCTCTCGCTCTCTCGCTCTCGCTCTCTCGCTCTCTCGCTCTCTCGCGCTCTCTCGCGCTCTCTCGCTCTCTCGCTCTCTCTCTCTCTCTCTCTCTCTCTCTCTCTCTCTCTCTCTCTCTCAACATTTTATGCCAATGCACGCATATTTCAATAATGTGTATGCATTGTGCATCAAATTATAAAGTGAAACTTACCATAGCATCTGGAAGGCTCAGGTTGCCATGAAGGCCGGGGTGCTCATCCAGTATCTCACCAACGATCTGCTGGTACTCAGCTTTCGAAGGCCGATCACTGCAATGAGACGATGAGTTATTAACCACTGGGTCAGATAATCTGGCCACTTTCAGCACACAAAGAGAATATATCATATCAGCCGACCTCGATTTTCTTGAAACTCAAGTGCAACGCGTGTTTCTTTCGTCCACTGACAATATTGTAATAACTGGCGACCTTAACTGCAACCTTCTAGCGTCCGACAACGATATATGTAAATCGAGATTTAATCAGTTCCTAGACAGCCTGGCCCTGCACCAGCACGTGACTAGTCCCACATACGAGTCTGGATCTCTACTTGATGTGTTTGTGTCCAATACGGGAAACTTTTTGAGTGACGTATCTGTCTGCCCATGTCCCTATAGTGATCACTGTATCATCCAAGCTAAATTGTCCATCCCCAAGCCTCGCCGTAAGCCGATTTTCGTCTCATCTAGGCGCCTACATCGCATTAATATATCGGCTTTTCACGCTGCTCTCAGAGCCACTGACTGGAGTGGAGTGTTCTCACGCGTGGAAGTGTCAGACCAGTGGTCTGCATTCATAAATTGTTTCCTCCCCATCCTCGACCATCACGCACCTCTAAAACGTATCAAAATTCGCAACCCTTCCTTTCCCCCTGTATCTGACACCACTCGCAACCTGATGGCACAGCGTCGCAGACTTCTTGTCCATAGTGGTAGGACCCCTGAGTTCATTGCGCTTAACAAACAGGTCCGTTCTGCCATTCGTCACGACACAAGGCAGGACATCGCCAGGAGAGTGCGTGAGCTGGGTCCTCCGTTCTGCCATTCGTCACGACACAAGGCAGGACATCGCCAGGAGAGTGCGTGAGCTGGGTCCTACCACCATATTTCGGAATGTACGTCAAATCATAGCGGGCAAGAAGTCTGCCGACCGCATCGTGCCAGAGGCCACCCCTGACGAGCTAAACCAGTACTTTGTGGGTCCCCGGGTTGCGAGTGAGGTCCGGGCCAGGGGTGAGCCCCCCTCTCTCCCTGTCCGTCTACCTCGTGTCGGCACATGTGCCTTCAAACTACAGCCTATCTCTCTGTCCGCTCTCCGGTCCTTCCTCAACTCAATGAAAAATTCAGGGGCCTGTGGTGCTGACGGCATCTCTATTCAGGTAATAAAGCTTTGCTTTGCTGCTATCGGCTCCGTTTTACTCCATATCATCAATACTATCTTCCGGCGAATACCCAGCGCCCTGGAAACATTCCATTATTCATCCAATACACAAAGCCGGCAGCCAGTCCGAAGCTTCCAATTTTCGCCCTATCTCCATTGTATCTGCCTTCCCAAAGCTCATTGAGCGTATTGTGCAACGTCAGCTTTACTCATACATGTCGGATAACCACCTGTTCTCCTCATCCCAGCACGGGTTCCGCTCCCTGCTCTCTACTGAGACCGCCCTTCTGACCGTTTCTGATCACATCCTCTCGGCTATTGACCACCAGGAACTCACCCTTCTCTGTCTCCTCGATTTATCCAAGTGCTTCGATGTCATCGACCATTCTATGCTCCTCTCTAAACTACGTACATATAACATCGATCCCACCTGGCTTACATCATACCTCTGCGGTCACACTCAGTCTGTCTGTACGGCTGATGGGAGTGGGAACCTTCATTTCTCCAGGCTTCTCCCCAACTCTATCGGAGTTTTTCAAGGCTCGTCTCTTGGGCCTTTACTTTTTCAAATATTCGCTAACGATATGTGCCTGTTCGCGGGGGATGCTCATGTGGTCCAGTACGCTGATGACACTCAAATTTTGTTATCCGGCAAAAAACACCTACTCATTGATCTGGTCAGTAAATTGGAGGACACCCTGAGTGCACTTGATACCTGGTTTCACTCTCATGGTCTCAAAGTAAATACAAGCAAGACCGAATTAATAGCGTTCGGATCCCGCCAAAATTGTCGCGACCTTTACCCTGTTGCTGTTCAGTTCCGCGAAGACATAGTACAAGAGAGCCCATACGTCAAAAATTTAGGTGTTCTGTTTGATAAGCACTTCACATGGGACTCACACGTGTCTTCCCTGGTAAAAAAATGTAGTGGTATCCTCATTGGGCTATCGCACGTGCGGCACAGCATCCCCCGCGAGCTGTTGCCACTTCTTGTAAATGCCTTGGTCGTTTCACACGTTCGGTACTGTTTAGCAGTATTTGGCAATGGCTCGCAGAGGAACATACAACGCCTTGACAAAATTCTAAATTTTGCCCTTCGTGTCATATCTGGCAAACGTAAATTTGATCACATCTCTGACGTGCGAGCTGAGCTTGGTTGGCCCACTGCCCAGCAGCTATACAGACAGCACTCCCTAAATCTACTACACAAAATTCGAAACACCGGGGAACCACAGGCTCTTGCTTCCCAGCTTCATGTCAATTCTGATCTCCGCTCCCGTTCTACGCGACAGAACTCTGACCTGGCCCTTCCACGCGTGAAGACAGAGGCTGGCAAGCGCCGATTTCTATATCATGTTGTGCAAAATTACAATGAGCTGCCTTTAGCGACACGTCACTCAGCCATGCCCGCATTCAAAAGAGCGATACAGAACATGCCTCAACCAGAGTAGCCTGATGTATATAACGTAATGTGCGTGTGAGAGCATTGCAGTGTATGTGATGTAATGTGTATGTGAGAGTATTGAAGTATGTGCTGTATGGGAGTATGTGCTGTAGTGAAACTGTCTTCATTTTATATTAGGATGAGTGTATCATTCGTGTTGTCCATGCTTGTATGTGGCTCCGGAATAGCCCGCTTCGGCGTGGATGGGGTCCAACGTCAAATACAAATACAGTCGCAGTGGCAAAGTTTCAAACAGAACACTACAATAGATGATACATTTCCCCGTCACAACATTTCAACAATAAAATGTAAAATATTACTCACCTCCACGGCGGCGATACCCAGCAGGTCGGAAGAGTATTTACATATACCGTGGTCGGAAGAACAATTTCCGCACCCCCGGCCACAACGGGAATTGGAAGGAAAATGGCGCATGGTCATTTCACTTAGCACTCCAAGGATACTTATTTGTCACCAAAAAATGAGTCCAGCCTATTTCTAGCTCCCAATTAGTACGCCACAGCCAAATAGTATTTCTATGGTGCTGATAACTCCCGCCAGTTTCCATGGCAACAGCATGTCTGTTGTCAAGCACTTTGGTAGCATTCAACTCACTCGTTAGTAGCATTCAACTCACCTTCCAATTAGTACGCCACAACCAAATAGCATTTCCATGGTGTTGATTACTCCCGCCAGTTTCCATGGAAACAGCATGTCCGTTGTCGAGCACTTTGGTAGCATTCAGTACCCATAAGAGTAAGCACCCATTGCGAGAACGGTACTAATGTCAAGCATTATTATATTTTTAGCGCCTGAATAGTATGGTCACGACACCCATTTAGCACTCAAGGTGTTAAACTTTTTTTACAGTGCACCTCCGAACAGCTGACCTACAACCAGCCGTTTTCGATGGCAGAGTTGAGGTCAGCTGTAAACAAGCTTCGAAGTGTGTCTGAGAGTCCCGATGAGGTGCACAATGACATGATACGCCATCTTTCAAGTTGTGTACTCAAGGTTCTCCTTGCGGTCTTCAATCGTCTGGCTGGAAGGCGAGTTCCCGGATGCCTGGCGAGAGGCTGTGGCTGTGCCACTCCTCAAAGCTGGTAAAAGTGGTCTAGACCCACTCCATTACAGGCCCATTTCGCTGGCATCCTGTCTGTGCAAGCTGATGGAGAAGCTTGTGAACGTCCGTCTTTTATGGTTTTTAGAGAGCAACGATATTTTTACACCAGCTCAGTGCGGTTTTAGGAAGGGCCGTAGTACCGTCGGCCACCTTTTAACTCTTTTTTTTTGGGGGGGGAGGGGAGGGGTTCCCGTCCACACAGTAGTTTAGCCTATAGCTATATGCCGTCTGGGTGGGGAGGGAACCACCCCCCTCCCAAGCGGGGAACCGAATGACTTGCGCCAGTAGCCAGACTCGAACCCGGAACCCTTGTATTCAGAGTCCAACGCTCTACCAACTGAGCCACCCGGCCCCCTTTTAACTTTGGATACTGTTATCCGCCCCGCTTTTAAGCAACGCCGTCACGTAGGTGCTGTCTTCTCGACGTAGAGGGCGCCTACGACACGATGTGGCGTCATGGGATTCTTTTAAAGGTTCATAACCATGGTATCCGTGGTCTCTTAGGCCGGTTCTTACATAACTTTTTACTGGAACGTTTTTCCGAATGCGCGAAGGCAATCAGTTTTCTGACCGCCTTTTACAGGAGAATGGAATGTCGCAGGGCGGCGTTCACAGTGTTGCTCTATTCGCCCTCATGATTAATGATGCTAGGAATTCACTGCCTCAGTCTGTAGGACACTCCTTGTTTGTGGACGATTTAGCCATCTGGTGTACGTCTTCGTCGAGCGCATCTCTGACACATCAGTTGCAGCTGGCTGTGACCCGTTTGGGAAGGTGGGCTACGTCCAATGGTTTTCGTTTTTCCACTATAAAGACTGCTGCTATGCATTTTTGTCGCCGACGGGGACATTGCTCAAATGTTCCCCTTCGAATGTACGGTGAGGATATTCCTCTAAAACCGTTTGTCCGGTTTCTTGGAGTGGAGCTAGACAGCCGCCTGACTTATAAACAGCATTTTAAAACTCTTAGAGACAAGAGCACACGTGAAGACACAACTCTGAGTGTCTTAAAGCTCGAAATATTTTAAAGTGTGCTCTAGGACCATGTATGGCGCAGACAGATCAACGCTTATTCTTTTGTACCGGTCTTTTATTCGTTCAAAGCTCGATTATGCTTCCATAGTCTATGACGGCGCCTGTTCCACAAGCAAGCGCCAATTGGACACTGTACACAACACGGCGTTGCGTATAGTGACAGGGGCTTTTCGAACGTCACCCATCCACAGCATTCTAACTGAAGTTTATGAGCTTCCGTTATGCCACAGGCGCAGCCTGCTCGGCATGCGCTATGCCTGTAAGCTGCGGCAGCTGACTACTCACCCGACTTACCAGCATGGTTTTTCTCGTCGTGCGTTGGCAGTGTTCCAGGACAGCAGGACGTTGCGCTCCACTCCGTTATGTGTGAGGCCACGTGAACTGTTCGATGATGCTGGTATTAGTTTGCATGGAGTCGTCAAGAACACCGCCGCGCATCCCACCTTGGGAGCTTGTTACACCAACCGTCGATTTATCAGTTGCTGAGTTTAGAAAAAGTGACACTCTGCCGGAAGAGTTCCGCAGCCGGACAATAGAGGTTATTGGATCCTATGCCAGATACACCCACACTTATACTGACGGATCCAAAACTGACGCAGGCGTGGGTTGCGTGTTTGTAATGGGTCTGACAACCCGGTCTTTTACTTTGCCGTCCCATTCTACTGTGTATACATCCGAGCTGGCAGCTATACACAAAGCTTTCAATTGTATCGAGGTCTGCGAGGGTATTCGTTACGTGATCTTTAGCGATTCGCTTAGTAGCCTCTTGGCGCTAAGAGCTTCAACCCATCTCATCCCCATATACAGGATGTTTTAGTTCTCCTCGCATCTCTTGACCGCGCAGGAAAATTAATCGTGCTATGCTGGATTCCTGGACACGTGGGCATATCGGGAAACGAGCAGGCAGATCAGGCTGCCAAAATGGCTACACAAGCAGCATGCACTCGTTCGCTCCCCTTACCTGCCACGGACCTATTCCCTGCATACAAGGAGTACGTGTGCAGAAAGTGGCAGTGCGCATGGGACGAGGTGGCTTCCAAGTTGAATGAGCTTAGCCGCAACTTACTCCATGGCATTCCGTCTTTCGAAAGTCGAGAGCGGAAGAAATTTCCCTATGCCGACTTCGTATCGGCCACACCTATACCACACACAAATACCTGCTGTGCGGAGAGGAGCGGCCGCGCTGCTCTCGATGTGGGGATGCGTTATCGGTTCGCCACGTGCTTGAGTCCTGCCGACATCTTCATAATGAACGTGTGAGGTTTTTGGTTCTAGCGCTCTCAGTTTACAGGTTTTGGGTGATGATTCGTGCCACATTTCTCAGGTTGTTCGTTTCTTGCTTACGTCCGAGTTTCTTAGGTTTTTTTTTGCTGTCATGTGTTTGCAGTTTGCACGTTCCGGTTTCACAGTTTTCCGTCATCCACTCACTTGGTGTGCACTGTCCTCACTTTCCTTCTGCCTATCCCACTGTTGGGTTGAGTGATCGTTTTGCTTGAGGTTTTATAACCAGATGTTATGGGCGCCATGTAGCCTTGTATCTGCGGTGTCCTTAACCCGCGCACCGTAGGCGGTCTGCGCCGAACACCAACCGTAGGGGGGGGCGGATTTCCGCCCCCCCCGGAGATCTCGAAAACTACGCTACGTAGCGACAAGGGGAAAACGGCGTTCGATAGCTGGACATAAGATCTAGCCAAAGTATTTCATTCATTTTTTAGGTCAGGTCAAAATTGAGGTCACGAGAGGTCACCAAAGCCAAAATTTTCCCGTTTTACCTGTTTTATGACACTGCCCAATAGATTCCCATATAGTTCGGAAACTATGCTAGCTAGAAAAAAATGTTATGAAGGTAATCGATAGCTATTGAAATTATCTTTCGCTAAGGTGTCCTCAGATTTGACCTCAGGTCAATACTTTAGGCCCCAGAGGTCAACAACTCAAAATATGCTGTGTTTTTCCAACAGTTTTTCGCTAATAACTATTTGGCTATTTAAGCTAGCGTAATAATGCCTACGTCATTGTGTTTTTCTCGTCACGGTGCATCGAATGATATACTTGGTGACCTCAAAAGGTCAACTTAAAATTTGACCTCAGGTCAAGGTCAAGTGGTTACCTAATGTTAGGTCAAAGACCGGTCTGCTCTTGTTCTTGTATTTCCGTAACAACAGGTCAACGTTCCACGCGTCCGGTCGCTCAGCGCGCTCGTCCCTGTCTGCCTGCCTCCACCTGGCCCCGCCCCGACCCGGCGCCGCCTTGACCCGGGCGGGCGGCGGGGCGCACGCAAGGGCGCGCCCAGAGGGAGGCGAGCAGGGGCGCTCCCAGCCGGAGGTAGCCCCACACATCTCCCCCTCACAAAGTTACACGCACACTGAACAAAACAGAACAGACAAAACAAAACAAAGCAGACACGTACATCAATACCAGGGCTCTAATCGAGCATATCGCTAATCGAGCGCATCGCAGATCGAGTGCGTCGAATCGACTGTGTCGAGCCTGTCCCTGAATGTGCCTTCTTATCTATGTACATCGCACATATATGGGGCGCACGCACGACACACACTTCGTTTCGGTCGCACGACTCACTTAAACACACTCCGGAACCTGTTCTCCACCTTCGCGTAGCCCTGCTGGTTGAGGTGTATCCCGTCCTTCCCGAACCAGCCACAGGCTACGTCCGACCTCACCACATGCTGGCGCCGTCTCATGCAGGTAAGCGAGCGGCCGACGTAGGGGAGGAAGTCGCAACCGAACTCCTTTGCCGCGCGACGCAGGCACCCGTCCGCCTGGAAGGCCGCGGTATCCTCGTATCGCCTGTCGGCGTCGGCCCAGAGCCTCGGTGTGGGTCCTGCCAGTGTAACACGTTTGTCACTTAGCCTCTGTACTACCTTGCACATTGCTTCATGCCATTTCCCCCGAAGGTTTTCCCCCTTGCCTCCCATATACATCGTTGCCTCCCAACCACACGAATATCTTTCCCAGCTGGTAGTTATCAGCAGCTGCCTGGTGCTGCCAGTCTCTAACATGTTGGTCCAGCAGCGAATCCTCTATGGTCCAGGTGTTTCCTCGAACTGCGAGGTTCAGGATGGTGTGGCCTGGCGTTACTGGGATGGTGAGGTACACTGCGATGCTATCCCCCAATATCAGGTGAAGAATGCCCCCTTGTTGCGCACTAGGATTTCCCTCGGGATAATACTTAACGTCGTGTCCCCCTTCGAGACTAGCTGGTGTATCCATCGCTGCGGGGCTTGTTGCCAGGGCTCCTGGTGCCTGCTGTCGGTCTCCGATAAGTGCTTCGCCGGGCGTCTCGTCTGGCACCTCCGCCGACACCGCCGCTTGTGTCACTGGTGCTGCTGGTGCCGCTGGTGCCGATGGTGCTGCTGGTAATTCTGCAGACTGGGTGGTGTACAGGTTAAGAATTTCCCACACATCTTCGTCGTAAACACCTTCCCCAACCTGCTCGGCCTCCTTCAGCAAGTCATCAATATCAGCCGCACGTGCTACACTAAGGTAGCCCAACGGTTCGATCGAGGGCCCCGCCATCGTAACAACGAATGACGGGGTCTCGCTGCCACCCTGCTCAGCCTCCTGAAGCAAAGCATCTATTGCCACAGTGTTCCTTATCTGAACCGGCAGCTCAGCGATCGAAGCATCGACCGCCCTGCTCTCACCTGCATGGCTCCCCCCAGGCACCTGGTGGGCCTCTAGTGCCGCTACACGACACAGCAACTGGTCCACGGTGACCTGCAGGTCGTTACATCGAGCCTCCAGCTGATCAATCCTCTCGTTGTCCATACCTGGGGACATGGATGGCTGAAGTAGTTCCAACCTGATAGTTGGGTAATCCTGTTGAAAGTTGATTACATGGTTTATTTAGTGTTCATTTGGTGTCCCCGCCTGAAACTTATTTACCTGTTGTACCTTCCTTCCGGATCGTGTCGTATACGGCTCGTGATGCCCCTCCCCATCAGGTTCGTCACTTTCCCACCAAAGCAATAATTTTCTGAAAGAATCCCGTGGGCTGTCTTTTGGTGGCTCGCTGAGGGGCTGTTTTGGCATTTTTGCTGGTTGGTCACTTGCCGTTGGGTTGGTTGACATCCTTTGCGTGTCGCTCGTCACTCCTTCGTCACTGGTCGGCTCTTGAGTCTCTTTCCGTTCTACGTATGGTTTCAATCGGTTATGGTGTACGTTACTCTCTTTTCCATTGGGCATTCGCACCCTGTACACCACCTCGTGTCCCTCGTTCCCTAATGCCTTTACTACGGTGGCAGGTCCCTTGAAGGGCATCCCCAGCTTTCGCTTACCACCTGCATTGGCAGCTGGATCACTCACCCATACCTCCTGTTCAGGATGGTAGACCAGTTCCCGCTGAGTTTCGACGCTTCTTTTCACCATCTCTTCGGCTGCTGCGTTTTGTCTTTCTCTGGCCGTTTGAAATGCTGCATGGAGGTGACGTAGGTTTTTCTCAACATAGCTCTTCACACTTACCACCTCAGACGGCCGTTCTATCAGTGAGTCCACGGGCAACCTTGCCTCCCGACCGTGAACCAGGAAGAATGGTGTGTATCCTGTGGTTGAGTGTTTGGATGTGTTGTACGCGAATGCCACCGCTCCCACCACATCATCCCAGTCAGAGCCGTTAGCTTGAATATACTTGGCCAGCATATCCTTCAGCGTCCTGTTGAAACGTTCAACCATACCATCACTTTGGGGATGATATGGAGTCGTTCGTGTCTTTTGGATGCCCAGCCTCTTGCACAGCTCCTGGAATATCGCCGATTCAAACTGCCTTCCCTGGTCCGAGTGTAGTCGTTCTGGAACTCCTTTGTCCATGATCAACTTCATCAGACAGTCAGACACAGTTTCTGTGGTTTGATCAGGCATTGGAAACACGTGCACATACTTCGAGAAGTAGTCCATTGCTACTAGTGCATACCTGTTCCCCTTTGCTGACAGTGGCATCTCGGTTATGTCGATCGCGATTCTTTCATAGGGATGGCTTTGCACTTCCGTTTTCAGTGCTGCCTGCATGTGTGGCGTCGGCCGTCTGCGGCGCTGACACACGATGCAGCTGTTGCAGTACTCCTGTATGTCCTTCTCGACGTTTGGCCAGTAGAATCTCTCCAGTACCTTGTCTCTGGTTCTCACCTGGCCCAAATGCCCCGCCGTTGGGTCGTCGTGGAGCATTTTCAGGATCATGTCACGACACACCCTTGGCAGAAGGATTCGAAGTCCTTCTTTCCCGTTGTGATGTCGTTTGATGCCCAGTACGCCGTCACTGATGACCAGCTGGTCGAAACATCGAGCCAGTGAACGCAACTGGCGATTCAATTTTTTTAGTTGTTTCTTAGCTGGGATCTGACCCTGCAGCACCCAGCTTTTTACTTCGCTGATGATCACGTCATGCTCCTGCTCCGCAGACAGCTTTTCCATCCCGAGACCATCTTGCTCAGCGTTGGTCACGAGACAGGCTTGTGCTGCTGGCTCGTCCCTCTCACCCTTTTGCTCTTCGCCTTGGGCTTCCCCAGCTGGGGGTCGGGACATTGCGTCAGCATTTCCATTGCTGCTGCCCTTCCTGTAGCTGACCTTGAAGTCGTAGGAACTGAGCTCCACAGCCCATCTCCCTCGTCTTCCTGTGGCGTCGTTTTCGACGACGATGGACTGGGGTAGGTTCTGCAGGGGCTTGTGATCAGTGAGAACCACGAAAGGTGTCCCCACCAGATACTGTCTAAAGTGTCTGATCGACCACACAACGGCCCAGAGCTCCTTATCGTAGGTCGGCCATCTCCGTTCGGTTTTGTTCAACACCCTGCTAGAATAGGCGACGACCCTCTCTTCACCCTGCACCGTCTCGGTTAGCACAGACCCCACCGCCGTGTTGGATGCATCAGTAGCCAACGTGAAGCTTCCCTGGAAGGTCGGCAAGGCGAGGATCGGCTGTGATGTTAGTCTTTCTTTTAGCTCCTCGAAACTTTCCTTCATTTCCTCTGACCACAGTGAGCCTTTCTTGTCTGCAGCTTCTCGGAGCGGCTTCACCAGATCGGAATATCCCGGGACGAATCTCGCGTAGTAGCCGCTCAGTCCCAGGAAGCTTTTGAGGTCCTCCGGTCTTGAAGTGCCCGGCCATTCTCGCACCCTCGCCACGTTCGCTGGATCTGGCTGGATCCCCTCTCTTCCTACGGTGTGTCCCAGGAAAATCACTTTGTCTCTTGCGAGGGAGCATTTTGCAGGTTTCAGTTTCATGCCCGCCTCTCTGATCTTTTGCAGCACGTCCTCCAGGGTCTTCAAATGAGACTGCTCGGTTTTCCCGAACACGATGATGTCATCTATGTATACCAAACAGCTTCTCGAGTCAATTCCGGTTAACACTAGCTCCATCAGGCGCTGAAAAGTGGGACCCGCGTTTTTCAGGCCGAAGGCCATGGTTCTGAAGTGATGGAGTCCCTTTCCTGTGCTGAACGCAGTCTTCTCTCGATCTTCATCCTCCAGTTCCACCTGCCAGTATCCCGACGCCATGTCCAGGGTCGTAAAATAACGAGCTCCTGCCAGGCTGTCGAGGGCGTCATCGACTCGTGGGAGTGGGTGTGGCAAGCTCTGTGTCACCGAGTTCACCGCTCTGAGGTCGACACAAAACCTGAACTTGCCGTCCTTCTTCCTTGCCAGCACGATGGGAGAGCACCAGGGGCTCGAGCTCTCTTCGATGATGCCGTCTCTGAGCATCTTCTTTTTTTGTTCTTCAACCTCTTCTCTCAACTTCAGTGGAACACGTCTCGGGCGCTGTCTTACTGGCTTGGCGTCGCCGGTAGCGATGTGATGTTTGAGCAGTGATGTTCTCCCGATGTCACTCTCATTCCTGCTGAAGACGTCGAGGTACTCTGTGATTAACCTTTTAAGTGCCCTTTTCCCTGTCTCCGATACTGCTGCCTGTTCGATATTGAGCTGAGTGATCACCTCCTCGGTCTTGGGTGCTTTGTTTGCTGGGTATTTGGCATCGCATCGATCGAATACCTCATATAACCCTTCACCATCCTCCTGAATCGTGTAGAGGGTGCCGAGATCTGTCTTTGCGGGGATCGTGACCTCTTCTGTCCCCAAGTTCAAGATCTTGATTGGCATCGTCTCGTCTTCAGCAACCACTGTAACAGCCCTCGGTACTAGCCACTTTTGTGACCCGGTGCTCATTGTTGGCTCCAAGACGCCCTGCCACGACTTCCTTGTGTCTGGGCATCGGTTACCATCCAGAGGTTTTACTGCCACATTCACGATGGCCTCTGACCTTGGAGGGAGCACAAGTGTTCGGCATGTCAACACCCGGGAGCGTTTTGGACCAATCTCTGCATATGTTGGCAGTCGTGTTTCTTGCTTGTTTAGTTTGAGCACGCCAGCTTCGTCATCGAGAACTGTGCCGTGCCTACAGCAGAAATCTCTCCCCAAGACGATCTGGTAAACCAGTCCCTGAACGATTGCCATCGGCTGCAAAAAAATGCATGGTCTGCACTCGAAACGGCACCTCTGCTTCGCCCGTTACTGCCAACGGCTCTCCTCCCGCGCTAGTGATGCGTCCGGCTGCCCTTGCTCTGAAGCCATTCTTTCCCAGTGCGTTCAGCGCAAAGTTCTCATTGATCATGGATCCATCAGCCCCTGAGTCCACCAGGGCCCAGGCGACATATCCATTGATGTCCACCTCGATGACTGCTGCTCTCAGTTGTGGGACCTCCTCAGTCTTACTTTGGCTGGCGCTTGTCCCGTGGCACCAGCCATCACTCGTTTCCCTGCAGCTGTCCTCCATTTCCTCTTCCTCTCGGAATCCCTGCTGTGCTAGCGGTAGACACTCTCCAGCACTCTGCCATCCAGTGGCCGTGTCTCCCGCAGCCAACGCAGAACGCTGCTTGTGGTGCTTGTCCAGTCGCCAGACCCGCGTCTATGTTCCGTTGGTTGCTCTGGGTCCTGTTTCTGAGCTTGGGACATTGTCTTTTGAAATGCGAGGTCTCGCCGCAGTGGTAGGAGCGCTTTTGGTTCCTCATGTCACCTTCCCGGACGTCATCTTGGTTGATTCTAGCTTCCAGTTGTGCGATGGCCTTTTGAATTCCATCCAGCTGCGTTTTCATCTGGGCAACCGATGCAATCGCCTCGTTCCCATTGACGGCCTCTTGCGTGGGAAGCTGCGTGCGCACACGCTGTGCTGCCATGGCCACCCCGCTCTCCTGTTTGGTTCGCATGGCCTCTAGTATGCCTGCCTTCGTCCTGTAGCTTTTAGCTACATGTATCGCCTCTTCCATCGAAGATACATCATCCCTGGAGATGAGTTTCTCCTGCAGTTTAGCATCAGTGAGGCCGCAAATAAATTGTTTCAGGCCGCTATCCTGTTTTTGTTTCAGGGATGCTCCTGGATACGCCTTTCCTACCAGCTCCAGTATCCTGTCTCCAAATTCCTCTACATCTTCCCCTGGTCTCTGATCTGCTTGGCTTAGCTCAGCGTATGCCTGCAATGCGATCGTTTCATCTCCAAATCTGTTCCGTAAAGCCTTTTTGATGGTTTCATAATCCGACAGCTCCTTCTGACTCAGCCTCGCACACAAATCGAGGGCTGTTCCTTCTAAAAGGTCTATCAGCACCATGGCCCGTTCCTCATCGGTAACTTCGCGAAAGCGCAGCTCGAAATGCGAAAGCCACTTATCCCAGTTTTCGTGGCTGCTGCCCGTGAACTTAGGGCTGTTCGCCACTCTCATAGCCAGTCGTTTGAGATCCATTGCAATACCTTATTTAATAATTATTTAATCACTGTGGCCCAAAGTTTACTGTTAACGAAAGTGTGTCGAAACCGATTACTCCAAAAAATATGCGCTCCGTCAGAGTCCGCAGCTTTCTGTTAAACTGAATATAATAGTATTGTAATATATATCGTATATATAACGTGCATTTAACGTACAACGTGTATATCACGTATATATATAACGTGTAATGTATATAACGTGTCGCTTAACGAACACGGCTTTGAGTATACTGATCTCAGGAGTCTGTGTCGGGGACCGAACACAGAAAACTTTCACACAGGCAAGACGCTGCACATATACATCGACAAACGACTATATATGTGTCCCAAATCTCTTTCAGAAAAAAATATTTGAAGAGTGTGTCGGCACCGATCACGCTCCTCCTACGAGCATCCTAACGTTATGGCTATAGTCCATAATTCCACGTCATGAAACGAACATGGACTATCTCATAACTCATATACGAATATCACTCAAATGAAAAAGAGCATAATAGGTTCGCTTACCTTGACCGCGCCAAATGTTAGGTCAAAGACCGTCTGCTCTTGTTCTTGTATTTCCGTAACAACAGGTCAACGTTCCACGCGTCCGGTCGCTCAGCGCGCTCGTCCCTTCTGCCTGCCTCCACCTGGCCCCGCCCCGACCCGGCGCCGCCCTGACCCGGGCGGGCGGCGGGGCGCACGCAAGGGCGCGCCCAGAGGGAGGCGAGCAGGGGCGCTCCCAGCCGGAGGTAGCCCCACACTAAGTAGGTCATGATGCATATGAAACGACGCGTCTCGATGAGACAAACACATTGACGTTGGTTTTAGCTCTCTAAAGTCATTATGTCGCCAGTAACATCACTGGCTTACGATTATGTGCACCTTTGTATAATTATTCAAATGCAATAACTGATTATACCCGTTAGGTCAGGTCAATATCAGGTCAGGATCAATCTGCATACCATTCGAAGCGTCTCGACGAGTTCTCTGCCATCGGTATCCTGCGTCCCAATGACCACAACAAAAATAATATGATATGAAAGACACCATCTGTATTAACATCATCTAACCAGCCATTACATACATCTGACCAGCCATTCACGTATGCCAGATGACGGCTAGTAACATTATGCCACGTGACACGTTATTGGCATATCGCACACAACGAACATTCTATTCAAAACTATACATTACACTCAATCAGAGATCAGCTCTGACACACTGTCAACACCACGACACTATACGTCGCCACTACGCCACTACGCCCAATGCCACTACGTCAACTGCTACCACATAACTTTGTGGAAACCATTGCATGGGACAGTATCCAACCAATGAAGACACCGACTGTGCCACCGACTCTATTTCCCACTATACCGACTGACTGTACTGAGCTCACTCCCTCACTGACAGACCCTCACTGACAGTTGTTGCACACCTTGGCGCTGTGCTGAGTGCACGCCGGTGAGCCGCACTTCACGCATCCAGTGTGCCTTGACAGTTTGCTTTTTTGGCCTTGTGGCCCTCGCCATGTCCTGAATGTCCTGAATGCAGAGAGCACATCGCCCGATTTTTTGTCCGGGCTGGGCTGCTGAGGGACCCGGTGACAGGTGGCCAGGAGCCTCACGGGTGAGTTCACGGTCCAGGAGGACCTCCAGGGACCTCACCGCTTGCTTGTTGAGAACCCTTCCCCTGACACGTACTGCGCTGCCCGGCGCTCTGCCTGCTCCGTTAGCATTTGCATTGCCAGAGCCCGAACGAAGCGCATCCGTCCGCCGTGCCTTACATCTGCTACGTCGCTGTCCGGGTGTTTTGTCACAAACAGATGGTAGCCATTTACACACGCGACGCTCAGCATAAAGAACAACATTTTTGTTGGCCACCGGCGGACGGATGCTGGGCACATGAAGTTTGCAAGCATCGCGTCACAAACATAAACCCCGCCCTTCGTGGAGTTATAGTATAGGACTACTTCTGCTTTGCCTGTGTTTCGGTCTACCATTGGCAGCTTGTGCTGGGACGAGGCGACGAGCACCACCTTACCCGGCTTTGGGCAGTATGATGCGAGCTGGATGTCGTTCCGGAAACAGATTTTCGTGCTCCCGGCTTCGCGACCCCTTGGCTCCGTCATTGCCGGTGGCAGGAGCCGTTTGTTGCGGTTCAGGGTCCCCACAGCAGACAGACGTTTTTCGTCCCGGAGCTCTTCGATGAGCGGGATGGAGGTGAAGTACCTGAAATGAAAGAACAACAACGAGCATGTTATAACTTTTTATTCCTGTCCACGGTTCAACAGCTAAATTATATCTTTTCATAGAAATACATATTATGTATAATATAAATCAGACCGATTTAAACAAATAAATAAAATGAAGTTAAATGAACACATAATACATTATATATAGAGAACGAATACGTGCTTACATTATATTTTAAAACTAATTACTTATACAAATGTACACGACAAATATTGTGATAATACAAGACAAAATAAGTAAAATAATTCGTCAGTAAACGACGAAGACAAGTAAGTGAATGTCAATCAAAGGTGTTTACATTACCTGTCCATAGTGACGTTTCTGCCGCTGTTTTTGATGTCATCCACCAGAAAGTGTACCTGCTTGGGCACTGACTGTTTCCATGATTACGCCCGGCGGGGATTCTTCCGGTGCTTCCGGCTTGCCAGAGTAAGGCCACAGCTTCCACACATATCTGTGTCTGGCGTCTGCCACCGACCTGATGAGGAGGCCGTATTTGCCCGCCTTCGACGGCATGTAGACCTTGAATGAGCAGCGGCCACGGTACGGCGCTAAAGTCTCGTCGACCGTGATGCAGTCGGACGGCTTGTAGTACTTTCGGAGGTTTTCATCGAACTTGTCGAAGACGCTTCGAATTAGGCAGAATTTGTCACCGCGGCGTCGATCGGGTCTCGAGGCCTTATCAAAGCTAATGCTGGTCAGAAGCTTCTCGTAGCGTCGCTGGCTCATTGTTGCGCGGAACGGTGGTGGGGAGAAAGCCCCTTTGAACAGCTCTAGCTGATTCCAGCGGAATAGTTCCTCTCAGCACATTCAGAGCCAGAAACGCCAGCAGTTCTGTGCGGTCAAGAGGCGCGAACTGGTACTCACATTTGCGCCAGTCACTCTCCGCTGTGCTTTCCCTGAGCTTTTCTTTCCGTTCTTCAAGTTTTTCATTGGTCCGTTTCACTATCTCGTCCAGGATATCTTCGGAAAAAAAAACAGGAGGAACGCATCCAGTTCCGTGCTTATCCGTCTTGCTGCGTTACTTTTCAGACCTTCGACTTCCCGCATGATGTTTACGTGGTCCCGCCGCCGCTGTGTCCGCCCTGGATTTGTTTTCCACTCTGCTGTTACACCTTCCCGGCGAGTAGATGCAACAAACACCTCATCTTGTTGCTCTAGAGACTGCAGCACGGCTTCTGATAGTTTTTTCTCTGATCTGGTTTCTTCTCGTTCCATTCGCCGTCTGTTGAGTTGAGGAGTCGGCTCTCCGTCTTCCTCATCATCTTCATCGCTTTCAGCTTGAAGCGGCACATTTTCATCTTCATCTACAACTTCTAAAACTTCTGGCTCGGCGTCACTTTCATCGTCCGAGTCTAACGGCTGGTCTTCAGCATCACTGTCCAGGGTCTGCTCCACGATTCTGGCTCGGCGTCACTTTCATCGTCTGAGTCTAACGGCTGGTCTTCAGCATGACTGTCCTGGGCCAGCTCCACGATTCTGGCTCGGCGTCACTTTCATCGTCTGAGTCTAACGGCTCGTCCTCAGCATCACTGTCCAGGGTCTGCTCCACGATTCTGGCTCGGCGTCACTTTCATCGTCTGAGTCTAACGGCTGGTCTTCAGCATGACTGTCCTGGGCCAGCTCCACGATTCTGGCTCGGCGTCACTTTCATCGTCTGAGTCTAACGGCTCGTCCTCAGCATCACTGTCCAGGGTCTGCTCCACGATTCTGGCTCGGCGTCACTTTCATCGTCTGAGTCTAACGGCTCGTCTTCAGCTTCACTGTCCTGGGCCTGCTCCACGATTCTGGCTCGGCGTCACTTTCATCGTCTGAGTCTAACGGCTCGTCTTCAGCATGACTGTCCAGGGTCTGCTCCACGATTCTGGCTCGGCGTCACCTTCATCGTCCGAGTCTAACGGCTGGTCTTCAGCATCACTGTCCAGGGTCTGCTCCACGATCAGCTGAGCGGCTTCGACAGCCGTCAGCCGGCGCGGCCGGAATCGAGACATCACGAGAGGAGACACACTGACGTCCGCCGCTGTCACTCACACACTGCCGAGCACGTACTAATGAAAACCACACCACGTGACTGGATAATCAGCGGTTCGTGTGTTCTGGAACCCAGCACAATACCCTCCCCGCCGCCTCCCCGCCGCCTCCGCCGCCGTCTCCCATATAGCGAGACGCCGCAAACAAGGCAATATAAAGGCAGGGTGGCGCGGGCGACGCTGACAACCCATGTCCGGCTGGCTTGACATGCGTTACCCTCCTACCAGTGATGTGAGCCGACACCAGTATGCAGTGCGTGTCCACGTCGTCGCCGCTGGATCTATTTTCAGGTGAATATTTTAATTGAATTCAAAAGTGTATACTACAGAAGTTATGAACAATATCACAAACGGTTTATATCAGTTTATTGTGAATAACTTCTTACCTTTTCAAGTTATAATTTTTTAGGTAACACCAACGTGCTCCTCTTGTCAAGACGATTCGAAGAACATCCTGTACGACCCAGATATGTCAATGTCAATATTTGACCTCAGGTCAAGGTCACTTGTTGACCTAAACACTTCAAATTAGATATAGATCAACGCGCCTTGACGAGACAAATCCAATGGTACTATATGAACGGTTACATCTTTGATTTTTCGAAAGTTATTGGCAAAATAATGTATGTGACGTCAAAAAATGACCTGACCTTAGGTCACCGATATAAGAAAAAATTGCGATATACAATTTGTCAGGTTTGATATCTTGATGAAGTTCTGCAAGTTTCAGATCAATCGGTCAAACACTCAAGCTGTGACACAACTGTAAACATTTTAAGAGGTGAGGTCACTTATCGTGACCCTGTGACCTGACCTGACATGACATATGATTTTTGTTTTGGTCACAGGTGCAAAAAAGATCAATGAACAGCTATACAAAATTTGAACCGAATACGATAGTTAGTTTGATAGTTATGACGAGAAAACCAGAGGGGGGCGGAAATCCCCCCCCCCCCTACGGTGCGCGGGTTAAACCCAAATCATCATCACTATCTCATCTTTGTTTAGGAACACATTTCTCGCCTCGTTGGTCATGGTTGCTTTCTCAACACCACCCAAGGACAATCCCTGTCCTACTCTCTTCACATTTGAAAGGCTCCTGGATATCACAGGCTTTGCTATCCTGGCTGCACCTCTCTTGGTCTTGCATCTAGACCTCTCCTCTTCCTCCCTCCTCAGCTTTACTTGCTCACTATCAGGCGCGACCTTCCCTCCTCTCCTCTGAAATCCTCTGTGACTTGATTTGACTCCCCTTCTATTATCCGACATACTTCATCACGCACCTGTAGTCAACCAGTAGAAATAGTTTCTTTAGACAGTTGACTTGTGATGGGTGACTTCGTGTTCAAAAAAACACGCAATGATTGCTTTCGGTGTTATTGCAGATCCAGGTGTACTCACTATGCTTTTCTGATGTATTCGTCGTTGCCCTCTATCTGCCCGTCTGTTGCTTCATGTACTGATTGCCTTTCCGCTAGTTTCATGCGGAAATAAATGTTTTCTCGATGTCTCCACGACTCCAGTCAAGGGTTACTTGCAGACTGGTTCGTTTTAGGTGAATCCTATTGCTCGCTTTGGATTCCAGTTACCGTTTTTTTTCTTCTTCAGATTTTTTCTTAGTTGTGTGATGTGCATATGATTGTCATTGTTGCTGATAACGATACAACCAAAACGAATACTGCTTATCACTTTTCGTGACTCATCATTTTTGCCCTTCCATCCCAATGTAATGTTTGCTATTGATTTTCAGTGACAATTTCTCGGTTATCATCTGCTTCGATTTCATTTGGCAGCGTTTTTCGATCATCGCCATTTTGCGGCCGTGGAGCCTGTTATGTCTGTCGCAGAAATTACTAACTTAGCCTTACATTACTAACAGGGCCTGAATGAGGGCACTGTGCTGGATGCGGCCGTCACTGACCTGGGTACGGTCGGGCGCCCGGGGACCTGTCGTGGGAAGGTCGGGGAAATCCCCGGCGACCTGTCGTGGAAAGTCGCCGGGTGTCCAGCCCCACACCTGGAACACGTGTGCGTGCGCCGACACAACTCCGGTCTGTTGCACCGACCCAGGTTGAAGCGGATACAAATATCGCTGTCCGGCCCCCGGCGGGGTGCCGCTAGAGTAGTAGGGGGCGGCTGGGGCGGACTGAGCCAGCCCGGTCCGGCGAAGGGATGGGCACCTGCCTGCGGCTGGGATATACCCACGGCGTCGGAGAAGGAGGAGGCATCGTGGTACTCATGGGGGTACTGGGCCATGTGCGTGCGCCCGCGGATATCGATGTCCTTGTGCTGTGTCGTGCTCAACCCGTCGGCCCTACCCTGCAGCCACTGCAGATACGTGTACCATTGCACGGCGGAGGCAGGGAAGAAGTAGGCCCTGTAGGCGCCGATGACGGTGACGCCGCGCAGGTAGGCTGCCGCGCAAGTAAGTGGGCGGGGCCCTGACGCGGTCCGACTGGTTGGCGCGGTGGAGATATAGTTGTGGGCAGAGGATGTCGTTCACCGCGACAACGTGATCCCGCCGCCCGAGTTATTCTATGAGGGGTCCGCCTACGGTCGGCAGCTTGAGGTCCCGCGGCGGCGGCGGTCGGTGCGATAGAATTGGGTCCAAGCGTGGGTCATCGGCAGCTGGCGACTCCGCTGATGTGATTGGCAGCGGACTCGGCAGGTCGGAATCGGTGTACTGTTCGGGGTCGCCTCCGCCGAGCTTGTACTGGACCTGCTGTGGCTGCTGGGAGCGGGCGAGGAGGGCGGCGCGGTAACTGGACGCTGGCGTTTGCTGATGGGCCGTCCACGGCTGCGATTAGAAGGCATGGTGTGTGCGGAGCTCGTGCCGGCGGCGGAGCGCCGGGGCTGGGAGCTCGACTGCTGCCGCTTGGCAGCGGGCGGTAATGTCGGTACCCGAGCCCGGGACACGCGAGCCAGTGGGGCGGCCTTGACCGCGGGTCCTGTCGGCAGTGTTAGGATGCGTGTCAGAAGACGGCGACAGAGGCTACTTGCGGAGCGCCGAGTCAGGATGGTGTTGTCGAACAGCCGGTTTGTTTAGTGTGAGTGGACGACTGGCGTCCGTGGACGGCCCGGTCAGAATGGTGTTTGCAGGCGGCCGGCGCACAGCGGTCAGTGGGGATTGACGTCAGCGGACAGCCAGCGTACGGAGGGTGGTGGGAATGCCGTCAGCGGACGGCCGTGCAGAAATCGGCGGGAAGTGACGTCAGCGGACAGCCATCTGGAGGCGAGTGAGAGTTGACGTCAGCGGACAACCAGCATTTGAAGGTGAGTGTGAAATGGCGTCAGCGGACAGCCAGCATACCGAGGGGGTAGTGGGAAGCGACGTCAGCGGACGGCCATCCGGGGGCGAGTGAGAATTGACATCAGCGGACGGTCAGCGGACAGGTCCGTGTGAAATAGTGGCAGTGTACAGTCAGCATACGCAGGCGCGGATCCATCGGGGGGGGGGGGGGGCGCCCCGCCCCCTGAACACGGGTCGTGCCCGTGTCGCGCCATACAAACGCGCCCGTGGGCGCAACTTTTGCATGGCGCTTCCCCCCCTGACCGAAATCCTGGATCCGCGCCTGATAAGGATGCAGCCGGAAATGACCTCAGTGGACGGCCAACCGGAGGCGAGTAAGAACTGACGTCAGCGGACAGCCAGCGGGCAGCAGTCAGTGGGGAATGGCGTCAGCGGACAGCCAGCATACAAAACTTGGCGGGAATGGCGTCAGCGGACGGCCATACAGTAGTCAGGCAGAAATGACGTTCTAAGAATAACCAGAAGAGTGGGAAATGCCGCCCAACAAAGCCATGTGACGTCACAACCCAGAATGCATCGCGCGGGGCCGCAAACCCAGAATGCATCACACGGGGTCCCGTGAGATGCATTCAAGACAACCTAGTAGCCCGCGACAGAACCGCATATGCCGTATCCGAGTCGGTGACCCTATGGCACATGTCGAACGATGTTCCTTCATATGGGTCAGCAGAATCGTGCAGACGCGCGAACGAGATCAGCATTTGGTCGGCCGGACCATGTCCAGCGCGACGTGCATGCGCAATGGCCGCCGGCGTCGTACGCAGCGTGTGGCGAGTAAGACATACCTGCGGCGGCGGCAGCTGCGTCGGCACCCTTCTTCCGTGTCGGTGCCATGTCACCGCTCCTACGGTGAACCACCGAATTTACGCTGGTCACTGCAAAGTTCTATACACAAGGCGCAAACCTGACGCTTCAACGAGGCTAAAAGCTTGCGCAGCGTGCGAGCTGCGGGGATGTCCCGAACGGAAGATATTGACGCGACGCCCAGCGGCGGCGGTCGGAACTAGTCAGCTGGTGGGTGACTCGTCCCTCCCTCCGCCCCCTCTCCCTCGCGGGGCTCAGGTCGGCCGCTTCTGTCTCCAACGGAGCGCTCGAATGCTAATAACAATTGCCCTAGTGGGAATTATATATTATTGCCTTGCTGGACCAGCTGCTGCGTTCTCCGGTACATCCCTTTGCACACTTCCGTTTGTGGCGACCACGTATGCCAGTCCTGTGGCAGTTCTGTGGACCAGTTTCCGGTCCCATCATTTTGTAGTGTTGCCACGGCTTCATGACGCCGCGTCACTGTTACCGAGGGCCAGCGAGGTGCTTCGTTTTCTGGTATTTTCCACAAATGTTGCTCCATTTCCAACTGACATTTTCCCAATGTATTTCTTCTTGTCCCAGCTTCGGCGCTACCCCTACCCCCACCCTCTCAGTACGTGCTATTCATGTTTTTTTTCTTCTCGTAGGAAGGTGGATGTAGGTACTCCGTATGGTGAGTCACCATCTCCTGCAAAGGAGGAAGTCCTTTAGAGTCCACTTGTTATCCGTGCTGTCCTTCTCGTCACCACACATACCAGTGTACTGGTCAGCTTGTAGTGCTCGATGCACTATCACTCGTGTTCGTGTCTATAACGTGCGGTATCGTAGTGATGATCAAATAACTATATTTCGTCGGAGGAGAGAGCAGCGTAGCGTTTCGGTGTCGAGAGCGTCCGCGGAAGAAGGAAGGTGCCAGACCGAGAAAACATTCTGAGATAACCAAATAATAAATAAAAAATGAAGCGATGAGGTACTTTAGATACATTCTATTCTGTGAGACGATTTAATTGAAAGTAAGTTTAAACGATTTAATACATGAAAGGAATAACCTAACATGATATTTATATGCATGCAAACAGGTACACTTTTGCCGCCTTGCGGTGGGCATTCACACTAGTAGTGTACAGCTGCGCTCGGCAGTGGCGCCAGCGGCCAGCGTCGCGAGACGACGGCGTTCGCCGCCTACAGCGCCCCCCCCCCCCCTTAGACGCGTCGACGAAGGTGACATGATAGCGTGCCGACTGACGCACCGTGCGCCCCTACTATTGTGCGCCCTTAGATTACCCTCAAAGGTTTTTCTCGTCGTGCGTTGGCAGTGTTTCGGAACATCAGTACGTTGCGCTCCACTCCGTTCGGTGTGAGGTCACGTGAACTGTTCGATGATGCTGGTATTAGTTTGCATGGAATCGCCAAAATAGCACCGCCGCGCATCCCACCTTGGAAGCTTGGCACACCAACCGTCGATTTATCACTGTGCTGAGTTTAGGAAAAGTGACACTGCCGGAAGAGTTCCGCAGCCGGACACTAGAGGTTATTGGATCCTATGCCAGATACACCCACACTTATACTGACGGATCCAAAACTGACGCAGGCGTGGGTTGCGCGTGTGTAATGGGTCTCACTACCCGGTCTTTTACTTTGCCGTTCCATTCTACGGTGTATACATCCGAGCTGGCTGCTATACACAAAGCTCTCAGTTTTATCGAGTTCTGCGAGGGTATTCGTTACGTGATCTTTAGCGATTCGCTTAGTAGCCTCTTGGCGCTAAGGGCTTTTAACCCATCTCATCCCCATATACTGGATGTTTTAGTTCTCACATCTCTTGACTAATAAATCAATTCAGTAAATTCTAATAAATGGCCACTCAAAACATGTACATTTTAAAATTGTAAGGTGATTTATAAGTATTTTCAAAAGTTCCAAACGGCCTTTTTTACTTATATCACAATATCACAAAATCTATGCAGTAGATTTGCTTTATTTTGTTGTATGATACTCGTCATATGATGCTCTTTCTTTCAAGTTTAAAAAATTCCTTAATGTGAATTTCAAAAGTTTAAAAAAAATCTTGTTTTTTTTTCTTCTTAGTGGTTTTGGACGCAGTTTTGCACAGGAAAAACAATGATCTAAATTATACAATACAAACAACACAACACGGATGCATACGTGCATATATTTGTACACGAAGAGCTATTTCCGTAAATCTCGATATTACAGAGCCCCGAGGAACGGAGCGTACCGAGGCCACCACGCCCGTAGGGACAACATCGGTCCGGCACCGGCACCAAATATCCCCCATCCCTGCACAGCGTCAGACAAAGTTTGACGCCGGTCCTCCGCCACCCCCTCTCCAGTCCGCCCTCAAGCGCAAAACGACCCAGCACACTCCCGGAGGCCCGCCAATATAAACCTCGCCGGGTGATACAGCCCCACACCACTATGTAGCACGGCCGGTTTCTCTGTGTCCCGTGGGACGCGGCCGGCCAGAAGAATAAAGATGGAGTAGCGTAACCGATGATATTTGCCGTGATAGTCGAACAGGTGAGAGGCAGCAGTAGACAGGCGAGACGGCAGTGTGGTAGCGCACCACAAGACCGCGAGAGCACAAGTCACAGGAGCAGGCGAGAGCAGTCCGGCGTCCGAGACCCCGGGTCGAACTCTCCTCATCTCACGACCGTACACCCCGTTCACAATTTGCTACACCTAGTTTCTACTCTCTAACTACTACTATTGGCCAGCGGGTCCGTTCGCCTCAGGCTGTTACTCTTCTAATTGGTGGCACAGTTCTGTTGGAGCTCTGGGATTCGTCGTTGGGCGGGACTAGCACGCGTATAGCTACTGGGCCGTATATGGTAAGGAATGCGGTGCCGGATGGTGAAGCGGTTGCGTCGGTAGTGATCAAAGGAATATGAGTATAAAACGCCTGGTGTCTAAGCTGACTGGGCGCTGGGGTTTAAGCGACAGGGCGAAGTTCAATGGAGGCTCATTTGGCGGGCGTGTCGGATGGACGGGCGGCGCAGGGAGCTGGCGTGTCAGGTTGACGTTGCAGCTCGAGATGTGTGCAAAAGGAGCTTGCCTGATCGGGTTAGTGTGAGTGACAGGCATTCAGTCAGGTATAATGGGATTAGGACCGGACACGGACCCAGCGGCTGTAGCAAAAACGATATTATGGAAAACGTCTAATACGAGTTAGGTGCTTTCGGTCCCGAGAAATGATGCTATTTGAAAACATGCTAGTACACACATAAACATATTTAGAACCCACAGGGTTCTAGAGCTCGTGCCAAAAATGAGAACCCCATGAGTACTACACATACCATTCATAACGTACTTATTCCGATTTTAGGGTACTTCGTTCACACCCGTGGTCCTAACCTCAGTACTTGGTCAAGTACCTTAATGGTCACCACTACCTATACTTCGCCCAGTATCTAAGCCCACTTAGAAGCCTATGGGTACTAGCAATTGCAGTACCCTATAGGTGCGCGTGCCAAAAATGAGAACCCCTGGAGTACTAGCATCGCTGAGTACTTCAAGTAGTACCTGAAACAATTCAACAAAAGTACTTTTCGCAGTATGGAACGGGAACTATATATGAGGATGGCACTGAAAAGTGGGGGAAAATATTCAGAAACACGTAACGCGTAAAAACATGCCAAACATTCACGGTAGGCAATGACATTGAAAGTTGCGACACTTGAGGTCCGAGTTAGCTGTAATAGAGATGTTGCGAAATTGCACACTGTAGTAGTGTTCATATTTCCCTGAAATGTGGCGAATTAAACTCGTAGGCAACTCCTAGGTACTCATTTGAGTTTGTCATACTTCAATTATCGAAGATGTCTGTTTATTAATGAACACCCTGAAAACGCCAGCACAATGTGAATATACAGAGGAAACGCACAACAAACCGGCATCAGTCCCACAGTGCCTATAACACGGCACAGTACATGCCAGCAACGGTAAAAAACAAAACAAGACGTGTCTTCCAAATGTTCAACGGTTCAAACAGCCGTTCCTGAAAGCACAACGGTTCAAACAGCCGTTCCTGAAAGCACATCACTGCACCCGTTCAGCTCACTCCCGCAGGCTTTGTATTAAATGGTGAGCATCTTTCACCGAAAACAAATGTGGCTTCAAGTGGTTGAACGGTTCAACGGAACGGTTCGACGGTTCAAACAGCCGTAGGTACTTGAAAGCATCACTGCACCCGTTCAGCTCACTCCCGCTTTGTATTAAACGGTGAGCATCTTTCACCGAAGAAACAAAATGTGGCTTCCACTGGTTGAACGGTTCAACGGAACGGTTCGACGGTTCAAACAGCCGTACTTGAAAAGCATCACTGCACCCGTTCAGCTCACTCCCGCAGGCTTTGTATAAAGGTGAGGACCTTCCGCGGCACTTTCGTGCCGTCATCGATGTGCAGGACGTACATTTCAATATATATCAGGTACGCACGGTGCTGTTTAGGGTACTTCACATGGAAAATCATGTGGCACAGAGTCAGGGCCACGACGGCCTCTTCCTCGCGGTTGAATGTGGCCACCTGCTGTCCCTCTATGATGAGGACGTGTGGGCTGCAGCCCACGAGTTGCGGGTGAGGACTGGCTCTGGCTGGCGGCTCTTCTGGTATGAGGTCCTCCGCCCCAAGCAGGCGACGAACCTGCAGTGGTGTGACTTCTGAAAGGGAAAGAAGTAAACTGTTACCAAAAGTATATCTTCAGGACACTAAAAGGAGATAATAAACACTCAACTCAATTATAAATGGTCGCTTGGATAACGATTCCCTTCAAACCATTCTTACGAGGTATAGGAAGCTTTTGATCATCACAATGATTTTATCAGCATGGTTGAATAGATTGACTATTACAATTCAGATTTCAAACCTGAACACGATGACATCATACATCGTAGTGTGCACCGACTCCCTTTCGGCCCTATTGTCCTTGCACCTATATGCACCGATGCGTTATGCGATATATGAAAATGTGTCAATGCGATTGCGGCGGTGCTGGTATAGCTACGGTATGTGATTTACGATACGGACCTGTCCCCCCAAGCCCTTATGGCGCGGGCCCGGCCGCCACTCGGTGGCAGGGTAAGGTCATCGGGCTATAGTGGGCAAGGGTCGGCCTGGCGGCGATGTGTGAGACCACCAGATCGAGGGAGGTGGAAGGCGCGGCCCTGGCTGAGGGACGTGGACGTGGAAACGTGGAAATGTCCTTAGGAGAACCCAGGCCTCCTTAGCCGTCTGCCTTATCTGAACTGAAGATTTGCTCTTTCCAGGTCTGATAGGCTGTGGTCTATTGCACTCGTGAAAATCGAATGTCTTTATCCGGTTGTTTACTTGGCCCAGCGTTAAGTACTGTAATTGGATAAACTTGGATAGCACAAGAGACAATGTGTACGGTATTACGCCCTCTATAGAATGTCGTGTGCTGCGTCAGGCGGCAGTTTTTCCACCGGGAATCCCGAGTCAATATCACACAGAACTGATCTGGCTTTGACACCAAAATGTACCGCTGAATGTGATGAGGATTCTGTTGTAGCCTCGGAAACATGGATAGCATGGGAAGAACGGCTTCGCAATTGGACCTGAGTCTCGCAAAACTGATGCTGCTGCTCTACAGTGTCCGCCAAGCAAAATCGACAACAGAAGCCAGAACTAAATGTTTCCTGGAATCCGCCTATGGCATGAAGAGCAAGGTTGTCGCCCAACAAGCAACAAACAGTCACCCTACGCTGTGACTTTGTATGATCCACATGCACAACTACCCCTGTCTCACTAAGAACTTCTAAATCGGTGACCAGGTTCTTCAAAATCAAATTCCAACCAAGGGATTTCAAGTGACTTGTTTTACAAAGAGCAACAAGGAAGATTGAGCTGAGTTTTGACCTTAGCTGTGGTGGTACATTCAAAATACTCAAATAGAATGCGGTAAGTTTGTTTTTTGAAACCTTGTTACCGAGGGGATCTACAGTACCGAAGTCATCAACATACAAAGCCAGCCGAATTTTGCCAGAACAGTTTCGACCATGATAGTCACCATCCAATAGATCGGAATACTCTTTTGCGTTAGGGAGTCTGTCATTCAAAACAAATTTCAAAATATGTCCGTTGGTCAGCAAATATTTTAGCTGCGTGAGGATTGGAATGTACTGATACGCACACTGTATCCCTTTTTGAGGTACAACCAACGGGAACCGTCTGATGACTGACAAACACTAGCTCTTCGTGGATGTATTTGTCGACTTTGTGTTGAGTTATAAATTCCTTGACTGCAGCTAAGGTGTTGGAACTGGCAATAACCGATGCAGGATTATTAATGTCAGAACTCAATGGACTCGCATTTAAGCACTCCTGAACAGCCAATCTTGCAATAGTATAAGTAGTGTCAGCAACATAGCTACACAAAGATGAGGGAACATTGTGGACATAGTGCAGGGTACCTAAAAACTTTGCAACCTCATATCTCTGATTGGATGAATCATTAGGCGAATGGAATCGAACATCCGTTCCAACCCCACCGGAGCAGCTTGACTGATGTACACTCAGTTCAGATCTGTCTTCTTCATCTTCTTGTTGTGTGAGTTTCTTCTTGGCTGTCAGCAAATGAGTTCTATTCAGGTGTTTCTTCCAATAATAGCCGCTCGCACATTTAGCGTCACATCTTGGACACTTAAACTTCGCCCGTGGATCGTTTTGGCAGTACCTGTTCAAATGCTTTGCAAAATCTTCTAGACTATTATCCCTATACTTGCATTTCGGATAGTCACATATAAACCAATGCGTATTCTGAAAAATAGCATACCTACCTGTAAACAAGCAAAATAAATGGAGACCAGGAAGGCATTTCATAAAATGTCTTCACCAGCGTAGGAATCTATACTTTTCGGGTAGAAGCTCCAATCCCAACTTTTTAAAGTCCAACCCCAAGTTAAAAAACAAGATTGCATTAATGAGCACCAGATGCAGCGCTGTAGAACAATAAAGAAGGTATGCTCCTAATTATTGACAAAACCTATTATAGAAAAAGTCAGCTACAGTTTTCAAATTCAGGATGGCCAATCTTCAAAAAAGTTTCAACACATGATCAGAACTCCTAGCCTCTAGCCAGGGTAACAACATAACAATTAGATATCCCATCGGTTGAACTATAATCAAGCCACAGTGTGTCCATATAGTAGTGGTGGGGTTTTAAAGACTCTTATTGGAGGAAAAGAGCCACCAAACATTTTAATTATATAGGTACTGGTTGAGTCCCTATACAACCCTATACATAAACTTTTGTATGCATTCTTTTGTTTCTATATCATTTTCAGTTAATACTTCTTAACCTCACCCAATATGAGAAACCCTGTCCTAACATCACCTAGCAAACCCCAATCTAAACCAATGATGGGTTCAGTTAGGTAGTTATGTTTTCAGTTTGTAGCTCGCCAGCCACACAGTTCATGTGGGCCAGCCCCATACTGCTAATTCTAAAACTTTGTGAACCTGGGAGTGCTGGAGAAGGTTCCGAGTGATTCTGCCAGAACTGTAGTAGTTTATCTTTAATACCTCATTAGATGCAGTTCTCCACCTTTTAAGTTTTAAAAAAAAATAGAACACAGCCATTGTTCAACCCTGGTAAATTGCTCTCCAAAGCTATCCTATGCTTTTCGGAAGATCCTTTACATATTCATGTTTTTTTCCCATCCTGAAAATCCACCTTCAAAAATACCATATCAAATCATAAGGATCAACATATATGAATATGTAAAGGACTACTTTTCAACGCTACCAACACTTTTCATGCTATTAGTAGCTGTGTTCTTGTACATCTATCCACAATACACATGTTTATGGCCCCAGGCTATAGAGGTGCTAAGTTTATGGAAGCATATATTATGCTCTGTCGAAAGATATTTCAATGCTAAATATTATTCAAATATAGACAGAATGAAATAAATATGAACATTGAACTTTCTGAAGAAAAACAGTTTAAAATGTCTTCACTACCATAAACCCAAATGAACACAAGACTGGTATCTCTACTACCAATGGGGACAGGAACCCTTGGGAGTAGAGATGCCAGTCTGGTGTAAAAAGTTTGCTTGAGTGTGCAGTAGCAGGATTTTTTTTTTTCTGGGAAACTTCATGGTCTTACTTATTTTAGTCTTAATATGTAATCAAATAATATTTGGCAATACAAATATATTTGGATAGAGCATATTAGTTTCAATAAAATTAGCACCTATGCCCGAGGGCTACAAACATGTGTATTGTATATGGATAGACAAAAACATGGCTAGTGTCAACATGGAGCTGCCATATATCCTACTGATGTTACAATGAATAGGAGCTGTGTTCTTTCCCATCCATCCACAATACACATGTTTAGACTCTCAGGCTATAAAGATGCTAATTTTATGGAAACTGATCATTATTTTCTATCCAAAGATATTCTAATGCTAAATATTATTTAATTAAAGACGGAGACTAAAACATGTATAACCATGAAGTTTCCCAGCCAAAAAAAGCTTCAAAATGAATTCACTGCGACCACAAACTCAAGCAAATTATATTTACACAAGACGGCATCTCTACTCCTAAAGATTACTATCTCCATAGGTTGTAGAGATGTTAGTCTTCTGCAATTACTTCACTTGGGTTTCTAGTAGTGAAGTCATTTTTCAGCTATTTTTCATGAAAGGTTTTAAATTTGGGATGATGACGTCATTATTGAGCTATAGACCGCCGCTGATTGGCTGACAACGTGGGATTGGCCGAAAGTGTCTTGTCAGCCAATCAGCGGTGGCACTAGCACTGTCGGATCCAAGGGGGGCAACCAGGTCATGCCCCCCAAAGCCTGGAAGGGGGGCCAACATGTCTTTTGCTCCCCCCCCAAAAAAAACGTTAACAATTTATTGTAAAAATTGACTTTGCAGCAGTCAAAATTCAGCTATCCAGTGAAAAACTGGAAATTTTGGAAAACATGGCTCTTACCATCAAATCTGGGCTTAAAAAGCTCAACTGGATGAGAAAATAGCAGCCAGCAAGCCGCCAGTCGGAATTGAAGCTCGAACAAACGTTTTTTTACATGTAGGAAGAACACTTCATATGGTATCAATTTGGAATCCAATCTACACTATTTCGGCGCAAATGGTTGTCAAAAATGACGCCTTACTTTGTGGAAATAACTTTTCGGGACGCGTGACAGCGGTGTGTACAAAGTTCACGTGTGATTTTCATGAAGGTCCCAATGCAGTTGCTGGCACTAGGCCCAAATAATATTTTTTTGACGCGTCAATATTTTGATCCAGCCCAATAGAAATGGTATTGGGGAAAATGACCGATTTAAAAACGGCGATTATGAAGCACTAGAAAACAGTGATGGGATGAATGGCACATGAATCAGTGCATTGTGGCTCATAATACAGTTTCAGCCACCTAGATGTTCAATAATTCTCTTGGAAATTGATGCAATATTGCTTTATAAGTGCATCAATTTTTGTATCCCTTGGCTCACCTGAATATTTTTTTTAGTCAATTTAAAATCAATGTATCAAAATATTGATGCAGTAACAGCATGGGTGAATAATTTTGTAAACAAAAATACTTTTCCATAATAATTTCATGTAATTACATTACGAAATTCGTTTTATTCACTTACAAAATATAAACTTGAAAATTTAAAAAGGTTATCCTAAGAAAATGACACAAACATATTTGATGTAATTTGTCGCCACGTGATGGCGTCTCAATCTTTCCCGAAACAAACCCAAACAAACTTACGTAAACAGTTTGAGTTGTGACCGAGGTGGATGGAGTAAACAGTTGTGCATCAGATGGTGTGATTATTTTTGTAGACTGACCATTTTCCATGGGGACTAGGTGTTTTTAGTGAAATGTTGTCAATAATTGTGTCAATTTTTGTTATCCTTAAAGGAAATAGTTCACCTTTGAAAATTTGCCCAAACACGATTTGATTATACTTTTTAATACAATTTCTTTTTATATTGTCAAAAATGGCCTTATATATCGCGCCGATTCAGGACAGAAGGCCGTAAATTATTATTGTTTATCAAAACTATATGGATACTCTCTGAGTCAGAGTCCTGACGTTACGCGAATGTAAAAAAATGGCTCAGCCAATCAGATTCGAAAGTAGTAGCGTAAGGATAGGCTCGCATTAGAGATATGCCAACCGGCGGTTCGCTTGCTAGCACCAGCTGCAAGCTGATTGGCTGATGGTATAGCCTCTGCCCGGGCTAGATCCAGCACCACATTCTTTCGCCAGCACCGCATTCCTTCGCCAAAAAATCAAATATATTCGGCTGGTCTTTTCAGTCAAGAAAACTTGCAGATAGGGGTTTCCCAACACGGGCTACAAAACAGCTATCTCAGTTTAAAACTAATGTTGAAGGTGAACTATTTCCTTTAAGTACAGTGCCTAATACCTATGACAAGCTCCGCCCACTTCGCATAAAAAAATTGACGCGTCAATAACTTGATTTTTTGGACCTAGTGCCCACAACTGAATGGCAATTGTGCAATCAAAATAAAACAAACTATAGGTAGGTACCTAGGTTGAGATAGATATTTCTAGCTCAAACCTGTCAGAAGTATCTGCCCCTCCCGGATTGTCTCAATAACCTGAAAACTATGATAGATATCAACGTGAGACTTTCAGTACCTTATCCTGCATCAAGTCGAAGTCTTTTCACTAACCCTCAATTAAATTGATGCAGTATTTTGGGAGATAATGACGTTTGAATGACGTCAAGTCATGCCATTTTTGGTGGAAAAACGATAAATGTTTGGAAAATCGTAGAAAATAGAGTTTTGGAGCAAATTGCAAATACAAAACGTCACAAGCAAGTAAATTACATTTTCTTCAAAATGGCTATCTCAGATTTTCCCCGAAATTTTGGGTTTTTGAACCCCAAAAATTAAATAAAAAACGGATTTTTTTGTATGAATTTGAAGTGAATTTCTTAAGCTCGAATACCAAAATAAGGTGACCGGCCCAAATCCGGAGAATACAATGTGGGTACCTTTTTGCCACAAAAAGTCCCCCCCAAAAAAAAACGACGGCTGGATCCGCCAGTGGGCACTAGCCTAGACCCCATTTTGCAAATGGGAAATTAAATTGCTTAAAAAGTTTTGTGGAAAATGACCTTAGTATTTTCTACATTTAAATAACGGCCAAAAATAATGGCTATCTCAGTTCAAAACCAATACAAAGGTGAAGTATTCCCTTTAAGATCCTCCACCAAACCAGCTTCATTTGAGAGTCCAGCACACTTGGAGTGTTCCCATGACGAAAGCGAGTCGGCTCTTCAACATGTTGGATCAATAGGCTCTCTTGTGTTGCAAGTAAAAACGCGTTTGAATGGTGACTCGCTCCCCCCTGGACATACTGCTGGACCAGTCCAACTCAGGGTAAGTTGAAATCCCCAAGCAGTAGTAGATAATGATTGGTTTCAGCAACATCCTTCATTATCATACATATATCTCTTGTAAATTCTGGACCATTTACTGATGGACTACCATATATACCCACAAGTATTTTTTTTAGCATTCTCTAGCTTAGACATAAAAAGACAATACAGTTTTGTTATTACCTTTTCACTCTTGTAGGAAACATTTCTGTTAATGGCCCCTAGCATTCTAAGTGCCTTTTTCCTAGCTTCTACAACCTGGTCTGACGCTGATAGTCTATTGTTTACCACGACACCTAAATCTCTTTCCTTTTCAATCTGCTCCATTTTCTGCCCACCCATTTCATACCTATGTTTACTGCTAACCCGTCCAGCGTGCATAATCTTACATTTACTCAAATTGAATTTCATCTGCGATGCTTCAGACCACTCAACTAGCTTGTCCAGATCTGATTGAAAAACATCCTGACCATGTTTTCCTCTAATAATCCTGACAACTTTTAGATCGTCTGCAAATTTCAAGACTTCGCTGTCTATACTGTTCTCAATTGCATTCACAAATATTATAAAAAGCAATGGGCCCAGGACTGAGCCCTGTGGAACCCCACTGAGAACCTCCTTCCATTGTGATTGGCACCCATTCAATATAACCCTTTGCTGGCGTCCTGAAAGCCACGTTTCTATCCAATCCAGAATCTTGCCCCTGATCCCATGAATTTTAAGTTGCAACCCCAGTCTTGTATGGGGGACTTTGTCAAATGCTTTACTGAAATCAAGAAAGGCTACATCTAGCTGTTTACCCTGATCAAAGCTATCTGTTGCAACATCCAAAAACTCCAGAAGATTAGTTAAACAAGAACGGCCCTTCCTAAAGCCATGCTGTGTATCCTTGATGAGTTCATTTTGCTCCAAGAATTCAACAATCTTATCTTTGATGATTGATTCAAGCACCTTGCAGACTAATGAGGTCAGACTAACCGGTCTATAGTTTTCCTCTTTACTTCTATCTCCCTTTTTATGAATAGGAACAACATTTGCTCGGTTCCAATCAAGTGGAATTTTACTATCTGCGAGTGATTTATAAAATATTATGGCTAATGGAACCGACAACTCCCTTTCAGATTCTCTTAAAAGTCTAGCATGGATTTCATCAGGTCCTTCTGCCTTGTTAGGCCTTACTTTCTTTAGATATTCTAGAACAAGTTCACTACTTATGCCACCTAGCTCTCCTATAGTCTCATCTGTCTCTGGCTCAGGCTGAAGTGCTGCAATACTACTCTGGTCCTCGATAGTAAAGACAGATTGAAACTGATCATTAAGCACTTCAACCATTGCACTGTCCTTGCTAACTAACACATCATCTACCTTAAATGGACCTATACTTTTGGAAACTGTACTGAACTTATAAAAACTGAAGAACTTCTTACTATCTGCATTACAATGTCTAGCTAAATCAAGTTCTTTTGCCCTTTTAGCTGCTGACCTTTTTCTTAACTGAATTTCTTGCATTCTGGTAGGCCTTCTGATTTATATCTAGTGAAGATCCCTTCAAAATGCCAAATGCACTTCTTTTAGCTTGTATAGCACTCCTTACTTCTGGGGTAAGCCAAACTGGTTTGCCCTTGGTTCTGTTACGTTTGTGCCTGAGGGGTATATGCCGATTCTGAATTTGGCTTAATCTAGCTTTGAAAACATTCCAGGCCTCACATGCATCTAAACCTGCCAACTCAACGTTCCATTTTATCTGTGCGAGGTCATTTCTAATACCATCAAAATCAGCCCGGCTGAAGTTTGGAACCATAATAAGGTTATCTTTGGGCCTCATTTCTGATGAGATATTGAATTTAACCATATTGTGATCACTGGTTCCTAGACCTTCACAAATACTTATGTCACTAACTAGATCACTGTTGTCTGAGAATACAAGGTCTAGAATGGAGCAATGTCTGGTTGGCTCTGTTACAAACTGATGCATGAAAAGCTCCTCTTCAAAGATTTGCCTATACACCCTACACTCATTTGTTTCCTCTGCTATACTTTCGTATCCTCTTAAGTTAAAATCTCCCATAATAAGACACTGAGCCAGAAAGTTCCTACGTATTTCCTCACAAATATCTTGGTCTGTTTCAGCTTGGGAGTTCCTTGGAAGATTCCCTGGTCTGTAAAATGCACCTATCCTCAACCTTCCTGTTTCCTGTACCAATTTTAATGTCAAGCCAGATTGATTCTACTTCTTTTACTTTACTAGAATCATCAACTCTAGTAGTGCAGTACAAGCTATTTACATATACAAACACTCCGCCCCCCTGCCGTGATTCTCTGCAGTATGAGAACATGTTATACCCTTGTAACTCGAAATCCTGTAGCCTATCCCTATTATACCCCTCACTAACCCATGTCTCGGTTACACAAATGATATCAGGCTTTTCAAGGGCAACATAACACTCAAACTCATCAAATTTAGACCTAATACTTTGGGCATTCAGCAACACACATGTGATCTTATACTTTGAGCTGACTCTACTAATTCTGAGGGAATTATGATCTACTGTCCTATTCTGACATGAACTTCTACCAATGCTTACTTCCTGATGCCCTAGTACTAGCGTCCCCGAACCCCCCCTCCTACCTAGTTTCCCTGAATGACACTTCTGTAGGCATCTCCCAAAGCCCTTGCCCCCTCATCGGATAAGTGAAGCCCATCCTTCATATAGTACCTACGCCACTCATAGAACTGATCCCATAAGTCTACATAACTAAGCCCCATAGCTGAACATAAGTTCTGAACTGAGCTGTTCACAGACAGAGCTCTCGAGTACCACTCCTCACTGGCTCCACAGCGAGGGAGGATGCCAGTCACAATGACTGGTTTCCTGGACTCCTTCAACCTCTGCAGCAGGCTCCGGTACTCCGCTACTATTCTCACACTCTGCCTAGGTCCTATGTCGTTCACCCCCACCTGTAGTATAACTGTCTCCGGGCTACTCCTACCAAGTTCTGCCTCAATGACAGGGCCCATATCAGCTACTTTTGCCCCTGATTTGACTATACATCTGTCCCTCTTCCCACAGAATGTTCGCCTTAAGGGCCTTACCCTTGAGTCCCCAACCACTAAATGCTGAACCTCTTCCCTGTCACTTTCAGCTGCTGACTCTAACACACTGAACCTATTTGATATTGTAACCTGCGGATGTTCCCTGGGGCTGTACTGCCTGACTCTACCCTGAACTTTTGTCCATCCCTCCTGATCCCCTTCCCTCTTCCTCCTCCAGATTCTGCTACCACCCTCCATTACCCAGCACCCCTCCTCATCCTTACTGTCTGTGGCCCTAGCATTACTTTCCACAATGTTGAGTCTCCAGAAACGTGACCCTCCAACACACTTCCAAACCCCAGCCGCACTATCCACCTTTGCCTTATCCTCCTCCCTTATGCCCCATCAGAACTACCACTGGTCCCTGATCCTGTAGGCTCCTTTTCTGACCCCCTAACCACGATCTGCGCATACGTTCCTTGGTCAGGAGCTACACCCTCCTGCAGCTCATCTCTACACCTACACTTACTTAACTGCGCCTCAAGCTCCGCTACCCTAGCCTGGAGGGCCTCTAGCTCTGCTACCTTCGCCTGCATCCTAGTCATGCTCATTTGAATACACTAGTAACTTAGGTATATAACTTAGGTACTATGCACTTTTCAATACTTTACTAACTTAACTTAACTTTTTTGTTTTTTTGTTTGTTTTTTCTTCTTCTAAACCTTAACTAGATCTAAGTAAAGCTAGTGACACAAATCAGCTATGAGTGCACCTAATACTAGACTAAATATCTAATCCTTAAATAAACTGAATACTAAATACACCTTAATTATCCCTAATTTTCTAAAAAATATCTACTTATCCAACCCTGCAACTAATAACACAGAAATAAGACTAAGACAATTTTGGCGCACACAAGCTAGAATGAAAAGTCCTTTAAAAAGCAAGTAAGAGGTAACAGCTAACTATGAATGCTTAAAAATAATACCTAAACGATCCACAAAACTAAATATCTAATCCTTATATCTAAATCTAATGTGGTTCCTCAAAAAATACACAAAACAACAGAGCTATCCAACAGCTACTTAGCTTGTCTAAAGCGGGGTTCAGATTAATGGCAATACCCACTGCTTCTGTAACAGTAGTGTTGACCTCTACCTGTTCAACATTACAAACATCTTCAGAAACATATACTGCAATGCCAACAAGACACTGGCCAATAGAGCTGTTCACCCATGACGTCACTGATTGGAAGTGGTTCCAACAGCTGACTGTGCTAATGTTAAAGGCCATAGGGAAGATTTTCTTATCTAGATTGTGGGAGAATGGCATTTGATTATGTGATGACAAGTTGTTTAATGGGTAAGGTGGATTTTCCCTCATTTTTACCACCTAACAAACTAATTTTTCCAATGACAAGCCACCTTGGAATTAGGTATTTGAGTAGTTATCAGTTCACCTTAACACAATCACATGCCTCCAATGACGTGCAAATGACTTTCCCCTTGTTCAATCAAATTTGGTAAACCTTGAAAAAATGTCTTATGGAAACAAATGTGACGAAAGACAACCTAAAGTGCATAATAATGTACAAATATTGAGGTTACTCGTCACCTAACACCATAATATGAACTGAAATCGGCGCCACCAAAACCAAAAGCTCACATTGCTTACGTTTTTGTGAATGTAACACCTGCACCATGACCGCCTCTTAATATTTATACGTCAATTGTGACGTTGCCTGTTTTTACTGAATGCATGTTTTGAGTGATAAAAATGATGAAAAATCCAAATTACCCATAAAACAAGTTTCATCACATAATTGAACGCCATTCTCCCACAATCAAGGGTGTAACTTTTTCAATTTCATTGGGGTTGCACTAGGAAGCCAGCCCAAATACCCATGTTTTTCTTCTTAAAATGCGAATTTGCTTATATGATTCACCGCCCCGGTAAATGATAGGGGAGCCTGTAAACGTTCTGATATTTCGTCAAATTAAGTATACGAATCGGAGTCGACGCGCCAGAAAGCCCCAATAAACAAAAAAATATACGAATTAGCCAAATAATTACTTTATATTTGGTTGTACTATAAACGTGAAACTAATATTCCTGAGCTAGTTCACACTCGGTGACTCGACAGTGCCAAACACTCACAACGACTCAACAGTCGACACACACTGGCTCGACAGACGACATGCTCAGTGCTCACACGCCGAACGCGTTTTTACGTTGGGTGCTGCGACTGATGAACTGGCGCATCAGCGCGTCGCGATTAAGCGCCCGCAGCTCGCGTCCGTATGTGGCGCAGATGGCCAGATGATTGAACCGGGCCTGGCCGGTGGAGGTGCGCAGTGTCGTCTTCAGCCTCTTCATCAGGCTAAACGACCTCTCAGCCGTGCAGCTGGTGGCTGGCGCAGTGAGTGCCAGTCGCAGCAGTCTGGCAGCCTCCGGGACCAGATCCTGCAGCTCCGGCAGCATCTTCGCAGCTTGGTAGAGCGTGGCTGGTTTTCGCCCCATGTCGTGCATGAAGCGAAGGTGCAGCACCACCCGCTCCTCATCCAGGCCGTAGAAGACGGCGGCTCGTCGGCCCTCCTCCTCGTCTCCCGCCAGAGCCGCCTCCACTCCCCGCAGGACCGTGCCGTCGCCACTGGAGAAACGGCGCTCGATAGACGAGGCCAGACCGTCCATGGCCGCGATGTAGTGAACCCGGAAAGCTTCTTCCGGCGTCTCCGGCTGAGCGGCATCCTCGTTTTCGGCATCTCGCAGCCTGGCCGGCTTCTTGGTCTTCCGCTTGAGACGCGGCTCCTCCAGCCCCAGCTCCTCCGCATCCGTCACGCAGCTGCGCCAGAACTGGCTGAAAGGCGCGTTCGCACTTTGGGCCAGCGCTGCCGTCTTCAGGAGAGTGACCTTCCCCAGCACCTCGGCTATGGACAGCTCCTTGGCCTGAACGGCGGTGATGGTGGGTGTCACCAGCTGATACACCCGCAGACCGAGCCGCACCAGGAAGAAGAATTCAAACTCTTCCATCGCACGCCTGTAGCCACGGGCTTTGGCGGTCGGCTCGGTCGGCGTGGCCGGGTCCTCCTCGATGGTGGTCAGCGTGGCCAGCACGGCAGTCCAGTTTGTGACCAAAGACTGTAGACTGCGCTCATTACAGGTCCACCGGGTACGGCAGAAGGAGCGCAACCCTGCGCTACTGTCGTCCTGCTCCTTGTCGAAGATGGCCAGGCGCTTCGGCGAGCTACGGATGAACTCAATCACCCCGGAAGCCTCACCCAGAGCGCTCTTCAGCTTCGGGGTGACCGCCGTCAGCGTGGCCAGGTTGAGTCGGTGGGCCGCGCAGTGCACAAACACGGCCATAGGCTGCCTCCTTTTCAGCAGCGCCTGTACGCCGCCGACTCGCCCTGCCATGTTCGAGGCCCCGTCGTAGCACTGGCCCCGTAGCTTGTCCGCTGACAGGTTCAGACGCTGCAGTGCATCGAGTATGATGGTAGCCAGGGTCTGTGCGCTGGTTTCGTCGGTGGCGTAGAACCCCAGAAACAGCTCCTGTGGCTCGCAGTTTTTGTCTACAAAACGCGCGCACAGCGACACCTGCTCCTGGCGTGACGCGTCAGTGGATTCGTCCACTATCACTGCGAAGTAGTCAGCTTCACCGATTTCTGCGGCCACACCACTCAGCACCTTTTTGGCCATCAGCTCCAAAATTTCGTTTTGGACCTGAGGACTCGTGAAAGTTTGCTGGTCCTTCTTCAGCCAGTTGTGGAGCTCTGCATTGGTTTTGGCCATGGTCCACAGGAGGACTTGAAAATGTCCGCAGCTCTCGTCCCGGCTGCGGAGAGGCAGAGCCTGATGGGCCAGGTACTCGATGGCATCGAAGATGGCACTCAGAGCCACCCTCGCCTCCTTCACAGTCTTGGCCTTGCCAGTCGCCAACTGCATCTGAGTCGGGTTAGGCCTGTCAGCGGTCTTCAGACGAGCGAGGGACGTGCAGTGGGAGCCAGACTCCTTATGGTATTTAAAACTGGCTGGCACCTTGGCCCACGTCTTGAATCCGCGGGAGATGAAGGCCTGGTCCACACGTTTTTAGCCCGAAAGGAGGCCCAGATTATGCGCTCGGGCACATTCACTGCACGTCACACTTCCTCCATGGTTAACCAGCCACGGGTACACCTTCTTCCATTTCTGGAAGGCGAAATTTTTTCCCCGCGTCGGAGGACCGGCGGCCGGAGCGGCGGTCTCCTGCCCGGCGGCCGGAGCGGCGGTCTCCTGCCCGGCGGTCTCCTGCCCGGCAGCCGGAGCGGCGGTCTCCTGCCCGGCGGCCGGAGCGGCGGTCTCCTGCCCGGCGGCCGGAGCGGCGGTCTCCTGGCCGGCGGCCGGAGCGGCGGTCTCCTGCCCGGCGGCCGGAGCGGCGGTCTCCTGCCCGGCGGCCGGAGCGGCGGTCTCCTGCCCGGCGGCCGGAGCGGCGGTCTCCTGGCCGGCGGTCTCCTGGCCGGCGGTCTCCTGACCGGCGGCCGGAGCGGCGGTTGCAGGACCGAATCCAGGATGGGAGGATAACGGAAGACAACTGAGGGAAAGGGACAAATTCAGGATAGGAGCAGGTATGTGACAGGAAGGACAAGGGAATAAGGGCACAAAAGGAACATTGGACAACCTTCCATTGGACTTGCCTTCGAACGGTGGTTGAAACTGTCAAAATTCACTAGAATGGAAACAAATGTGTGTAGAGACTAGAGGTCTTGCCGTTGCGCTTGTCTTATACCAAGGATGTATCGTATTATTTTATATATGTAAAATGTATGTCTTTAAGTGTCACTGTTGGCATGAAATGCCTAATGGACAGTGTAGACGAAATGCTGCATTATACCATACCATACAAGCTCTAAGCTCATCAAGCCCGTATACACACGGGCCACCAGACGGATCGGGTAAGGACGGAGACAAGGTGCAATAAGCATTAAGCTCTCAAAGGGGATGGCGATGGGAAAACGGTCAACGAAGTTGACGGCACCGAGCATCACTGTAAGTGGCGTTATGTTAATTTCGAAAGTATTTTGATGCCCGATCTTTAAAATGAAGTAGAATAAATAAATCGTTATGTCTAATCTGTTAGTAAATAAGCGATTTTACCTGGACACTGCTGTGCTGGTGTCTGTGTCGCTGTTCCTCGCCGTCTCCGCCGGCGGTTGCACGATCTCTGATTCCCCAGGTGAAGGACCAGGATCAGGATGCTTTCTGAAGGAGCAATGGAAAGGTTTAAGGTCAGATCAAAATACACAGCCGTACATGGTACGAGACAATGAGGCATATGAAATAGGAATGAACTAAATCCACTTTTTCCAAACATGCTGGTATTTTCCCGCCAGACGAATTGATGCAGGTCTGCGCCCAGAGTCCAGACCCTAGATATTTAAATCACTACACAACTCGGCCGGTAAAATATTACAGCACGTAATGAGTCTTAGTCCGGACTCGGGAAAAGTATAGAAAGATGGCAGCACCAGCACCTCGCCAACTGCCGATAGAGGTCAGCACTCAGCGGTCACGGTCACCACCATACCACCTACGTTTGTAACACATTTAAAACCCATTCATCAACACTACCCCACACTCCTCAAAGCATTTGTCTACATACAATACAAGCAGACAAATAGTTATAACACGAAGCATGACATTAGTTGATTGCATTCATACATCGGAATTTGGAACCTACCTTGGTCAAAAGAACATACATAAACACTTGCACTGTCCCAGCCCCAGGTACCAAAATCAGAAGTGAAATACCAACCTCTTCGAAAACATTTCCAAAATCGATAATTGACATTGCTTCCTCTTAGAAGACATCACGCGACACTTATCCGACAGTAGAATGTAGATTATCTATCCGATCGATACTACGGCCTTGGATCGATCTCAATTTGATTCCGCAAACAAACAAGATGTTATGCGCTTGTGCGTCATTCAGCTTTTCTGCGCAGTTTTGCATCACCGGCTGATTTATCAGGAGTAAAAAAATACTCATTGCCTGAGCCAATTTGTTACTTTTTCGGAAATAAATATTTTACATTTAATTGGCACTTAAATATAATTTTTGTTTCATTCGATTTTGTTTGATTTTTTTTTAAATAAAGAAAAACATGATTTATTTTACTCTGTTTACCTGAAAAAAAAAGACAAACATTGCGCAATTGTTACAATATTTTGCCGCAATGTTTCCAAACAAGCTGTTGTGTTTTGATTTTTCCTTCATCCTAAATTGTTTACCAAAACTTGTGTGTGATTGTGCAATGTTGTTGTCTTTTGCTGTGCATGAATATTGACCTAGATGCTTGAATTAACTTGCCAAATGCCCATATAGCTACGTATATTACGGAATAGAAGATTTGGGATGCTAGTCTAATCAAACTTTAGGTTTCAATTTTCAGCTTCAGTTAAAATGTGAAGTTTAAGCAGTGAGAACTGATAATTGATATATTATTCAGAAATGCCCGTATTTTATTCAGAAATATGACATCATTTTACTTAAAATAGTAGTGCTATGACTTATGGATGTGAGTATTTTTGTGATGTTCATTATGATTTCATTGAAGACATGTCCTTGTTCCTTGAGTACATACATTAACCATACAATAATCACCCAGCACCCTTTTAAAACCCATGTCTGGTATATTTTTCATTTTACACAGGTTCATCTAAATAAGATTGTTCATTTTTGGCTGATTTCTTCATGTTTTGAGTGTTTTTGCTTAGGGTTGCACTTGGGGTTGCACTTGACAAGGTTGGGGTTGCAGCTACAACCCCCTTTATATATAAAGTTACGCATGTGCCCACAATATAGGTAAGAAAATCTTCCCTATGGGCTTTAACATTAGCGCAGTCAGCTGTTGGAACCACTTTCCCCCAGTGACGTCAGAGTGAACAGCTCTATGGTTCACTCTATCATGGCAGAATGACGCATCTGACCCAAGGTAAGGTAAGATGCCGGCCAATGGTTCACTATCACTGCAGAATGGCGCATCTGGCACAATCAAAATACATGTGGACACAATTTGATGTATGTCAACTTCCTAATGTGAATTGGGCATCATGTTCAACATTGTCAGTAGCAAAAAAGTTTGGTAATACAACATGTTTGGCATCAGGACAGTTTCCCTACCTCTTGAAACTGGGGGCAGTCGGGAGATCAGACTTCAGAGGGCCATGGCCCCTTAACGAGAAAGGCTCTGAAATCTGATTTCGCCCTTCCAAGATGTTTTGGTTTTGGTAGAAGTTTTTGACATCATGTCTACAACATTGGATGGAAAGAATTAACTTCATTTGGATAATCTGGCCCTCTCAAAACCCACTGCTAAATCTGCCCTTGCTAGCAACACCAGACAGGAGAGATTCACTGTTCAATCAAGCACGAAGAGTTCAAGTTCATGAAGTGTGGAAAACCGCTCACATAACAATAATTATTAGTGCAAATGGATACAATCGGCACAAAATCACGCAAAAACCACATTTACTCACCCTCAAAAGGGTTGAACACAGTGCAATTTCACTTCTCCCCTGCACATGCACGTCCGGCTGCATCCCAAGTTCTGGCGTTCTGGCGCCCACAAATCAAGCAGAAACATGAAAACGTTGCAGATTCAAACCGCAAGTACACCTTCCATACTTCCTTTCGCGCCAAAACATACTTAAAAGTTCATTTAGGTTCTACAAATGTGATGGACATGTACTACAGCAAGGATTAACGATTCGCGCACAGTATTAGCTATTGAGGTAAATCTTCGACAAGTGACGTCAGAGTGCTAAATGCAACTGAATACTAAATCAAAATGTCTGGATGCTACTTCAAGCACCATAATCTTTGGCAGCCTGTGGTAGATTTAGTACTCGTACGGTACTGAAAACATATCACATTTTATTAAGTACCGTTATTGTGCTAGCGTAAGTATACTGTACGTACTTCATAATGTTACCACACATAAAGTACTTCATGTACCACCTATAATATTCTTAAACATATTGCAATACTTCGGCAAGTACCAGGAGTTCTAAATATTTTTCTGTGTGTAGGAGTTAGGTGCTTTTTGAAACGGCCATTTTCGAAGTGCTAATACTAATGGTAAAATGCTACAATACCTCCCCTCCGTGTAAAGGAAGCTTTTTGGGGCCCAAAAAGCGTATCCCGGCGCCTGATGGCGGAGGGATGGAGAGGCATGACGTATATAGAAAAAAACGGCGACGACAACGGTGATCCAGAGTCTATTACTCGGATGCTTGAATCGTAGGATCCCTTAAACGTATAAAGACTAGACTAACTCCAAGCCCAGCCCCAGCGAAGGGGACGGTGGGCGAACAAAGTACTCCGGACGAATCTAAAGCTAAACAGACACCATAACCGATGAAGAACTTAAAAGCTAAGACAGGCAACATACTAAACACTAACACTATAACTAAACGAATACCGGCACCGACTAAAACACGCGACATGACGCGACACGACGGACGACGTAGGCGTCCATGACACGGCGGTCACTACTGCACTTGGGGATGGGGGGTAGTGCGGCACAGCGCATCACTGCTGGGGCGCGGTGTACGCATGACGGCGGGGGCGAGCGGGGGAGCAACGTGGACTGGCTTGTCCATGTTCGGGGGAGGTGGTGTGGCCTCACACCACGATGGCGGTACGGGGGGTAGATGGCGTTCTACCGCCGAAGACGGTAGACGCGGGCGAGTCCGCTGTGGCTGGAGCTGCACCTCGTGACGGTGCGGCGTCCGTGACGGCTCCATCGTGCGTCGGACAGGGCAGGAAGGTGACCCGAGCCGCTGTCTGACGGGCGTTGTGCTGAGGCGTAATAGACAAAGGTTCAAGTAACTCGATGGCGGTTTCAGGTGTGGTCACGGGAGAAGCAGAATAGCGGGGGAGATCATACAGGGAGCGAGCACGCGGGCAGCAGTGTTTGATACAAAAACCCAAACCAGCCAAGCAGAGCAAGCCGACGATGATAATGAGTGTCCACGTTATAGAGAACGAAGCGGGGCTAGCATCATGTACAAGTTGGAGTGGTAACGATTCAACTTTGTTGAAGTAATCGTCTGCTGCCATGCCGTCAATGTGTAGCGGGGGTAGCACAGTGAGGTTAGTGCGGGCAGGTTCACGGATAGCAGCGATCCAGTGAGGACGCCAAATGGGAATATCGGCGGTCGCGTTGATAGTGAGGCTCGTAGGGTTGAAAGCAGGAAGTTCCAAATGAGTTTCGCTGGCATAGTAAGGCGGAAGGTAGATGGAGTCACCAGAGGCAGAGCATTCGATATCCAATGAAATGATATCGACTGCCTTTGTGATGGTACGAGTGATGCTCTTTTGGGGACAGACGACGGTTAGTCGTGAAGGGGGCTTAGAGACGAGAAGCCACGACCCTTTGGTAAGGTAGTAGGCTTTTGGAGCATTGTTGGTCGGTCGGATAACAGGAGTGTTCTACCGTCACGTGTTCCGGCTACCGTCACGTGTTCCGGTCCCGGGTATCCATCAACACAGGCGTCACAAAGGTAGCACTGTATTCCGGTTAAGGGACAATACGCTCGGCTCCTTGCTGTACTGCGGCGCGCGCACGACTCGCTCGATCCTGCCGCTCGCATCCGGTCAGGTGGCGCCACATACCATAACACTGCAGTACGGTAAACAGTAAACACCGAATCGTGCGCCAAAGGGCACACGACACAACACTCTCCTCCCCTAGATCTCTCCGATCAAGCGCTTCGGCGGCACAGGCCGCCGACCCGATCGGCGCTGCGGGTTAAACAGACCACCCGCAACGTCGTCTCTCACAAGAGCCTCACTCAGGCTCTCCCCGGCCCCGCCCTCTACGGCGCCCCGGCCGGCTCCACTCACACCCTCTCCGGTCCCGCTCACAGCGGCACCCCAGCCAGCTCCGTTCTCACGCTCACTGGCTACGCCAGCCCCCTCACTGTCTCTAGCCACTCCTCGGTCCGGTCCGCCGGCCGCCGCTGCTCGGTCAGCTCCGCCGACCGCCGCTCCTCGGTCAGCTCCGCTGGCCGCCGCTGCTGGATCTGCTCTGCTGGCCGCCGCTCCTCGGTCAGCTCCGCCTGCGAACGTGTCGGCGGCGCCAGTCCCGCCAGTCGGGCCCGGTCCGGCCGTCCTGGCGGCCGCCGCCTGTTGACCGGTGTTGCCTGGCTCCGCCCGTATCAGCTGGTCAGCGTGGCGGGACCAGAGAGCCTCGCCGACCGCAACCTCGTATGAGACGGGTCCGGTCCGTGCCGCCACAGTCCCTCGCTTCCACTTCTGTGGGCCGCTGTAGCACCGCGCCCACACCGCGTCTCCGATGTGCAGCTCTCTGTCCCGACCTCCTGTAGCCGCTCTCTGCCGCTGCTGCTGTTCCCGCATCCGCCACTCCGGATCAGGCCGCAGCAGGTCCAGCCGCGTCCGGACGTTACGGCCCAGCATCATCTCCGCAGGAGACCGTCCGGTGGCCGTGTGCGGCGCCGCGCGGTAAGCTAACAGGAACTTCTGCAGCCGCCGCGACAGCGAGCCTCCGTCTCGCAGCGCCGCCTTCAGGCCGCCCTTTGCCGTCTGCACGGCCCGTTCCGCTGCCCCGTTGCTACTCGGGTGGTAAGGTGCGACCCTGATGTGCCGCACACCATTACCGCTCAGGAACTCGGAGAACTGTGCAGACGTGAACTGAGGGCCATTATCGGACACCAGCTGCCTCGGCAGTCCGAAACGAGCGAACATAGCTCGTAGCTCTCGGATCGTACTCTCCGAGCCCGTTTCGCCCATCGGGACCACCTCCAGCCACTTAGTATAACTATCGTACACAACCAAGAAGCTGGAGCCCTGAAACGGTCCCGCGTAGTCCACGTGGATCCGCTCCCACGGTCCTCCGGCGGGTTCCCACGGATGCAGTTCGCTGTGTGGCGGCGCGCCTCGCTTGTCCACACAGTCAGCACAGTCGCGCGCCACACCCTCCAGCTCGGCGTCGAGTCCGGGCCACCACACGAACCTTCGTGCCAGGTTCTTCATCTTTGAACTGCCCAAATGTCCTTCGTGCAGCTCGCGCAGCACACGTGCTCGGAGCCGCTGCGGGATGACTGCGCGCCCGCCCCACACGAGACACTCGCCGTCCGTGGACAGTTCGTCCTGGCGCCGCTTGAAAGCCGCCAGCTCTGGCTCGACATTTCCGGGCCAGCCGCACCGCACGAAAGCCATCACCTTGGCCAGCACCGGGTCGCGTCTCGTTGCTGTGACCAGCGCCTCAGCCGTCAGCGCCGGCGCCACACCGTCCAGGTACAGCAGGTAGCTGCCGGTCACCGCCTCCCCGTCGATCGCCTTCTGCTCACTGCTGGAACACGGCACGGCCAGACGCGACAGGCTATCTGCCACGTGCATCTCCTCTGACCTCCGCAGCTCCACTGAGTACGAATACGCCGCCAGCTGCAGTGCGTAACGCTGGAGCCGCGCAGCCGCCAGGCTTGGCAGGTTCCTGTCGGGGCTCAGGATACGGGAGAGAGCGCGATTATCCACCACGAGCGTGAACTGGCGCCCGTAGAGGAATCGGTGAAATCGGCTCACTCCGTACGACACCGCCGCCGCCTCCCGCTCAACCTGCGCGTACTTCCTCTCCGTCGGTGTTAGAGTCCGAGACGCATACATCACTGGCCGCTCCGCTCCGTCCGGCATCAAGTGCACCAGCGCCGCTCCCACTCCGACGCTACTAGCGTCTGTTACCAGCTTCAGCGGTAGAGCTGGGTCGTACCGCTTCAGCACCGGCGGGCTCGTCAGCATGTCCTTCACCTTCTTTACCGCCGCTGAACACTGCCGCGTCCACTCCCAGGGGATGCCCTTCTTCATCAGTGCGTACAGCGGCGCCAGGACCGTGGACAGGTCAGGCAGCAGGCGTCCGAAGTACGTCACCGAGCCAAGCAGTGACCTCAGCTGGCTGACGTCCTGCGGTTCCGGCGACCTCAGCACCGCCGCTGTTCCGCTGTCCGTCGGGCTGATGCCATCAGCTGTCACCTTCCAGCCCAGGAACTCAACTTCTGGCACCATCAGCTTACACTTCTGCGATGCCAGTCGCAGCCCCTGCCGCTCCAGCCTGGTCAGGACCTCATCCAGACGCTGCAGCAGCTCCTGCTCGTCTTGTCCGAACACCAACAGGTCGTCCAGGTAACACCTGCACCCGTCCTGTCCCTCCAGCACCCGGTCCATCGCCTCCTGAAACAGGGCGCCGGAACTGGCGATCCCGAACGGCAACCTCTTCATCAGGAACTCCCCCCGGTGCGTGCTCACCGTGGTCATCGCCTGGGAGTCCTCATCCAGCTCCATCTGCTGGTAGGCGTGTCGCAGGTCCAGCTTGCAAAACAGACTGCCGCGGACCCCTGCGAACACGTCCTCCGGCGACGGCAGTGGGTGGTTTTTGACGATGAGCTGGGGATTAACCGTGAGGTTATAACTCGCGCAGAGCCGCACGTCTCCTGAAGTCTTCGGCACCGGCACCAGCGGTGTGCCCCAGCCGGAGCTCCTCTCAGACGGGTCCACCTTCCTGGCGATTCCCTCGCTGACCCACCGCTCCAGCTCCGCGTCCACCTGCGGCAACAACGCGTACGGCACTGGGCGCGGCGGCAGCCGCCGCGGCGTCGCTCCCGGCTTTAACGTGAGGTGCGCCCGCTGCGCCATCCTCCCCAGTCCCGCAGAGAACACCTCCGTGTGAGCCGCCTTCACTGACTCCAGTGTCAGCTGGCCGCTGGCACTGCCGATCCGGAAGATTGACTGCCAGTCCAGTCGTATCTCCCGCAGCCAGTCACGACCCAGGAGAGGGCGGTGCCCGGGCTGGTCGCTCACCACTACGCCGAGCTGTCTCTGCCGACCGCCGTAGATCACTGTCACCGTCGCCTCTCCCCGGACAGGCACCGCCTGCCCCGTGAACGAGGTTAGTTTCCTTGTCGACGCCCTCAGCTGCAGCCCGGGGAGGCTACCAGCTGGCACGATCGTCACTGGAGATCCGGTGTCGACCAGCATCTCCACCGGCCTGCCGCCTATCGTCACCGTGACGAGAGGCAGCCGGTCACGCTGGCTGGGCAGAGGCGGCGACACCTCCAATACCAGGTCTTCATCTACCGAAGCCACCTGGCTGCGCAGCGGGCAGTCCCGCTTTAGATGTCCCGCCGCACCACACTTGAAGCAGCGCCTGGGCCTGGCCGGCCCGCTCCTGCTGCTCCTCTCCTGTGGCTCCCTGCCGCCAGGTCCGCGTCCGTAGGCCGGCCCGCCGCGTCCGCCGCTGGCCGCCGGGCCAGTCGGACCGGGGCCGTCACGCGCACGAGGCACGGCTCCCGCCGCTGTGCAGTCCCGCTGCCAGTGGCCTGTTGCCCCGCACCGGAAACAGGGCCCGCGTCGCGGCTGAGGCGTCCTCACCGCGTTAACGGCGGTGCCTTCGCCTTGAACTGCCGGTGCCTCCGCCACGCGCGCGCTAGCCAGCTGGGCGCCGAGCTGCCGCATATCACGGTATGCTCTAGCCGTCTCGCGGACCTTGGTGAGGGTCAGGCCGTCACCCTTCGATGCCGCCAGCTGCACCAGCTTCTCTTGCAGCCCAGCTCGGCTGCCCACTACGCACCTGTCGCGCAGCTCGCGCTCCACTTCCGCGGCTGAGTAACCGCAGCGCACGACCTGCGCCCGCAGTCGAGCCAGGAAGCGCTCCAGGTCCTCCTCCGGTCCCATCATCATCTGATGAAAAACCGACCGCTCCGCTACAACATTCTTCACGGGCGCTAGATAAGCGGTCAGCTTCCGCTTGAGTCTTTCGAAACGGTCCTCGGTCGGACTTCCCTCTTCCGGCAACGTTTCGCTCACGTCGGCGGTGTCCGGCCCGACCAGGTGCAGTAACACCGCACACTTCCGATCTGCGTCCTGGATATTAACCGCCAACAGGTACCGCTCAACGCCGCGAAACCACCTCTCAAAATCGTCACCCGACCGAAACGGCGCTACCGCCGGCAATTGCATGCCTGGTAAATCCATCATTTACCGCAGCGCACGCACCGCCAGTTCAGTCAGCTGCGCCGCCCGTCCGGCCGCCGCCGCCGCCGCCGCCGATCAGCTGTCAGTCCCGTGCGTGCCGATCGCCGTCGTTTCCCACGCTCCGATCAGCTGTCTGTCCCGGGCGCCGCCGGAAGTTCCTGCGCGTGCCGAGGCGCAGTCGCTGACGTGACGTCACCTGCCGCCGATCAGCTGATCACTCCACCCGCCGGCCGGCCAAGGTCGCCGCCGCCGCCGACAGCGCCTCCAGCGGGCACTTGCCGCAAACCACGCAATATGGCCGCACGCCCCCGCCACTCCGAACACGTGACACCGTCCCGGCCGGTTCCCGCGTGTCTGTACCAACACACCCAGCCTCCTGAGCTTCAACCCAGACCCCTGGCTCACGCACTCGGCTCACAAGCCACTACCCCTGGCTCCCTGGCTCGCTCTCGCAACCGCGAAGCCAGACGCCGATCCACGCAGTGACGCAGTCACGTGCTCCACAGCCAATCTGCAGCACATCCCCATCCGGTCACACAAACACATGGGCCACTCCGCGAGCCAACACACTGCCGATCCCCTCCACTTAGTGTGGCTCTCACTCGCGCTCCCGAGCGCCCAACACGAGTTTGCGTTTATTTACTCACGCCAGTCCAAGTCCGCGAGATCCGACCGAATCGTTCGCCGCTTCGAGCCGCCGCCGCCATCTTGACGCCTTGGTGCATCAAAACAAATGCCGGAAACCACACGATGCTAAGCCCGCATCTCGTCCTCTTCGCCAAGTGTTCTACCGTCACGTGTTCCGGTCCCGGGTATCCATCAACACAGGCGTCACAAAGGTAGCACTGTATTCCGGTTAAGGGACAATACGCTCGGCTCCTTGCTGTACTGCGGCGCGCGCACGACTCGCTCGATCCTGCCGCTCGCATCCGGTCAGGTGGCGCCACATACCATAACACTGCAGTACGGTAAACAGTAAACACCGAATCGTGCGCCAAAGGGCACACGACACAACAAGGAGCACAGAAGTTAGTGATTCCGGTGTTGTCATGCCGAAATAGGGAGACGATACAGGAGGCGGCACCAGACATGGAATATGCTGGTTCGTGAAGTTGGCAGAAGGGCTGTTTGGCGAGGAGCAGGCTTCCATTTCTGAGTCATCAGGTTGGATGTACTGTTGACGGTTCTCAGATACGATCAAGAAGCGGGGTTCGCTAGGAATGTACGTTAGGGACACATTGTTGTCATGCAGTGGTACCTGGTAAGGGAAGAAGCGGTAGACTTCAAAGACATGTAAAGTATGGAGCAGTGGGACGTAAAACAAGACGTGGTAGTTGTCACCGTCTCGGATTAGTTTCGTTTTGGCGATGCGAACGTATTCAGTGATTTGATCTAGCGGGAACGGTAGTGCACAGTTAGTTGGGAGAGCTTTGTTGATCCTGCTCAGGAGACGTCCGAGGTCACGCGAGCTGATCAGATCAGCATGAAGAATGCCGACGTGGGCCAGTGCCAATTTGTCTGAGAGGGAAGCGAGTGCCGAGTAGAGACGATGAACGCTTCGCGTCACCTGATGGATATTCTCTGAAAGGTCTGCAATATGCAGTGCTATTGTAAGGGTTTCGCCGTTTCTGCGAGTTGACCCATGAGCCGGTAATGCGAGTTTGTCATTGACTTAATCGCATCGCAGAGTGATCGGAGGGCCTTACGATTTTGAACCGTGGCAACTCGTGTAGAGTTTAGGACGGTGAGCGTTCCGTTGAAGGCGTGTGCCATAGCAACTTCTTTGACGTTAATGAGTTTTACGTTCGCGGTCAGATGAGAGATTTCGTTTTCTGTAGCCGTGCCAAACAGAGAGGACATGACATTGCCGATACCATCAATCAAACCGCGCTTCGTGCGCTTTGTCCGGTTTGACTGTTGGATGAGCCGGCCATCGCTTGGAACGGTAAAAAGGTTACTGAACGTGGCAAGGATTTCTGTCTCCTCGTTTTCGAGCTGTTTGATGGATTTTGCCAGGCGGCGGACAGATACGGCTAGCACGACTTGGTTTGGATCTGACTCATTCGGACTTAAGTGGCTGCGGCCGAGGGAGAGGGCCGTATGCGTAAGCAGGTTAGTTGCGTCTTTGATTTCTCTGAACTGCTGGCGGTAAGGAGACATTCTGCCGGAGAGGGTAACAGCCCAAGAGCTGTAGCTGGGGTACGTTTTGCCCATCGGGATAAACAAATGTCCCGGATCAGTAGGGGGTGTGACAGATGCATGTAGCATCGTCAGGAGCCATCCAATTACTTGTCCCGTTATTAGCCTCATTGTTTGCACTGACGTATGTGTGTGTGCCCTGAAACACAACAAATTCAATATCATACTGCGCCTGGGAATATAATATCCAAGGCCGAAATGACAAGACTAAAGATTTTTGGTAGCCAATCTGATGAAACACTTCGCTGTGCGTGGTTCATGCTTTCAACTGATTGCTGTGGAACAACAACATTTGGACCGTTTATATCAATGTCTAAACAGTCAGAGTCAGATTGGACCTTATTTCTTTTGTCTGTCTCACGCTCGTCGGAACTGTCGCGTAGTCGTTTTCGTACGAATGGTTGATCAGTTTCCATATACCTGTACCCTTCTTTAGGCTCGACATGACCTGCAGCGGCATCCACTGGACCTTGCGATCGAATATTGTACCTAGGAAGCCTCTGTGGTAGCGATGATGACGGTCCATGCTCTCCACTATCCGGTGATGGTGGGGAGATACCTATGGGGTCATCTGGTGCTACTGAAGGGTTTTCAAGGGTTGGATTGTTGTCCTCACTTTGCAGTTCCGTGGCGTTCCTTTCATCATCTGAATCAGCATCATCTGAAACAGCTGATCTTTCGTCACTTACCTCTGCGTCTGCTGTGCTATCCTCTGTTGCCGGCTCTGGTTCCTCAGCTGTGGGAGTGGACGGTGGTTCGAAGGTCGAATACCAAAGTCGATCGCCAACAGGTAGTCGAGCGGCACGGAGAGGCTGATTGCGCAGAGGTGGGTCTTCTGAACGAACACCTACCTGAACAGGGCGTCTGACGGTGTCGTACGTCCTGTCCCAGACATCTCCTTCTTCTCTGAAGCGAAGATTCTCGGAATTAACTATTTTTATCTTACCGGTTTTCATGTTTTTGATGCAATAGTTTTCCTCACCTTGCTTGGAAACTATGCGGAAGTAGTTTTTCCAATGAAGTGTAAGTTTGGAAGAGTCACCCGGTTGAATTGAGGGATCAAAATATAATACCAAGTCACCTGGGTTGAAGTTTGATGGCGTGGCATTTTGTGCTATCAATGCTTTGTTGCGATCTCGAGATTCCTGCATGTTTTGGACGACCTGTGTATATGCGTTATGTAGGTGCTCAAACATAACTGGCACGTAATCTTCACCGGTGTAGTGAAGACGGGGTTGTAGCAGCCTGTCTACAGGTAGAACAGGGTCTCGCCCGTACATGATAAAATATGGTGAGTACTTGGTTGACTCATTTTTGCTCATGCGATATGCTCCCAAACAAGGTTGGAGAATTTGATCCCACTGAGTTTGGTTCTCGCTAATTTGTTTTGGAATCATTTCGTTCATACATCTGTGGAAACGTTCCGTTTTTCCGTTTGATTGAGGGTGATAGCTCGAAGTGCGTACTCTGGAAATGCCTAATTCTTTGTTCACTATGTTCAAAAGAGAATTGCAGTATTCTGTACCTTGATCACTGATAATAGTTCTGGGACAGCCATGGCGAGGAATGAATTCATCGATAAGGATTTTTGCAATTGTAGCTGCTGATTTGTCCGGAATGGCCCAGGCTTCTGGCCATCCACTGAAGTGATCTACAATGGTACAAACGTATTTGTCTCCGCTTGCCGAAATAGGGAATGGGCCGCACGTATCAATGCCTACAATTTCCATTGGGGCTGAGGGCATGGGCATGTCCTGCATGGGACGTCTTTCTCTGCGCAACTTCTTTCTGTAGCAGATTTCACACGTTTGAACATACTGCATATCTTTTAGCATATTTGGCCAGAAATATGATTTCACCACTTTGTCGGTCGTTTTCTCTATTCCCAAATGTCCTCCGAGATATCCGTCGTGAGCACCTTGTAACACGATTTTCCGGAAGGAGAGCGGTAACACAAGTTGCATTTTAGTGTGTGGTCGAGTTTTTGTTCCTTTCTCTATGTGATACAAGAGATCGTTTTCTAAGCAATATTTTGATGTGATTTGCGGGTTTTCCGCCTTGAGTTCTGAAATGATTTGACCAATTTCTCCATCAGCGTTTTGAGCCAGGGTGTTTTTTCTTTGAGATAAAGCACTTCAGTTGCATGTCCGAACGGGGGAAGATATCTACATCCTCCGCTAGTCTCACCAAGTTGACTTCTTTCTTTTCATTTCTCGATTTCTGTTGTAATGGATAAACTGCTCTCCCGATAATCAGAGTCTGATGTTCAAAATCTAAAAGAGCTTTCCGAGAGTTCAGAAAGTCTATGCCCAAAATCATGTCATGCTTGAAATCAGATACCATGATGAAGTCGTGGTACATACGCACTTTTCCCAGCGTAATGCGAATTCTGACGGTTTTGGTTGCTTTTAGCTGATGCCCTGTGGCTGAAATCAAAGTGACCTTTTTTGAAGACTGAGATGGTTTGACTAGTTGGGGATCTAGGAGTTTTACAAATTCTTCGCTAACCAGTGAAAGTTGCGAGCCTGTGTCTAAAAGAGTGCGAAATGGATGTGTTCCGATAGTTATGTCAATGTACGGACGTTTTTCACTTACCGTCAAAACATGCGCTGTTTCCGGGGCTTCATCTGTCGGTGCGGCCTACCTAGTTTCCCTGCTGCTGGGACTGTTGCTGTGCCGTACTAGGCCTACCTGTTCTCTGGTCGGTCAGGTGAGCCGGGTAATAAGGCGGTCGTGAGGCAGCCTGCTTTTTACGGCACACGCGCTGAACGTGACCGGGGATCCCGCAGTAGAAACATATTGGCCTGTTGTCCGGAGAACACTGGTACGTCTGTGAATTGTTGCTCCTAGGGGGCACGTTCTGCTGACGAGGATGTTGTCCTTGCTGCTGCGGGACCTGTTGGAATTGTTGCGACTGCTGTGCAGGGCGCTGTGGGTAGCTGTTGGCGCGGGGGTCGGGATGTCTGTACTGCTGAGCTTGTTGAGGCTGTACCTGAAAGTTTTCACGCTGTACCAGAATTTTCAGCAGGTCCTTGACTTCACCTATATCTGAAACTTGTGCAGATACCGCACTGCAGTCCATGGCTTCGCCTCTCGAGTGGTTAGTGTACATGGATAGTTCTGTCATGAGTTTTGTCTGGTCCATAGCGATTCGGTACGCTTCAATGAAAGTCTTTGGTCGTCTGGTAGCAATACGTTCCTGAAGTTTTCTGTCAAGAATACCATTGATGAAGGCTTTTGTGAGCGTCTCCGTTACGTTCGACTCGTCTATCTTTGCTTTGTATGCCTGTTTGGCCAAAGTTTTAAGTCTTTCAGCGTACTGGGAGATCGTCTCTGTTGGTCGTTGCGTCAGGGTCATGAGTTTCTGTTTTGCCATGTCGGCGTCGTCAAGGTGATGATACCGTTCGAGCGTGAGGGTTTTCAAATGATGCCAAGAATTCAGGGAAGCAGCGATTTCGTGATAATATTCGAGAGCAGATCCTCTGAGGAGCTGTGATGCAGCCCATAGGGTCTGTTTCTCATCCTGGTCCACTTCCAAATGAATGTTGTCCACTTCAGCAATCCAATTGATGAACTGATCAGGTTGGAGTCCATCAAAATGACTTTTGGTGCGTTGAGCTCCGATCGAATGAACTAATGTTAGTTGATTTCCCAGGGCGTTCACACATTTTATAATGTTATCAGCGTCTGATGCCGCAAACAATGGAGCGTCCGGGTTGTGAGCCATGTTGAAAGATTTTACCAATCAAAGATAATGATATAAAAAAGAAAAGAGTTCCAGTACCTTGTTAATGCCGGGGAGGGACGGGGCCAGTCGCGGTTGCTCCCTTAGCTGGTGTGAGGTGAACGTCCCAGCTGTCGGTTGAGGCGCCGTCAGGTTCGTCCCAGTCGCTGTCTTGTGACAGCTGGTTCGTGGCGGTGCACCGAGGGGGCGCAGCGTCACCGAGCTGTGTACGGCTGCACACAGCTGTGTTGTCCCAGGAGGAGTCAGCTGGCTGGCAGGTGCAGTCGGACGTCAGCGACGGTTGAGGTGACGTTGCGGCAACCGTCTGCTTCTGGAGTGGTTGCACCAGCTTGGACGGGCCGACTACTGGAGCGTCCCGAGATTGTATAGCAGCGACGGACCACGGGTTGATTGAGCATGCGTTCAGCAGCGTCTCGCGTACTGACGTGGCACGCTGTTCGGCGATGGAGCGGGGGCTGACAATTGGGTGGCCGCGGCGAGATGGCAGTGTGCCGTGTTTGCAGGCAGTAGCCGCCTGCTGCGTCCGCAGGAGTCGGTGACGGCTCTTGGTCAGGCCGATGTAATTGAGGCCGGTTCCCAACAGACCACAGCAGCGATGGAGGCAGAGCGCGCAGGAACAGCGGTGGAAGTTGGCAGTAGAAGTAGTGCAAAGATCGCAATTGCAGAGGTGGCAGAGGCCGCAGTCCTGGCAGAAATATGCCTTGCTGTCAGCGTGACAGGGGCACTGATGTGGAAGGCTGCGTTGGAAAATGTAGTCGCGGTGGTAGCGGCAGAGTCGGTGAGAAATGTCTGAGAGGCTGACTCTCAGAGCACTGACAGAGCCTATCAGCTCCCAGCAGAGGCAGTCACCGTGCGCGAGAGAGTCGAGCTCGGAAGGCGTGAAAGTCTTGGAGTCGGTGTTGCAGGGTTCAATCGGTATGTCTGTTGTTATCTTCAAACCGGAAGAAGTCGCGGAGAACATCGGCTTCGATCCGGGTACACACGGCACCAATGTAGCACGGCCGGTTTCTCTGTGTCCCGTTGGACGCGGCCGGCCAGAAGAATAAAGATGGAGTAGCGTAACCGATGATATTTGCCGTGATAGTCGAACAGGTGAGAGGCAGCAGTAGACAGGCGAGACGGCAGTGTGGTAGCGCACCACAAGACCGCGAGAGCACAAGTCACAGGAGCAGGCGAGAGCAGTCCGGCGTCCGAGACCCCGGGTCGAACTCTCCTCATCTCACGACCGTACACCCCGTTCACAATTTGCTACACCTAGTTTCTACTCTCTAACTACTACTATTGGCCAGCGGGTCCGTTCGCCTCAGGCTGCTACTCTTCTAATTGGTGGCACAGTTCTGTTGGAGCTCTGGGATTCGTCGTTGGGCGGGACTAGCACGCGTATAGCTACTGGGCCGTATATGGTAAGGAATGCGGTGCCGGATGGTGAAGCGGTTGCGTCGGTAGTGATCAAAGGAATATGAGTATAAAACGCCTGGTGTCTAAGCTGACTGGGCGCTGGGGTTTAAGCGACAGGGCGAAGTTCAATGGAGGCTCATTTGGCGGGCGTGTCGGATGGACGGGCGGCGCAGGGAGCTGGCGTGTCAGGTTGACGTTGCAGCTCGAGATGTGTGCAAAAGGAGCTTGCCTGATCGGGTTAGTGTGAGTGACAGGCATTAAGTCAGGTATAATGGGATTAGGACCGGACACGGACCCAGCGGCTGTAGCAAAAACGATATTATGGAAAACGTCTAATACGAGTTAGGTGCTTTCGGTCCCGAGAAATGATGCTATTTGAAAACATGCTAGTAGGAGTTAGGTGCTTTTTGAAACGGCCACTTTCGAAGTGCTAATACTAATGGTAAAATGCTAGATGCTACAACTACACTGGCACCCCAATCCCATGGCACCTCATCCCACGGCACCCCAATCCCATGGCACCTCATCCCACGGCATACCATGTCCACGAGACGGGTAATAATAACACAGCATCACTAGGTTGGAACCTTTGCACGGGTTTGAAACAAAATATCTGATCACTCACTTCCCGTTTACACACACAGTTTACTCGCAATGTTTGGAGTATGAGATCACCTCACCCGTGCTCAGCATCGCGACGCGACGGTGCACGATGTCCTGATCGGTCGCTCCTGCGGCTCCGCCACGACCCACCCAGCTGGCCGGCCGGCCGGTGGCCGGTGACAGGAGCGGTGCAGCCGCACCCGCCGGCTCAGCCGCTGACAGCGGCGGCCGGACCAGCCGACCTCGCGCCGGCCGGGGTCGCCGGGGCCGGGGCGCGCCAGGTGCGTTTCCCGTCAGGCGGCCCAGGTCGTCCTCGGTCTTGATGATGTGGGTGCGGTCGCCCTGGGTGCGTCGAATCTTGACCTTGCCCAAGTCGGTCCACGCTGCGTGAATTTTTCCCTCTCGCTTGGCTTGCCTGGCCCGATACATGAGCAGCTCATTCTTCTGGGTGAGGTTTTCGGCAATGTAAGTGGCCGACAGAATGGCTGGCGTCAGGGACGTGCCACGGGGGGCGCGGACGCTTCTGAGCTCGCGCCTGGCACCGTACATCTCCTGGCGCTTGGTGAAGCTCTGGAATTTCACGATGATCGTTCGTGGCTTGTTCGTTTTCGGCTTACCGATTCGATGGCTCACGTCTATGTCGTCAGGTTTTACGTTGAGTCCAGCAGCCTTGGCTATTTCCATAACCAGCTTGTCGGTGTTCTCGTTCTGCTGCTCGGGATTCCCGCTGAAGTTCAGGCATTGGCGTCGAATGCGGTCACCACTCCCAGCTTCGGCGTTAACCGGCCTAAAAAAATCTGGGCAACACCTGCTATTTGAACGCCGTGGTGCAGTGCATCAACAACACGCCGGACCTCAACAACTTCTTCGCCAACGAGTTTCACCAGGACTGCATCAATCACGATGGTGAGCTGTCACGCGGCGAGGTGGCCCAGAAGCTGGCAGCTGCTATCAAGGTCCTCTGGAGTGGCCACTACAGATCAGTGGCGCTGCACGACCTGAAAGATGTGATAGGCCGACACCACGCACGCTTCCGCGGCTCGGCGCAGCAGGACGCGCACGAGTTCCTCCTGCACCTGCTAGATTTTCTGCATGATGACTTGAGCGAGGAGCACCGCAAACAACCGCTCAAGGAGCAGAAGAACGATGGTGTGCCGGACGCGCGCGCTGCTAAGCTTGCGTGGGACGATTTCAAGGGCAGCAACCGTTCGTTCATCCTGAACCTTTTCTGGGGCCAGCACAAGTCGACGTTGCGGTGCTCGTGCTGTGGCCACCAATCGACCAAGTTCGAGACGTTTTCACACCTCTCCGTACCTATGCCTGCCAGACCGAGCTGCAGTTCGCTGTACGAATGCATCGAGCTTTACATGGCTGGGGACACCATCAGCGGCTGGACGTGTCCAAAATGCAAGAGCAGCACTGAGGCCACCAAGCGGCTTGACATCTGGCGCCTGCCGCCCGTGCTCATCATTCATATACAGAAGTTTTGCAACGATGGCCTCTGGCGGAAAAACCAGTCAAACTTGCAATTCCCGCTGGAAAACCTGGACATGTCGCCTCACTTCCTCAACCAGGAGGCGCTATACCGTCACCACAAGTACCACCTCTACGGCGTAGTGAACCACTCTGGATCGATGGAGAGCGGACACTACACGGCCTTCTGTAGATGCGTCAACTCGGGCCGCTGGCACAAGTTCGACGACCAAGAGGTGCACCAGCTGAACAGCAGTGCCGTGCAGAGCCCGGCCGGCTACATCCTCTTCTACTCGGCCATCGACGGCCGGGTTTAGGCTTTAGCGAGCGGCGTGTCTGCCTGCCTCTGATACATGTGATACATGTTTTCAGGGACCCATCATTGTTTTTTCGTGTGTGTGTGAGTATGTCATATGTGTATGTGCATGTGTATGTTCTTTCTATTCTACCGCATTTTCTTATAATAATCTGAGTATAACTTTCGGAAAGCTACGCAGCATGGTTTTTGTACCACAAACTATTAACTGCGTCTTGTCGGCGTTCACTTTCATAGAATGCGATGAAAACCATTCCGAGAGTGTCCAGAACCTGCTCCATCCTTGCAATGAGCGAGTGAATATCACGTTTCCGACCCGAGACCAAAACCTGCGTATCGTCCGCGTATTGAAAGATGGATGCGCCATGAGAATGCAGTACGAGGTCATTTGAGAACACGGAGAACAACAGCGGACCAAGTGAGGTTCCCTGATACACACCCATGTCATTGGGTAGAGTTGTCGAGAGTTTAACCTTTCCGTCACTGTCCCTAACCTTGACCTGTTGCGTGTGACTTCGCAGGTAGTTCTCAAACCATGTGATATCAATGTGGTAAAGTCGCAGCTTGCCTAAGAGTACACTATGATCAATGACGTCGAAACAGCGCGATAAATCAATCAGCACAAGCAGTGAAATATCGCCCCGGTCCATGGCAGATAACATTTTGTCACTAACTTCTGTCAGAGCTGTCTCCGTAGAGTGATGCGCGCGATAGCCATGCTGCGAGTGCGAGTAAAGCTCGTGACGGGTAAAGTAAGCATTTAGTTGACTGTGGACGATCCGCTGAAGGATTTTAGAGATAGCGGGAACAACTGATATTGGACGCAATTTGGTAGGGTCGCTAAGATCGTTGGTCTTTGGCAGAGGTGTCACTCGCATGTTTCCATGACTCCGGAACCTGTCCGGTTGTTAGGCTGCTGTTGACCACGTCTAAGAGTACATGTCTGATAGATCTGAAACATCTCTGAATCAGCTTGACGCTAACGCCGTCCTCTCCGCATGAATTAGAGGCTTTCATTATGCACACGGTGCTCCACAGTTCCTCGAGTGTGACGAGCTCTAGGCTGAACGAGCACGTCATAACTCGCGGTAGTCTCACCGGCGTAGCCTCTCTCACACCCACCACACTGGCGGCCGTATTGGCACCGACGCTAACAAAGTACCTGTTCAGAGTGTCTGGGTGCGGCGGAGGCCGTCACCTTAGTGCCTATCACTTGCCTCAGGCATCGCCACATCCCCGATCTGCCGACTTCGGACATACGCTGGTGGATGTGTTCGCGGCTGTCCCGCTGTATCACCGCGCGCACCTGCGAGTTCACGGTCTTATAGGACATATACCATAGAAGTGGTAGATACTAGCTTGCTGGGCGATAGCGAAGAAGATTTGCGAAAGTAAGTGTCCACGAACACTCACACACCACTAAAATAAGTTTCCCCTCCAGGGGCGGATTCAGGGGGCCAAGGAGCCCTGGATATGCCAAGGGGCCATGAACCCCAAAAGGTCCTGAAACCGTGATTGCACCCCCCCCCCCCCCCAACACGGCCGGACCTACCAACGGTGGATGGCTGACACGGCCCGCTCCACCCCCTCCCCCCGCTCAACAACTTCTCGCTGACGGCCTGCTACCCACTGGTGGATCCAGGGGGGGATGCCCCCCACAGGACCATGGGGAATTAAATTCAAGTATGCCACCCGCACGTTCCTGCATTGGCTGTAAGAAGTGATAACCCGCGCCCCGCGGGGGTGCAGAATCTGCCCCCCTCTAGGATTTTCTCAATAACTTGAAAATTATTATTATATATATATATATATATATATATATATATATATATATATATATATATATATATATATATATATATATCTATCGACATGAAACATTAAATACCTTATGCTGCATCAATTCTAAGTCTTCTCACAAAATTGGAATGCAAGTGGTGGAATACTTTGGGAGATATGACGTTTTAGTGATGTAATGTCATGTCATTTTTCGTGTAAAAATGATAAATGTTTGAAAAATCGTAGAAAATTGAGTGTTGAAGCAAATTGCAAACACATTTGAGAAGCAAGAAAATGGGATTTTCTTCAAAACGGTTATCTCAGATTTGCGAAATTGACATTTTTACCCCCCAAATCCAAAAAACTGATTTTTCGGGAACAAATCTGCAAAATCAACATTTTCAACGATATTTTTTTTTTTTTAACTGAATATGTATATTGGAGAACCAAGTATGGACGATATCCAAACCAAATTTCAAAGCAATATCTATTTTTAACCGACTTATGGGCTATGGCTGCCTAAGCATAAGTAACTCATGACGTCATTTTTTAAGTTGATTTTTTTGGCTTTTAGTGACCAGATACATACCAATAAGTGCCACCACTGTATTTATGAGATAAAACTGGTCTAGAAACATGCCTTTTTTATTTAGATTAATACATTTCAAATGTTTTCCTTATGTGACCTGACCTTGACCTGAGGGCTATTATATGAGGTCAGGTTGTGAAAATGGCTGGTACTAGCTAATTATACGTGTAAAATAACCCATAAAATATGTGTTGCATGGCTTTTGTAGACCTCTTGCCAATAGTGACCTTTTGTGACCTGACCCTGACCTTTGCTTACAATTTCACTTTCGCTTATGTGGGATATTAATTATACCTTTGAGAGCACTTAGTGCGATAATAGTCGCAATATAAGGCTTTGGATGGAAAGTATGGCCCATTAACTACTTCGATTTTGACCCTTGACCTGGCTGTGACCTGACATATGACCTTATTTTGACAATTTCGCGTATGTTTTAGATATGTCTCATTGAGAGATTTCGATTGCTGCCTTGCGCCTCTCGGTACTGTTATTGGATCGGAATATACGAGGGGGAGGCGTGTTCGGCTGAATACTCCAGCGGGGCGCGGGATAATTAGGAAAAAACCCTGGTTAACGACTGTTTTGCACCCCCCCCCCCCCCGCAAAGTTTTGTATCTCTAGCGCTGACGACAGACGTCACCCCCCCCCCCCCCCCCCGCTTTACAACTCTTCGCGCTGACGACCCGACGCTAAACCCCCGCCCCCCGTCAACAACTTTTTGCAGATGAAGCTGAGCGTAATTTTTGCCGCCCCCCCCCCCCAACTTGAACCCTAGATCCTCCAGTGCTGCTACCCCCAGTCAACAACTTTTGCCTCGTACGAGTCTTCGGCCTCGCACGGCCGCAGCCACCCGTTCCGCAGCCAGGTCTCCAGCTCCTCATCGTAGAGCTGTCGCGCGGAGGAGGCCACCCGGTACTCGGCTACGCGATTGACGAGGCACGCTGGTCCGACGCCGTCCCCCACTTCCATGCGACATTCCACGCACGACTGTGGGGGTCGAACTCGTCCTTAAAGTCCTTTGCGTCCACGCAGTGTCCTCCCAGCCGCTCCACCGGCCGCGGGATATCGCCCAGCCGCTCCACCGGCCGCAGGGTGCCGCTCAGCCGCTCCACCGGACACGGGGATCCGCCCAGCCACTTCACCGGTCGCCCCACCGGTCGCTCCACCGGCCGCAGGGGGCTGCCCAGCCGCTTCACCAACCGCTCCACCGGCCGCTCCACCGGCCGCTCCGCCGGTCGCAGGGGGCTGCCCAGCCGCTTCACCAACCGCTCCACCAGCCGCTCCACCGGCCGCTCCACCGGCCGCTCCGCCGGTCGCAGGGGGCTGCCCAGCCGCCCCACCGGCCGCGGGGTCAAGTCGGACGTCCGCCGGCGTCCGGACGCTCATACCGCACAGAGCAGCGATGCCGCTCAAACCGATCACTAAGTCCACTGCCATCGGGCGGACCGCCACCACCAGGGCTGATAGTCACCGGGCGCCCCGCGCTCACTACTGTCACCTGGCCGGCGCCCCGGCACTCGAGCGTGTCGCCTCCCAACGACGCGACGCGGCGTCCACAGACTACACCGCCCTTCATCCACGATGTTGTCCTTACAACCGGTGTCAACCAGTACATCACACGGTTGGCCATCCACCGCCATCTGCAGCACTGGAAGCGCCCTTCTCACTGCTCGGGAGCTGGCGCTGGCGCTGAAACACCGCCCCAAGGCCGTTTCCCGGGCAGGCCGTCCAGCAGTGACACCCGTTACGCTGTAAGTCGACATAATTGTGCTTTAAATTGACAGGGCGCGCTTAAACTCGACACGCCATAACTCGACTGTCAGTCCCAAACTGCGCCCTGATATTGCGCCGGTGCTTGACAAAGTGCAAAAACTGAAAATTTTCACGAAAAGACGTAAAAACATGTCAAATGTAGTCATATGACAGACGAACTGTGTCAAAAATTTGTATTCACAATTTGGCACAGTTTTCCATGCATTTTGTCCAAGAAATCAGCATTTGTTTGCGCCGCCACCGAACTGCGCCCGAATCTGACTAATGTGCGCCGCAAAACGACGGCTCCCACTTCCGCTTAGCGGTACTCGACATTCTTATTTTCGATGTCATTTCCTTAAAAAAATATTTTTTTCATATTGTTAATATGCGTTTTGATCGCCTCCGTGCACTCTTTATGGCCATACTATCTGTTTGCAGCGTAATACCAATTGTTTTTTTTTGGAGTTCGTCTTACAAAAAAAATTGTGCATTATTTGGCCCTGAGGACCAGGTAGGATGCTTATATCTTGACATGACATAGAGCTAGAAATCGCGAAATCTTGAACTTTAAAATAAGGTTTGAAATTCGAAGTGAGTGATTGTAGGTGATAGAGACGTGCTAAAAAAGTGTCTATATCCAAAATACAGCATATCATCCTGTATATTCGTCAAAATTAAGGTTTTGCGATGCCAACCTCGTCGGCGAGGAGCGCAGTTACCGATGACTGCGCTTGTATCCGACGCATTGTCCGAAAATCGTGTAGGTCGGGGGCGCAGTGTGCTGTCATTTGATATTTCGGATATACGACATAAATGCGCCCCGGTTTGACGCTGTTATAAGACATTCATTATCATACGTTATAATACGTATCAAACGTCGTACGATATGTCTCGACTGCTTCACTTTTCCTTGCGCTTTTATTCGACGTTTCTGCGCCACGCGTTGACAAAAAGACATATAATTTCTTAAAACCTAAATCTGTTTTACATGTAGAGACCCAGCAATTACTGCGCAACGATTGACTCATTTGCGCCATTTGCACCGTGCTGTAAAAAACGGTCCAGCAGAGGCGGTTCCAGGCTCCTGTTTTGGGGAGGGTGTTACGAATGCGGTTTTGCGGCGCATACTTCCTTCGTGGTTTGCAGTGCAATAAATGCGTCTGAAACAATTTCAATGCAATATGCATCATAGGTACTGGGATTGTACATATTTTGGGGGCAGAGGGGCACACAGGATAAACAAAAATGGAGGGCGTTACCCACCCTCAAATTAGGTCCAACTTCAAATTAGTAAGATGATAGAAGCGAAGTGATGATGGTGCCCCCATGTTTTTTTTTGGATCCGCCTATGCGCAATATATTAAATTTAACAAATTACAGCTTATAATGCCCACATGTGACGTTCATGTCGTCCCAAACAATCACGAACAGCACATATTTTTATAATTTTTATCAGAAAATCCCCCATTTTACATTCCCTGAATGCGCCTATGATTTTGTATTTTGTTTTTGTCTTGATATATTAAAGAACAGTACATTTGAAGCTCAAAAACGTTTGGGGCATGCAAATCGGTCGAGCCACATGGCCGCAATGACCTTTCAAAAAACACCAAAAATGTTCGTATTTTTTGCCCGTGGCCCCCCATTTTTTAACATAACAAAAATGTCGGGGTCCAAAAAGAGAGATCTTCTCATGACGAATCGAATGGCGCTTTTCCCATCGAAATCGACCGAGCGGTTCTGGAGATCTCTGGGGGAGGGGGGCAGAAACTGCCCCCCCCCCCCCTCCGCAGGTTAACGTAATTTTGGCCGCCCGCAGGGAATAGGGATAAGGTACTGTAAGTTTCACGTCGATATTTGGTATCGTTTTGCAGTTATTGAGAACATTCGGGAGGAGGGGGGGGGGGGGGGCAAATATTGCCCCCCCCCCAGCGGAGCGCGGGTTAACCCTCGCCCTGGTGGGGGTCTGAGTCACCTTCGCCATGTTAGGGGGGGGGGGGTGTCAATATGACCACCCACTCTAACTCAAAAACTAATAAGGCTAGGAAGACGCGTAAAAAGAGGCGTTCGGAAGCCCCAACAAGGCCATTCGAAATCATTTCGTTCATTTTTTTTCTCGCTCAGGTCAATATTGAGGTCACCAGAGGTCACCAAAGGTCAAATTTGCAAAGAACAGGGATTTTTCCAGTATAAACGCTATTATCTCGGAAGCTATGCTAGCTAGGACAAATCCGAAAAAAACAATGGTTAGCTCTTGGAACGCCACAGTGACGTTGTGGTCAGATTTGACCTAGCGTCAATAGTTGAGGCTCCAGAGGTCATCCAAATAGAAATGTCCGTTGTTTATCAAAACCGTTTTTCGCAAATAACTTTTTAACTCATAATTGTAGAGCTTTATTTTGACACCGTCGTGTTTCTCTCGTCAAGGCGCGTTGACACACATACATCGTGACATTGACAGGTCAATGTGAAATTTGACCAGTTCTCGCATTTGCATATGGATCGATGCGGCATGATGAGACGAACACATGAGCACCATGTAAACGACTGTGTCATCACTACATCAATAGTAATTGGCAACAAACCGTTTATGACGTAATATGACCTCGCGTGACCTCGTACAAGTCATCGGTCAAATATTGCACCTGGGTCATCAAGAGTGGCCTATGATACGATGATACCGTAAGACTTGGACTGTTCTAATGCGTATTTTGGAAATGGAAAGCATTGGAATATTCCCCATTGACTTATAATGGAGAGGTCGTTGACTGACCTGACCTTAGGTCACGGATATACAAAAACCGAGATAAAAGTTTTGTAGGTACCGATGGGGTTATGCAATCCCGAAAGTTTCATATGATAAAAACTGTGACCGTGGCACGACCTCAAACCTTTTTGGAGATGGTGTCACTTGACCTGAGATGACATTTAGTCTACATTTTTACAAAATGTGCGGAGTTGATGCCCAAACAGCTGTGCCAAATTTGGCGGCGCTACGCGCCGCCGTTTTTACGCTATCGCGCGAAAAACATGAGGAGGGGGGGAGCAATTTGACCCCCCCACCCGGGCGAAGGTTAAGAAAGCGCCGGACAGGTCAGGACGGTGTTAGCAAAATCAAGACGGCTCCGGACAGGTAAGAAGGGCGCCTCACAGGTCAAGAAGCACCTCTAACCTAGTACTTCACAATCACAAAGTTAAGAAGTTAAAGTAAAAAAAAGTTAAAACGGTTATGAAAACTATGGATGTTACCTTCGATAGATTTGGAGCAATTGCAAAAAGGGAGTAGGTGGGGGGGGGGGGGGAGGGGCAGCGAAACGCCCTTCCCCCTCCCAACCGGGCGCGCGGGTGAACAATCCGGCGCTCAGCCACTTGTGTCTCAGTAAGCACTAAGCAGAGCTCAGCCTACCTTCAACCGCTTTGGGCGAGACCGACTATCAAGCATAGGTTTACAGCGAACCATTAGCTGCAGCACATGTGACATAGAGACGACTTTTCATGGCGTCTTTCAGGCGACGAGCCTCTTTTTGAAGGACGGCTACCTGCTCAGGACTGAATGTAGGGCTGAATGCCGATTAACGACATCTGTTAATCATCTGATACTGGACTGACACGCACGCGCCGGAAGGCTGCATGGCATTGCGCTCACGGCCCCGCAGGATCGCCCCTGCGGAGCCGAGGACGGCACTCTCTTGTCCTCCCGGGCAGCTCGTTTCATCCCCATCGCCACCTCCCCATAAATCAGTTCGTTCTGTATCTTTACATACTAAAACATGATGTCGCTTGTTGTTTGCAGAGTATACCCTGTACACAGTTTCCGGCCGGTGCATTATATAGCCCCAATGGCAGAGGCGTATTTACGGGGAGGAGGGGGGGGGGGGGCATTGGGTCATGTCCCTCCCCCTTAGGCGCCATTCTGATCTTAAGGTGCCCTCATGGACGAGGGCGCCTTTGGTGCATGAGGGCGCCTGGTCCCGACATACCTCTGGAGGCTCCGTCCCGACACACCTTTGGAGGCGCCCTCCTGACACACCTCTGGAGGTGCCGTCGCGACACATCTTTGGAGGCACTCTCCTGATTCACCTCTGGAGGTGCCCTTCCGACACACCTTGGGAGGCGCCCTCCCGACACACCTCTGGAGGCGCGGTCTCGAACATAAATTAAAATTAAAATTATACTCTTTGCATCAGGCTAGTCTTTAAATCAGTATACAAAACTGCATTCTCAGTTCGAATCCATGTGATAAAAATGAACTATTCCCTTTTAATATACCAAAGAGCGTGCACATCCTAAGCCTATTGTGGGTAGCAAAGTTACGCTTCAACTCTTAAGAGTCGTTCAGCCAACTCATATTTGACTCGACGCCGACTCAAAAGGAGATATATATATATAATAGAGTTGGTTAAAATAGTCCAAATTGAATCAACGTTGGCTCGAAAGCGAGACAGACTTAGACTTACGCACGCTGCTAGCTGCTTCGGCAATGCTGTTTCAGCTCAGTTGATCCAAATATGACTTTCGTCCAGGAACACTCAAAAGCTCAAACACTCAGACATTAAATACAGCAGTCTGTATTTAACGGTGCTGATGTCACAAAAAGGCGACGCAGCCGACAAGGTCAGGAACGGACCGGGAACCGCAGCACTGGCTAAGTCAACACAGAACGGGAACGACAACGGGTCCAGTTTTCCATGCATATTTAAATAGGGCAGTCTGTATTTAACTGCGCTGATGCCACAACAAGGAATGACTCAGCCGACAAGGTCAGGCACAGAACGGGAACCGCAATACCGACAAGGTCAGGCACAAAACAGGAACCGCAACACAAGCGCTATCTTTACACATTCAACACAATCACGTACATTGTACATCACGCTCAGTGTCGAACGCGGCGCCGTTTCACGCTCCATCGATCTTGGATCTTTGCATTAGCAAGTATCGATCTCAGTTTGCCTTCTACTGTTTTTGGAGAACGGCTGCCGAATAATGGCTTGCAGCGTCCCATTATCTGAAGCACACAACATCGTGACGAACCTCCGGTGTCTTTTAGACGCCGAGCCTCTTTTTGCAGGACGGCCTCCTGCTCGGGAGTGAACGCCTCCCGGCCCCGCAGGATCGCCCCTGCGGAGCTGGGGACGGTACTCTCTTGTGCTCTAGGGCAGCTCATTTCATCCCCATCGCCCCCTCCCATACTTCAGTTCGTTCATAGCGCTTACCGTTTCAAGGGCATGACCTCATGACCTCGCTTGTTCTTGGCAGTGTACGCACGGAAGGCGGTTTCTGGCCGGTGGGTCAAATGGTTAGCGATTTTGCGCCTCTGGGGTTCACTTAAACAGCTATACGACATGGAGCTCATGGACTTTCGCATCAGAGTCGGGTTAAAGGGGCGCAGCCCGAACTCTGAGCAAACTGCGGATATATCATCAGACACCCTCGCCGAAGGAAAAGTTTTTCCTTTTTGCCGTGTCCTTCACCAGGAGAGGGCGGAACCTATCCACATATAAGCGGAGAAACTCTAGCTGCTCCTTCACAACTAGGGTCAGGGATCCGTACGAGGCTCTAGATTTATGCTCAGAGACGCGGATAATGCTATCCGCCATTTCCTCATACTCACGGAGAGTGGCATTCGAGATCGCCTCCGATCTTTGGAAATTGTCGCACAGTATCGAGACAGTAAGGAGGCGTCGCACTTTCACTGCGTCGTTTCTGTTTTTCGTCAACTCCTTGGTTGCCTCTTTGAGCTCTTAGAGAGTGCGATTACGGAGCTCACTCAGCTCATCCTTCGAGGGAAGGTACCCCTCTTCCCCCATCTTATCTTCTTGCACTTCGGAGACGCGGTGGAGATCCAGTGTTGAGGCATCTCTCTTCCATATTTCAAGCCTGCCGATGACAGACACCCACTCGGCGTAGTTCTCCGGCTGACGCGAGCTCATATATCTGGAAAACTCAAGCAAGGCGATAACGTTTGATTTAACCAGAGCGGTGTGCCCTGGAGGTCCGCTCGCAGGACCTCTTCGATGTAGTCAGCATGGCTGCGAAGAAGAACATCCGGTCGCGTTTCACCAGCCACCTCGGCCAACTTCCCGAAGATACTCCGGGGCTGCTGCGCCTGCCGCTTAGCAGTGGCTGGCTTCCGGCGCCACTCGCTCTTGCTGTCGAAGAACCATCCGAGCAGATCGTCTTCTTTTGGTGCCTCTGCTTCTGTCGTCTCCATCAGCTCAGTATCCTGCGCAACACACAGATTATACGTTATTTTTTTAACGAAGGGGCATTAACCCGCGCCAGGCCGGTGTTCGGCGCCGAACGCGCTGGGCGGAGCTCTTGACGTGAGAAACACGATGAGACAATTCCAACTTTGACGATCCAAACTAATTTTAGTGAGATTAGGGTCACGTCGGTATCTTAATTTTAATTTGAGCAATGTTTAGCTGTTGAACTAGCTGTTCGTGCATACCTGGCGTGATTTACAGGTCCGATCTTGCGATGCGCGTCGCTGTCATCCAGAAGTTTGCCGGCATGCACCCCCCTGGCGAGCCGGTAGAGCAGCTGCTGGTCGGTGCTGAGCTCAGTCGCCAGCTGGTCCGAGAGGTTTGGCAGGGGCCCCGCCACCGCGCAGAACGACTCCACTCCCAGGCGGTGGACCTCGCCACTAGCAGCCTTATCCAGCGGTCCCGAGAAGGACTTGGGCCCTGTGGTTGAGCCGTCCAGTTTGTGGAACACCGCCCGTAGGTGAAGCTCGTTGGCGTGGAGCTGGCAGACGAACCAGTGGACGGCGCGGGGCGAGTCTTGGCCGAGCTCAAAGAGCCGGCACACGCCGCCATCCCTGCCGGTGTTAACGGCGGTGCCGTCACATCCGAGCACTCGGGACGTCGGCGGCGTTGCCGATGGCGATGTTCGTCAGGTGTCTGGCTTGGTGGATTGCCCGTCCACTTTCCGGTGTAAAGTGTGTAAGATATTGTGAACCAGGCTCCACCACCACCGCCACATGCTCTTCCTTTTTTTAGCTCGATCTCCCGATAAATGTTTGGTCTTTGCGGCCATCAAAATATAAAGCTTCGATGTGACCGTGCTGCTCGGCTCTCTCCGAGGCCGCCATATTTCTCACGCGCTCCCTTTCGCGGTACATTTTCATTGGATCTACCCGTGCATTTGTATTGTGTTGCGCAAGTGTGCATTCAATATTTCACGTAAACACATGCTTTGACACAAGCATTTCAGAGCACAGGCGTCAATGCCCCAACATCAGGCATGCGCTACCCCAGAAGCGTTCAGCTGGGCTAGGCAGCAGCTCACAGCTGCTTCACAGAGCACAAGCGTCAATGCCCCGAGACCCAGATCAGGCATGTGCTACCCCATAAACGTTCATCTAGGCTACTAGGCTGCTCACAGCACAGGTACATCACATAGCACAGGCGTCAATGCCCCGAGATCAGGCATATGCTACCCCAGAAACCAGAAACCAGAAACGTTCATCTAGACTACTAGGCGGCTTACAGCACAGGTACATCACATAGCACAGGCGTCAATGCCCCGAGATCAGGCACGTGCTACCCCATAAACGTTCATCTAGGCTAATAGGCTGCTCACAGCCCAGGTACATCACATAGCACAAGCGTCAATGCCCCGAGATCAGGCACTGTAACGACGTATCCGGGTCACGGCACCAAATTGTAACGACGTATCCGGGCGACGCGTATCAATTTGTAACGTTTTCCCGCTGTCGCTACTAAATATAGTTCGTGGCTCGTGATAGTCTATCTCTCTCTCTAGGCCGAATCACTTCACTCTCACCCCTCACTCTCTCACTCTCTCAGACAGACTTTCTTCTCGCGTTGTTAGTTTTATTGGTATTTGATGTCCAGCCGGCAAACGGTCCGGCGTGGACGGCGGTCAGATCCAGAGTCCCGTCAAAGGGTGCTACAGTGACCGGCGGCACCTCCTGCCAGCAGCGGCCCGGTCTGTCGAACTCCACGCAGGCGCAATACTCAGTCGCCCGAACCAATCAAGTGAATAGGACAACCCTCAGCGGTAGCATAACAGAGGAGGTTCTCAAACCAGCGAAGTGGTTCTCAAACACCACTCCGTTACACCACAGCCGAGGTCCTTATGCGGAAATTTCTGCTTAATGCAACATTTTATGCATCGTCTTACCACGCCTGTTAGAGTCCGCTCACATTTACATAAATGGACGAGCACAAGGTTAGAGACATTCACAAGTCACAACATATAATATACAACACGCATGCACAATCACAATACAATACATCAATACATACATACATACAATCAATGCATACAACTCACACACACACACACACGTTATCCCAAGCCCACACCCGTAGAAGTCCACGCGGTGTCGAAGTTCAGTCGAAGTTCAACAGTTCAATAGTCCAACTCATTTCGCACCATTTCGCTCTTTCGCTCACTGTCGCTCGCAATCAATCACTTTCGCTCCGTCAGATGTCGCACGGGTAGTCACCGCTCGCTTGACCGGGCACGATGTTGCATTACGCCCGGTAGGTGGTGTGCGGGTAGCCATTTCGCTCGGCAGGTGGCGTGCGGGTAACGGAGCCGGGGGTCGGTGGTGGACCTGTTGGCCGTGTCCTGTTTGACCTGCTGAGCACAGCGGTCCTCGGCAACGCCTCCCGGAGGTTCCGGCGGCGTACCGGGGTGACCTTTCTCCGTTGTCGGATCCCCGTCAGCGCCAGGGGAGCGCCTTCGGCCAGATGGAGTTTTGTCTGTGGGCCGTCACACAGGCGTCAGATATCGGATTGTTGCCGTGTCAGCCAGGGCAGGGAGCGCGGGGTGTCCGGGTCTGTCTTTGTCGTCGGACTTGTGAGCTGGGTCGGTCGGTGCACAGGTCGGGTCGGGTCGATTTGAGTTGATGGCGTTGCGTCTTGACATGTCGGAGAGTCGTCTGCTGTGCCTGAGCCGGCTTCAGGAGGGATAGGAAAACACTGGGTTAGGATAGTCGGTTGCCTCGGAACACCAGTACCGATACATACAATATATAATACCCAGAACGAGTAGACCACACACACTGACAGACACGCCCGGCACGACAGTTTGATAATGCCACTTAGCACGTGACCGAATGTCGTTAATGTGTGCCTTTAAGAAAGAGACGGTGACAGTTCTGGATTGTGAGGGCGGTAGCATTTTAAGAGAGGTTCCCAGGGCCATATTGTTGAGTCCGAGATCGGAATGGATGTGTTGCCAGATATCGGTGACATGGAGTGTGAGGTTAAAATAGGTTAACTGGTACAGAGTCAGGAAAGAATCTTTTCCGAAATGGATCGGGAGCTGAAAGTATTGGTTGAACGCACTGCATCCCAGGTCAAGGGTCACAAGAGTCAGCGGGGACACAGTGGTCAGGGTAACAGACGGTTTCACACGTGTGCCATTTTTACAGCGAATGTCAATGTCTGTTGAGTCAGCACTAATTATTAGCCAGTTACCGTTTCCTAAATATTTCGCAGTCGGGTCAGTTTGCTGCACACGAATAGTCTTTTCGCAGTTTTTGGAGACTTTGTCCGTCTGATTCGTCAGGAGAGCGGGAATACATAGGGTTAAGGTTTGCACATTTAAAACGGGCTGTCTCAGGGGACAAAAAGGCAGTCGGCGTCGTAGATAGACGTTCATGTCGTGGTCATCAATTTCCACAAACTTGAGCAAATCGTCGGATAGGGCTACGAACTTGGTTCCGGGGATTTCGTAGTTTGCCAGTAGCGGTTGGTTTTGTTCCTGTTTCGGTACGGGGACATTGAAAATTTGGTAGACGGTGAAATGATCGGCGACTGACAGGAGCGGAATGGTCAGCAGGTCATGGATACCAGAGTGACCTCGGGTCACTTTAGAATGAATATTCGTATAGTAGTCGTGAATCTGTGTAGGATTGAACGGAAGTTGGCAGTGATTTTTGGATGTCAATGAGTACACTTTGAAACTGGCTCGGCGGCAGAAGAGAACGGGATATTATGCCATTTTCAGCCAGACTTAGGATGGTTTCTAGGTTCAGAACTTCGTCACGGAAATCTTTCACGGCAGTGACAAGGTCAAGGAAAACAGTATCCATTTTAGTATTGACAATGGAAGCGATGTACTGATCAATCAGCGTGTCTTTAAGGAACGTCATGTGGTTCGTTAGTGCGTTAGTCACATTGACCAGTCGGTTCAGGGTTCGTCTGTTGTCATTTATGTCAACTATAGTCTGGTTTATCAAGGTCACAGAATCCTCCATCACAGACAGTATGTCAGTTTGAGCGTCAGACAGGTCGTTCACACGAGACAGTATTTCATCTAGGTCTTTTGAGGTCGCAGTGCCAAATAGGGAAGACAGGGCATCCCCAACAAAAGGAAGCAAGGCGCGTTTGGAGCGGGTCCTTGGGTCATGGAAATGTTGCAATACGGACAGGGTCACACTCATCTCTTTGTTAAGCAGTTCATATTCTGTTAGGAATTTGGTCCAAAGTGCATCGGGTATGTCTTGGCGTATGTCCTGGTTATGTTTCGTTATAGCGTTTGGAAACTGGGTTTTGAACAGTTCTATGCGATAATTTAGTTTTTGAGCGAAGGTAGCCGGTGTTCGAGTGTCGATAGGTAGATGAATTGTCCAATGGTTGTAGCTTGGAACGAACTGACCTCTGGGCAGAAAAATCACGTTCGTCGTTGCCGTCGGAATAAATGCGAGTAGTAGTAATGGGGTGAGCAGGGCTGGATAAAACATTCTCGCTTCCAATCTGCAAACATACACAAACATACGTAAATATAACAACAATGACAATGAGGTTAGTAACATAAAAACAGAACACACTGGTTTTGTTCCATTTCTCTCCATAAACTCCATATAAAAAAATGACTGTGATCAGTCGCCATTAGCCTTTAGGGTCCCGTAGCGGGTCTACCCTTTTTGAACTGTGCACACTTCCTCTCCGTAGGTACCTCCAATCGGCATACAAACACGAATTCCCAATACTCTAAATCTTTCCATTCTCATAAAACACAGAATATTTGGCACACTAGCCAAAAGCATAATATTACAATGCGGCACACTAGCCAACACAACTCACTGCTCTATAACTTTTCAAACAGGCTCATCAACTTTGTTTGCTGGTCCATCAACTTTGCCAGAAGCACAGACTTACTCGGGTTAGTCACATTCACACTCATGCATGCACCTTTACCGTCTACCTCAAATACTTCAGATTCAGAGTAATCAGATTCGAAATCAGATAGCGTATGACTAGAATATTTTTCAGGGGGACTTTTTGCTTCTGTTCCTGAAGGGGGTGATTCGTCACGAGTAAGCGGTCTTTTAACAGGTTCACTAGTAGTTTCGGCTTCCGCTTTCGTACTTTTCTGTAAACGTTTTGCGAGTTTTGAAAGGGGTAAGTTGTCCTCACTGTCTGAGTCTGAAACGTGCTGTCGTTTACATCGTCTTTGTAAGTCAGCTAAAGGTAAGTCGTCGTCAGATGAAAAGTCAGAGTCGCCAGCTTAGGAATGTCTGGTAGCTCAGACGGGTTTACGATAATGGAATCGTCTGCTTGGTCAGTTGGTTTGTCGGCGGTCTGATCGTTTTGTCGGTCGTCCGATTTTTCTTTGTCATCTGTTTTGTCACTTACCTGAGGAGGTTCAATCTCGTCCGAAATCGTTGTGGTCAGTTGAGGCTTACTTACCGGCACGTAGCAAGGTTCCGGAAGTTCACAAGGTTCGGGTCCAGCAGAGAACTTTGCGTCTCTGGAGGGTTGAACTCTGATGGGTATGTGCGATTTTTGCTTGGCCGATTTTTCCTGATATTTGCTGTCAATGTGTGATGGGTGGTCGGTACGGTTTTTCCAAACGTTTTCTGATTTTACTCGCCGAAGATTGATTGCGTTGACTACTTTTGTGTGTCCAGACAGTTGATTTTTTATCACAAAGGTTACATCACTCAAGGCCTTAATCACTCGATAAAACGGTTTCCATTTAGAAGCCAGTTTTGAAGTAGCAGTTTCCGAAGGATCTCTAAAATAAACCATATCCCCCACATTAATATTGATAGGTTTCGCTTTTTTGTCATAATACGCTCTGTTCTTTTCGTGACTGTTCTCCAAATTGTGTTGAACGTGATGATGAGCATTGTGCATGGTTTCAAGCATAGATGGGACATACTCGTCCCCATGGTAACGGTATTTTGGCGACAAAAGAGTATCCACTGGTAGGACAGGATCACGACCATAGAGAACAAAGAATGGACTAAATTTTGTAGTTTCATTTTTGGCAGTTCGATAAGCTGATAAAATAGAAGGTATCTTTGTATCCCAATTCCGTTGAGTTCTATCCACTAATTTCGCTAACACGTCGTTTTGTACACGATTGTACCGTTCACACTTCCCGTTTGACTGCGGGTGATAGACAGAAGTTCTAATATGTTTAATGTTGAAAAATGCAGCAATTTGATCGATTACAGCGTTGCAGAATTCCGTTCTATTGTCAGAAACAATAATGCGCGGACAAGCATGTCGAGGAATGATATGCTTCATAAGAATTTGAGCGACAGTTTCAGCACTTTTAGATTTAGTCGCAAAAGACTCAGGCCAGCCAGAAAATAAATCAATGACGTTAATGATGTATCTGTTTCCGTTGTAACTCTCAGGAAATGGTCCACAGGTGTCAATAGCAATCTGTTCAAAAGGGTACTTGGGAATTTGCATTTTCTGTAGCGGTGGCCGTTCACGGCGCAGTTTCCGCATGTTGCAAGCAGCACAGTCTTGCAAGAACACAACAGCATCACGATACATGCCAGACCAATAATAGCGAGATCGGAGTCTATCATACGTTTTATCCACACCTAGGTGACCTCCGAAATATCCTGCGTGTATTTCATCTATCAATGGTTTTTGCAAGAACTCCGGGATAACTAATTGTAAGCCCACAAAACGTCCACATTTTGAATGCTCAGAAACTCTATACAAAAGTCCATCTTCCAATACATAATGTTTTGAAATTTCAGCATGATTCGAATGACTCGGGTCCTCCAATTTTTTTTTAGAATACGCTGAATCTCAACGTCCCCAGCCTGGATGGTTTGAAAATCAGGATGGTCTTTCAGAAATGCTCGAAACTTCTCCTTGTTTTCCTCCTCTCCACGGTCCTCACATGCGACATCTTTCTCCAGCTGCACTACAGGTGCGTGATCTGAGTCGATAACATTCACACTAGGTTTTTGTACACTATTTACATAACATTGTCCTTTTTCACTTTCCTCTTCCTGCAGGCTCACGTAATCAGTGGGGCCATTTGACGACTCACGGGTCGCCATTCCTGGGCCAAAGCGAGACAATGCATCAGCTACCACATTTTGGCTACCTCGTATGTAGCTCACATCTCCTCCGTATTCATCCAATAAAATCGCCCAACGTTGAATTTTAGCGTTCTTCATTTCACTGGTGAACAAATGTTGTAGCGGTTTATGGTCAGTCATGATAGTAAATTTTGAACCCGGTAAATACGGACGGAACTTTTGCACACAATAAACAATGGCGTACGCCTCCTTCTCAATAATTGGCCAACGCTGTTGAGTTTCGTTTAATTGATGCGAAAGGTATTGAATAACACGTTCACCCATGTCAGTTTCTTGTACCAAAACGCCTCCAATGGCGTAACCACAGGCATCAGTGTATAATTTATATGGCTTACTAATGTCTGGATAAGCTAAAATAGGAGCCTCAGTAAGGGCTCGCCGTAATGCTTCGAACGAATTTTGACATTCCTCTGTCCAGTAGAAAATCCTGTTCTTTTTTGTCAGCTCTGTCAATGGTTTTGCAATTTTTGCATAATCTGGAATAAATCTGCGATAATAACCGGTCATACCGATAAAAGAACGAATTCCGCGGACGTCTGTCGGTGGTTCCAGTTGTTGGAGTGCTTCCACTTTTGCCGGGTCGGGTTTGATCCCATTTTTTGATACAACATGTCCTAAATAGTTTACTTCACTCTTCAGAAAATCACACTTCCGACATTTTCAGTTTTAGTACAGCATTTCTCAGACGTGAAAAGACAGCTTCAATGTGCTCTATATGTTCCTCAAAAGTCTTAGAATGAATTAATATGTCATCAAGGTAGACCTCAGTAAATTTATGTAGGGTTCCCCTCAAAACCTCATTCATCAATTCCGAGAAAATGGCAGGCGCATTCACAGCGCCGAACGGAAGGACATTCCAGGCATATAATCCCGCAAAACAGGTAAACGCAGTCTTTTCCTTTGACTCTTCATCCATGGCAATTTGCCAATAACCAGACTTTAGATCGAGACTAGTAAAATATTTTGATCCGTCGAGCGAGGCTAGAACATCGTCAATTCTTGAGAGAGGGTAGCTGTTTTTCTTGGTAATTCGGTTCAGAGCTCGCAGATCAACACACAATCTTTTTGAACCATCTTTCTTGTCCACAATAACAATAGGACTCGCCTACGGACTTTGACTGGGTGAAATGACTCCAGCTTTTAGCATCGCATGTCAAAGACAGTCAAAGACAGATGTTCTTGAACCATCTGTCTTTGACTAAAAGGTAACCGGTACGGGGCTTGTTTAATCGGAGGATGATCTCCTGTGTCAATTTTTGCTTTTACCAGATGGGTTCTTCCTAAATCACAGTCAGTTTTAGCAAACAAGTCGTTGTTTCGTTCCAACAACTCCTCTAGTTTTTGACGTTGTGCTTCAGACACATGAGACAGGTCGGCCTTCCGACTTTCTGAGATGTCCTCAGATTCTGACGATTTCTGGGTTTGTTCACTGATAGAGGAAATGCATGATTCACTATCCTCCAAAACTTCGGCTATTCCTATCACAGAACGAGCGGGTATTGCGAAATCCCTGCCAGTCTCGTTCACATTCATGACGGCTATCTTTCGAGTTTCAGAAACTTTACTGACACTGGTAACCAAGCAAACCCCAGGTTCATCACCAAAAATAGGAACGTTGTTGAGAGGCTGTACCAAACAGTCCTGACCTATGAGCTGCTCTCGATTTATGTTGGCGGGAATTTCGACATATGACTGAGCACTGACAGTGACCGGTTGAGACAGTCGGATGAGAGACGTTGCGGAATGACAGGCAAGTTTTTGGGGTCGAAGTGGAATGATGTAGCCTCCCAGATTTAATGTTTTGTGCCCAAAGTCAAGTTGAGCAGAAAAGTCCGTCAGAAAATCAGTTCCCAGGATGCATTGGTTTTTCAGTCCCTCTACTATTGGGAATTTATGTGGTTGATCAAATCCAGAAATACTCACCTGAAGGGTGGCGGTTCCAAAATTACTCAGTCTGTGACCAGATACAGATTGCAGAGGAATACAGTCTGTCGTTGAAAAATCGCGGATGTGTTTTCGGGGAATTTTGTCAAACGTTTCCTTTGAAATTAATGAGATGTCGGCACCTGAATCAACTAACGCATATGTTTTCCTACTACCTAAATGAAGCCAGCACATTGGTGTGTCAGGTTTCACCTGAACACGTGCGATTTGTGGGTTTTGTGGGTGATTTCTCTTGGATGAATCGGAGTCTGAAGACCGTTTTTGGGGGCCTGTCCGGAAGGTCCGTGTCCGGGGGCCCGTTTTAGTTTCCCATGCGGCAAAACCGGTGAACATGACCCACTCTGTGGCATCGGTCGCAGATTGGCCGACGGTCATGGGTCCATCTGTGCGTTTGTTTTTGTGGTGGTGGTGGTGGAGGTGTTGTATACCTGTGTGGCAGTGGCGGAGGATATAAGTACGGGTATGGTCCGGCTGGCACTTGGTGTGTCTGTCTTCGTGGTGTATATGTCGGCTGTCTGTACTGTGGTGCTGTGTGGGTGGCTGTCGGTAACGTGGTGCGTTGCTTGTGTGCTGAGGTTTTGGGTGTGTTGTTGACGGTTTGGAGTTCGTTTTGAGTCATCTACCTGTTTTTGAAGTTCACCTACCTTTTCCGCAGTTCCGCAACCTCGTCTCTGTGTACCGCGTCCACGTCCATCGGTTCCTCTGTGTCACCGTCCCGTCTGTACAGATGGAACATTTTGTCTGCTTGGGACTCCTTTAGAGCCGTTTTTTCCGCCGTTGTAAGTCCTTACAGTTTTTTTCTAATGATTTGTCTGGCCAGTTTGTCGTCCCGAAGTCCTCTCTGAAAGGTGTCTACTAGTACGTCCCGAGCGTCTGTCGTGTCTAAGTCGTCAAATACGTCCTTAGCGGCGGCACGAAGCCTTTCGGCGTAATTTTGGACACTCTCTCCCTTGTGCTGCTTCGTGTTTCGAAGTTTTTCCTTGCACAGACGGGGGTTGTCCGCCTCTCCAAATCTCTCTCTTAGGTTTTTCCTTAGGTCTGTCCATGTGATAGGTGTACTGGTTAGTCGTGCGACATATAGCCCCGCAGTCCCCCCGAGTGTCATCGTAGCCATGACACACATTCGGTCCGAGTCAACAGTATTTGATAGTTGGTCCATGTCTGTAAGCCAGTTGTAGAATTTTGAAGCCCCTTCCCCATGGTATGTACGAACATGTTTAGTTAGCGCTCCTACTCTTATCTCTTGAACCACACTTTGTAACGCCGCTGTCACATCCATTTTCACTCAACAAGAAAACAAGTTCACAAAAAAAAAATCCAAAATATTACACAACACAGCCAACAAGTAAAAAAAAATGAATGAAAGCGAGATTGTTTTAAGGATAAAAAAAGGATTTGGCTCACTGTTAGACGTCCTTTAATACTTGAAGACGTGTAGAGGTAGTCGCCAGAAATCTAAGAAGTCCAGAAGAACAGAAGAAGTAGTCGTGTAGAAGTCTGAAGAATTTTGCCCGACGATATCCGGGGAGAACGGCACCAATTTGTAACGACGTATCCGGGTCACGGCACCAAATTGTAACGACGTATCCGGGTCACGCGTATCAATTTGTAACGTTTTCCCGCTGTCGCTACTAAATATAGTTCGTGGCTCGTGATAGTCTATCTCTCTCTCTAGGCCGAATCACTTCACTCTCACCCCTCACTCTCTCACTCTCTCAGACAGACTTTCTTCTCGCGTTGTTAGTTTTATTGGTATTTGATGTCCAGCCGGCAAGCGGTCCGGCGTGGACGGCGGTCAGATCCAGAGTCCCGTCACAGGGTGCTACAGTGACCGGCGGCACCTCCTGCCAGCGGCGGCCCGGTCTGTCGAACTCCACGCAGGCGCAATACTCAGTCGCCCGAACCAATCAAATGAATAGGACAACCCTCAGCGGTAGCATAACAGAGGAGGTTCTCAAACCAGCGAAGTGGTTCTCAAACACCACTCCGTTACAGGCACTACCCCAGAAACGTTCATCTAGGCTTCTAGGCGGCTTACAACACAGGTACAGTCGGTCCCATAATGATCTTCCCTAGCTCTGGGTCTCCCACGGTAGGCAAAACGATAGCTGGCTGAATCCCGCATCGAGGCGGGGCCGGATCGGTTTGACAGCTCGCCCGGTGCCGGCCGATACTTGGCGGAATCTGCACCGCTCCGCCCTGGTCTGACCCACACATGCCGATCGGGGAATAACATTGCGCATGTGTGGCTTGGCTGTGTGGTGAACCGTGGTTGGAAATATACGCAGACCTAGAATGTCAAGTTAGCGACGATGTCTGTGATGACCAGTTTCAAGAAAACCATAGGTCTGTGAAGCATCGCTAAGTGTGCAATTGATAGAACACTGCACGGGCTATACTTTGAGACGAATATGTGTATCTCAAGTTGACCGATACCGTCGTCACAGATGTTTCGGAAATGGCTATCCGCCGTGTCGCTTGCGACGATTGAGAAATTTGCATTGCGCAAAAAAAAGTCGATATTTTGACCTGATCTCAAGGTCAAGGTCAAATTTTAACACGTAGCCAGTCAGATGCTCTATCAGCTACACACCTGGTGATGCTTCATAGACCTAAGGTTTTAAATACTGTCGTCGCAGATATCATCGCTAACTTAATGGATACTCCGCCCGCCCGGGTGATCCGCCCGGGGGTGTTTGTGGAGCGTGAAGGACGGAGCGGCGTGATGCGAACATATCAGTGCGAGGCCCACTGCATTTGTCTGCTTTTTCGTGTAGAATAATCAGGTGGACGTTTGCATTCGTAATTTCGGGGTACTGCATTGCACATGACACGTGGCATGATTAAGAAAGAAATACACGTAAAAGCGCCTGGTGCCAGCGCGGTTCGAACCCACGACCAATCTACGAATACGCTAGGAGTAGACGGCTATATCGACTGAGCTATGTGGGCTGATGTGGTGAGCACTGCTATTCCGTCTCCAATATTGGATCTCCGTCAACTAAGGATAGCCGGCGGGTATGCTGACCGATGAATGAACCAGCTCGGAGGGGTAGCACCATGCGGTCATCTAGTGTTGGAGTCAGACTTACAGCGAAAGGGTATTTGTATTTGTATTGAACAATTAAAACACTCCATTTTGAAATGGCTATTCCGAGTGTCGGGTCAGGGTTAAGAAGAGAGACATGTTAAAAGACACTCGGTATACAACACAATAAGATCAGATGAATATTTTTTTCTTCTAACCGCCACCCATTAATAGGTGACCAGGAGTGTCCCAGCCCTCGATCCCAACGACGCACGACACCTTAAGTTAACACCAGATAGCAAAAGAGAAAATGTCGCGGCACTCCCAGCTAAGAAATGGAAACAAACATAAAAAGCATATGTAGAGAGGTAGTTTGGGTGTTAGATGTGGTGATATAAAAGAAGGCGGAAAGTAGTAATTTTTGAAAACAGCAAATGACTGCCCCCCCCCCCCCCAACTACGTCCCAGGATATCACTCATCACTCATCCAGGATGATGATGGATTAATTCACTGTGTTAGTAAAGGGGATATCAGTCATACAGGGCGGAGGACAAATTCTGGTCTATTTTCAAGCTTTTCTTGCTGGTACTTTGTGGACCCTACTCAGCTAAGCGTAGCTTGTTGCTGAGTAGGGATAAAAGTGCACATGGAATATAAAAGTGCACACACACACACACGAAGTCACACACTCATTTTACTCGCTTGACACAACTAAAAGTTCGGACACTGCACGCTTAAAAGCCCCCAGGAATAAATCGCGAATCTCCAGCGGGAGGCGGTTGTATACCTGCGCCGTACAAAAAGAAGGCGCCGCCTGCCTGCTTCGGTTCTCGCGCGCGGGAGAGCCAGATCTGCGTCCTGCCGGGTGGTTCGAGAGCGAAGAGCAGAGTTGACCTGAAGCTGAGAGGAAAGAGCCACTGGAAAGAGCCACTGGTGCAGCGAATTTTGTGCAGAAAATTTAATGAGTGAAGTTCGTACAACTGGTGGGCGGTAGGCCAGCCCAGTTCGTCTCGCACGTCCGACATGTGGTCGAATTTGCGTCGGCCAGAGACAACGCGCAGCGCAAAATTGAGGATCTTTTGGAGGCGCTGTATATTTTTATCTGACCTGTTTCCAAAGACAGCAAGACAATATCGAACGTACGAGAGGACCAAGGCATTGACCAGAGTAGGCAGAAGGTCGGGCGGGATCTGATGACGCACGTGAGACAGGCCTTTTTTTCCCTGAAGCGCACGTGGTGCAGTACGCTGACGATACCCAAATTCTACTCTGGCAAAAGAGACTCCCTCCCTCAGCTTATTGCTACCATGGAACAGGTTTTAAACTCTTTGGATGCCTGGTTCCACTCCCACGGTTTGAAGGTCAACACCGGCAAAACTGAACTTATCGTATTTGGCTCCCGTCAGAATTGTCGTGGCTTAGTCCCGATCTCCATTCTATTTCGCGAGGATACGAGCCGGGAGGGCCCTACGGTGAGGAACCTCGGCGTGGTGGTCGACAAGCACCTCACCTGGGACTCTCACGTGTCTGCTCTCGTCAAAAAATGCAACGGTATCCTGGTGTGTAACGTGTGCGGACTGCGTAACGCATATATCTATCCCTGGTGTAATATCTTTGGACATATTGGTTTTCACTGCTCTTGATTACGATGGCCTATCATTGTACCGTAGTGGCTTGGCCGTTTCGATGGAGAGGGAGAGCCTGGGATGAGGCAGCGCCCTAGCACCGGACGGCCTCGCAGCACATCAGCGGAACAGGACCAGGCTATGGTGGAGGTAAGACCATTATGAAGACCTTTACGCCCGATAAAAGATAGTTGATCCGCAGTGCGCGCTGCACAGCGCATACATATTGCTTTGTTTTCTGGTGCATTGGTTTATATGTTATTTGAGCTGGACGCACTGACATGCAAACCTATTTAACTATTAGTATGCTTCGCTAATCGATTGTATTGCCACAGCTGGCACGAGAGCAGCCGTTCATGCCAGTTCGTGACGTCGCCACGGCAGCAGGTGCTGCGCAGCTTAACACAATCAACATCACAAAACGGCTGAAGACGGGAGGTCTGGAAACCTTCAGACATTGCCAAACACTGCACCTGTGTGAAGCGAACAAGGCTAACAGGGTCCTGTTCGCTAGAGAGATGCTGCGGCAGCCTCAGGAGTTTTGGGAGGATGTCGTCTTTACAGATGAGAAGATATTCCGCACGGACCAGACGGGAGAAGTCTACGTTCGAAGGTATGACTTTGGTGGATGCCACCCCTCGGTTTTCTGGATTTGCTCCTGTAATTATCAACCGATTGCGATGACACCTTCAGTACCCTACCTGTAAACAATTTTACATATACTCTGAAAATTTCCAACATCTACTCGCCATGACCCGTGACCTATGACCTGTTTCTCAAGGTTATGGCAGGCGCAACTGGCGTCCCGTAGTATCGATGCTGGTAAATTGTTCAGTTTCCGAGTGTTTGTTGTTCATGAGCACATGCACAAGTGATAACAGGTGACATTTATGGTTTCCACTGAGATCGTGACCTCGGTTGGCCTTTTCAGAGGTCAACCGGAGGTTAGTGACCTCCACTAACCTCCGATGACCTGAGATGACCTTTTTGGACTCTGGAAGTTTCTAGGACATTCTGTGACGCTGATTTAAAATTTGGCATCCATTTGGCATAATTATATTTTCATTCACGATTCTAGCTTCATAATAATCCAACGGCTTCCTCTCATCACAAGCAACACTCGTTTTTTTTTGTATCGAAGCTCTAGCTCAATTAGGGGCGAAACGCCTGGGGTCGTACCCCTACCCCCCCCCCCCCCCCCTGCACGGTCACGTACGTATCGGGCCCTGCACTGGCGAGGGTTAAACTCTTTATTTAGTCTTATGACCATTAACCCTCGCCCAGGGGGTCCTAAAACGACCCCCGCCCCCTAAGGTTTTTCTTGCATAACTTTGTAGACTTGCGGCACATGTTTCAACTATATTACAAGGGCACTTGCAATGCAAAACGAATGTTTTGATATTTAATTATATTTTTGTAGTAGGCATTTTATTTAACGGTAAGATTAAAACATCTGCCGGCTATAACATTTTACTGAATTTCTGTTCGGATGTTTCAGGTAACAGTTCTCGAGTGGGCTGCGAAGAGCCCGGACATAAACATTATCGAGAACGTTTGGGCCATGATGGCACGGGAGCTCGGTGAGCAGGAAGACCTGCGCGGTCTGACTGCCGACCAACTGTGGGCCAGGGTGGAGGAGAAGTGGAACGAGCTGCGGTTTCGTTTGAGGTTTTTCGTAAGCCTCGCGGAATCAATGCCTTGCTGGCTGCAAGCCGTGATTGATGCAGGAGGCGCGCCCACGAAGTACTGAAGTCACTCAGGTACTAAGGCCAGTGTAAGAATGTTTAAAATCGAAGTTGAAATGTATGTTGAAAATATAGATAAAACTTTAAACACAAATACGTCGTAATTATCGTCTTGCTTTCCTATTTGAGCGTTTAATGATCATATTTATGGGTTGCATAGGATGTTTCGGTTCGGGCGCCTTACATTATTTTGTGACAACGGATCCGTGTGTTCCGGCAGGCGCACCAGTGATGCGGCCACGCACGCACGAGGGGCGAAGCCCGAAGCTGTTGGGTGGATATTTGGTTATATCCGCCTTAAACTTTTGCATCAAGGCGGATATTTGATTTAGCTTTGAAGACAGAAGACAGACAGGATATTTGATTTAGCTCATATCCTAAGTCATCCGGGTGAATTATTGAAAAGTGTCGACGTCTATGATGTCTTAATTGATGTGATTTGTCTGTGTGTTATGTATTTCATATGTTTATCTATATTACATCCAATATATCATCCTGGTGTTTGCGAATGGGAGGGAAGTTTAGATGATAAGGAAATAATCTGATCATTGGAGACGGGATCATTAGAGACACTTGGAACCGGCCAAAAACTGGGGTGCACAGGCACAGGACATCATTTTTGTTTGGATTTCGGATGATTGCCATGAACAAGGTCCTACGATAAACTCTTTCGGAGCGACTCCGAGAGTCGGAGTCGCCGAGTTTTGAGTAGCTCCGACTACGGTTCCAAGGGAAATGGGTTAATTATCGCATCTCCGGCTCCAGCTGTGGCCCCGCATCCCTGCCGCCTGCCGCTGCCGTCTTATCAGTATTGCCAGGCGGTTACGTGAGGTCGCGACCAGGAGCGGAAAGCAAGAGAAAGTTACGCGCGTTGCCGGGTACGAAGACACTTCTGTTTACAGATATACATAAAAGTCGCGAGTTTGCGGACAGATTGCGGACAGATTAAGTTAAATAAGTTATACGAGAAATAAAAAGGCGGAAAGCAAACTGCAGATCAATCACATTAGCAATAAACATAAAAATTACCTAATTATTTACGTTATAGATATCTCTAGATTTCCTCTGGTAGAACTGACGAATTGTAAACAAATCAAGTTGCGGAAATACGGAACGTTAAAGAGCTGCAATGAAGTGATGACGCACCACATGACTTCCCATCCCAGAGCGGAGCGAACATGAAGATAAAAAATATGACCACAAAACATCAATAATACACAAAGTCGGGCAGACGTCGGAACCGGACGGTCCGGCCACGGCGCGATCGCACTGGAGACTGCCCCGGCACGGCAGCACTCCGCGGACCATCACTTGGGCCAGCGTCCCTTGTCCGAGCAGAGTCCATCGCACGCTCACTGTTCACTGTCCGGCCATCGTTCACCGTCTCGTCGTCCACAGGCACCGTCCGGTCACCGTCAGTCCGCCGCGGTCCACCACGAGACGGCGGCAGCAGCGGGCCAACGCGCAGCGGCGGCGTCAGCAGCGGCGGAGGCGGACCACTGCGAAGCGGCAGCGGCGGACGCGGACCGCCGCGAGGCGGCAGTGGACCACCGCGAAGCGGCAGCGGCGGAGGCGGGCCGCCGCGAGAGGGCGGCAGCGGACCACCGCGAAGCGGCAGCGGCGGAGGCGGGCCGCCGCGAGAGGGCGGCAGCGGAGTTGGCGTTGACGGGCCGCCGCGAGAGAGCGGCAGTGGCGGCGGCGGGCCGCGAGACTGCGGCAGCAGACCGCTAGAGGGCGGCCGCCGGTCGACGCCAGGGGTCAGCCCCGGCGTCGCGGGCGCTCCGGCGACCGGAGACCCACGCGACTCCGGCGGGGGCGTCCGGCACGCCTGCTCCTCCTCGGGTCGCGACACAGAGTTCGCAAGAGGCGGCGCTCCCCCAGACACCTGGTCAGAGGGAAGTACGAGCATATAAACAGGTTTGAAGCGGTCAACACTGACAGTATCGTGGGTACCCGAAGGGAGCTCCAGAACGAAAACCTTCGGGGACCGACGAACGACCTTCGGAGGCCCACGGTAAGGGGCCTCCAGTGAGTGGCGCGCGCGGTCCACGCGCACCCACACATGAGTACGAGACGACAGGTCTGCTGGAACGTAAGTCGGTGGCACACTAGCATGATGATGGCCGCGCGATAATGAAACGAAATCGATCTCGGACATGTGCTTTGCCAGCTCGCGGATGAACTTTTTGCCAACATGGACACTCGTCTGAGAAACAGAACATCTCGGCGACAGTAACTTCGTCCCCGTTACTGCTGTAAATGAAGAAACACAGACTCATTAGGCATGGCTCGTATCCCAAGCAGCACCACAGGCAGTGCGCGCAGCCACTCCTGTTTGAGAGAACGGATGGCTGCCTTGAGAGTACGATGCTGCCTCTCGATCATACCATTACAAGTAGAGTGATAGGCTGTTGTACGTAACCGATGGAACCCGATCATCTCAGACAAATGTTCAAACAATTCCGCCTCGAACTGTGCACCTCTGTCAGTGGCCACATACAGGGGCACTCCAAATCTCGAGACCCACGTCTCCAAAAACGCTGAGGCAATACTCTCTGCAGTGATGCTAACTAAGGGCGTGGCCTCCACCCGGCGAGTGGCACGATCGATACAAGTCAGCAAATAACGATATGGAGAGGTGAAAGGTTGGCCATGAGGCACAGACGGAGGGAGGGGTCCCACGATGTCGATGTGCACGGTTTCGAACCGCGCGGACGGCACGTCGAAAGAGCCCGGGGCGGACCTCGTGTGGCGGTGAACTTTTGCCTCCTGGCTAGAGAGACAATCACGTACCCATCGCCGGATATCCCTGCGCATAGAAGGCCAATAGTAGCGGGAAGTCAACAAACGAGCTGTGGCTTTACGACCGGGGTGAGACAGGTTGTGAAACCTGCCTTTTTAATTATTTACGTTATAGAATTCTCTAGATTTACTCTGGTAGAACTGACGAATTGTAAACAAATCAAGTTGCGGAAATACGGAACGCTAAAGAGCTGCAACAAAGTGATGACGCACCACAAGGTCATTGGACGCGATCAAGGGAAGAAGGAAACAAGCGACATACATTGCCACCCGGAATCGCCTCAGAATGGAAAAAACAAGAGTTCAGGAGCCCCTCAACAAGGGGCAACGGCCGAGGGAAATCTGACCCAGGACGAGGCGGAACTGGGCGAGAGTGACGCTTCCCCAAGCGACGTAAAAATCCGGGACCACCGAAAATCAATCCGAGAAAAGCTCAGAGCATTGCTATCAGCTCCCGAGCCAACCTCATGGCAGGAACAGATCCTGGACCAGGCAATTACGATCACGAACATGGACAATAAACAGGAGTTGAGAGACCTGCTAGGCAAACATGAAGAAGCGATAGTAAGACCACCAACTCTCAGAGAAAGAAAACGTATGAAGTGGAGAAAAAAGAACCAACCAAGACGGCGTCAAGTGGACCCAGCCAACCTGACTCCAAAGCAAATCCGACGCCTCCAGTACCGTAAGCTCCAGGGCATCTTCAAGAAAACCCTGAAGAAAGGAGCGGCTATGGTCCTATCTGGGAACTGGAGGCAACTCCATGTCCAAACCCCCGCCATCTCCCTAGAGGAACAAGAGGCTTATTGGGGCAAGCTATTCGCAACACCAAGCGAGGATGACAGAAGAGATCCCAATCCGCCTCCAGCGTCGGATACATCTCCGATCGCGGCCCCGATCTCAGAAGATGAGATCGTGCGAGCCACTCGAGCGACGAAACTGGAATCCTCCCCCGGACCAGACGCAATCACCATCCGCCAACTCAGACCCATTCCTCAGAGAGTGATAATGAAAATGATGAACCTGTGGCTGTATGCCGAATACGTGCCAAAGAAAATGCGGCACTCAAGGACGACATTGATCCCGAAAGTATCCAAACCATCTGAACCCTCGCAGTACCGACCGATTTCGGTTGCGTCGGTGCTCGTAAGACTATTCTGTAAGATCCTTGCGAAGCGGTGCGATGAGCACAGGCCGTTTGACCAGTTACAAAAGAGCATTCATGAGACCGGACGGATGCGCGGAAAACGTCGCCCTGGTGGATGCTCTACTATGGAAAGCGAGAACGGCAACCAAGCCGCTGTGTATAGCATCAGTGGACCTCGCCAAGGCATTTGACAGTGTGTCGCACGTCTAAATTCTGAGAGCCATGAGACGTCTGTCGCTGCCTGACCCGGTATGTAATATCGCGGAGTCGCTATACTCAGGCTCGACAACAGAGATCCGCCGCGACACAATTGTTAACGTCGCGCGTGGAGTCAGACAGGGTGACTTTCTGTCACCATACCTGTTCAATGCGGTGCTGGATGAGGAGGTGTGTCGCCTTAAGGAAGGTCCAATGGAAGACCTGACGTCGATCATTTCGTTCGCAGATGATGCGCTCATAATGAGCAGAACACCCAGGATGCTCGGACAGGTCTCGATGAACCGCCCGGACAGGTTCATCGAGGCTCTAGCCCCAACCAACTGCCCCACACCCGGCGCTCGCTCTCCTCCCTATGGGTCACTCCCCCCCCCGGAACTCCACTGAGCCCACATCGCCCGAGTCCCCTATTCACAGCCCCCTAAAGCGCCTTCAGGGCTTCATGCACAACATGTACGACAGAATCCGCAAACGCGACCGGTGCCCCTCCCCATCACCCTCATCCCCCCGTGCCCAGTGTCTCCTCTGTTCCCACTACCGCCGTCACTGGAGGCCCTTCAGCAGAGCGCAATCACCGATGACCTCCTCCCAACCCCACCGCGCATGTCCCCGCCCCACGACGCCGCCTCTGACCAGTCCGTGGAGTACATCACCCTGTCCCCGCAGGTACCGTCACTCGCAGCCACCTCTCCATGGAGCCTGCAACTGTCGGATGAGTAGTTGGTGATCCTGCAGACCCCCACTCTGCGCCCCACTGATGACGTGCCCTCTGACCTGTCACACGCAGTCACCCCTACGCTGGACTTCCGTCGCCACCTAACCGCCGCTCACCCTCCCCCCACGCCCGGCACCTCAGCCACCCGATGACTCTCCCCACCACCACGCAGCCCACACCTCCCCCGGTGATAACGGTGTCAGGTGCAGCAGCAGTGACAGTGACTTCGCCCCCACCACACCCTACAGCCGTCGACGCCGCGCGCGCCGCAGGAGAAGGAGGCGTTGTCCTCCGGCTCCGACACCTCGGAGGATAACCGCGCTCCACCCCATCCCCCTCCTAACGATCCCAGTGACCGCTCCGCCACCACTGACGTGTCCCCTCGGCAGCGCCCCCTCCCCTACTGGCTCTGCGGACCCCGCCGACTCTGGCCGGGCCGCCCGCCCTCGTGGCCCTGACCGGGCCGCCGTCCCCGCCGACCCTCCCGCCGTGACCGACTTTCTCCGCCCGCCTGCCGCAGGAACGCTGTCCGCCCCGACCGGCCCGACCTGACTGACCGTCCCGGCGAGCCTTCCTCATAGGTGCTGAACCTTGCGGGTCCTGACCGTGCGGACCCGACCCGCCCAGCAGTCCCAGTACCCCGCGGGAGCCACGCCCCTCAGCAGGATCGACGTGATGCGAATCGGGCTGGCCGCCGTGGTAGTGGCCTTGCTGATCAGCGCCACCACAGTGGTGGGCGCGGCCGCCGGCCCGGCTGCCCCGGCACGCCTGTCCAGCCGGCTCCCCCCGGCCCCACTGACACCCCCGCTGTCACTGACGACCCTCCGTCCCCACCTTCTCCCCACTCAGCCCCCATCTGTGCTGAATGTGCTGACCCACCAGGCCGGCATGGCCGGGACCCTGCCCGACTGCCTGACCACTGTCATGTCCGCCCCGTGAGCCCCGCACCCTCCACCGATGCCCGCCACCCGCGAGACCCCCACACCCTGGGTGATGATGCTCTCCGTGACAACGCCTATAATTTTGATAATGCTCAGCCACCCAGCGGGACAGCTGCGGGCTGCCCGGACCGTGGCCCGGACCGTGACTCGGCCGTGACCCGGGCCGTGACCCCGACCGTGCCCGGGCCGTGACCCCGACCGTGACCCGGACCGTGACCCCGACTCTGGCCGTGGCCGTTGCCGTGGCCGGGGTGGCAATGGCGGCCGCGGCGTTGGTCGCGGCCGCGGGCGCGGTGGTACGGGGGCGGGCGAAGCGGGTGGCCGCCCTCCCACTGATGACACCCCCCCCCCCCCTCCGAACCCGCCCACTGATCGTGACCCTCCCACTGACCCGGCCTCAGCGGAACGGCGCCTCACCGACCTCCAGCGGGAGCTCCTCTCGCTCCTCACCCGGCTGCGCGAGACTCTGGTACCCTGGGATGAGGTGGTGCCTGCACTGTCCCGTATGTGTCGTGAGGCAGCAGCCATGAACAGTACATACCATGAGCGACGGCGGCCCCTCCCCCCTGGCGCGGTGAACGGGCGCGGCCAGCCCCCGGTGATGTGCCCTCGCCTGCTCCTGCCCCTGCACCCCACCCCCGCCCGCCCCTGGTCCTGCACCCCCACCCCCACCCCGCCCGCCCCTGGTCCTGCGCCCCCACAGCAGCAGCCTGAACCGGCAGAGAACCGTCGACGCCCCTGGCGGCCACCAGCGTACTCCGCTGAGGAGGCCAGCCGGCTGCAGCGCCTCTACCGGACTAATAGGGACAAGGCTGTGCGGCGGGTGTTAAAGCAGGAGTCAGCACCCTGCCAGGTCCCCGGTCCTGTTCTGACGGCTCACTTCTCCCCCGCCACATGCCCCTCCGTCAGCTGGGATGACCGGCCGGAGGAGGTGTCGGACCTCCCGACGGTGGCCCCCACCCCGCACCTGACCGCCCCGTTCCGTTCTGACGAGGTGCGGGCCCGCCTCCGCCGTGCCTCAAACACCGCTCCCGGACCGGATGGTATGCGGTACGCCGCCTGGCGGGCGCTTGACCCGGGGGCCCTCCTCCTAACCCAGGCTTTCGAGCTATGTCGCCTCGCAGGCCGTGTCCCCCCCCCCCCCCACCTGGCTCGAGTCGGAGACAGTGCTGCTGCACAAGGGCGGTGACCCGTATCGGCCTGCCAGCTGGCGGCCGATCGCGCTGGGCTCGACGGTCGCAAAGCTGTACGCAGGGGCATGGGCTGACTGTCTCGCCGCATGGGCCGAAGCCGCCGACATCCTGTCCCCCTCCCAGAAAGGCTTCAGGGCCTTTGATGGCGTCCTGGAACACAACTTCACGTTGCAGTGCGCCATCAATGAGGCACGGGAAGGGGGCGGCGAGGCCCACGTGGCCTTTATCGACCTTACCAATGCCTTCGGCTCCGTCCCGCACTCCCTTCTCTGGGAGGTGCTCGAGCGGTTCGGGGTGCCACCGGAAGTAATAACCGTCCTCAGGGGCTGTACAGGAGCAGCAGCACCCGCTACCGCACTGCCGGCGGCCTCACGGAGCCGGTACGGTCCCAGCGTGGGGTCAGACAGGGGTGCCCGCTCAGTGACCTGCTGTTTAACTTGGCCCTGGAGCCGCTGCAGCGAGCCCTGTCAAGATCACAGGTGCGCTGCCTCGCCTACGCTGATGACCTGGCCCTCCTTTTCAGCAGGCGTGGCGATGTGCAGCCCGGCCTTGACCCACTCGAGCGCGTGTGCGACTGGGCTGTCCTCGCCCCCAACCCCGCCAAATCCGCCCTGTTGTCAGTCGGCGCCCCCCCCCCCCTGATGTGACCCTGTGCGGCGCTCCCCTGCAGCCAGTCGGCCCAGACGCGGCCTACCGGTACCTGGGCCCGTCTGCCACACCCGGCTGACCCAGCCCCCACTGCAGGTGGTAGCCGAAACCCGCCGTGACGCCACCCTCCTCCTCGAATTTGCCCTCGCCCCGTGGCAGAAATTAGACGCCATAAGGACGTTTATCCGCTGCTGGGCCGCTGCTATTCACTGTTTTCGCGAACGATTTAAGCCTCCACGCTCCCGACGCATGTATCGTACAATATGCTGATGATGCGCAGGTGCTGGTCAGCGGCCGAAAGTCAGCACTGGACTCAACAGTTGCTCGACTTGAGGTCACTCTGGATGCTCTGAGTGACTGGTTTGCAGCCAATGGTCTGAAGGTCAATGCCGGAAAGACGCAGCTTATGGCATTTGGTAGTCGCCAGAATCTGCGTGACCTGCCCGACATCAGCGTTAAATTCAGAGATGCAGTTTTGAAACCATGCCAAAAGGTGAAGAACCTAGGCGTGATCTTTGATCCATGCCTCACTTGGGACGACCATGTGACGGCCCTCACCAGAAAGTGTTTTGGTACACTAATCGGACTGAGCCATGCGAGTCACCAACTACCAGCTGACACCATCGTGACAATTGTGAACGCCCTGGTGCTCTCGCACATCCGCTACTGTTTGCCAGTTTACGGAAACTGTACAAAGAAGAATCTTGGCTGCATTCAAAAGGTAATTAACTTTGCTGCTCGAGTAATTTCTGGCCGTCGCAAATATGACCATGTGGCGGATGTGCGAGATGCGCTGGGACGGCTGTCGGTCACTGATCTGTCATCCCATGATACGCTGGTGCTTCTGCACAAGGTAGTTTGTACGGAGGAGCCTACCGCCATTGCCAGGATGTTTCATCGCAACAAGGAAATGCGAGAGCGCACAACTAGGCAAAACAGCAACCTAAGCTTACCCAGCATTCGCACAGAAGCAGGGAAGCGAAGGTTTTGCTATCGTGCAGCCATGCAGTACAACAGACTGTCCATCGAACTCCAAAGCATGACGACCAGCCATTTTAAATCGTCGCTAAAACGCCACCTCATGCAGCGATGAAGTGCACCTGCATTGCACCGGACGGTGACTTGTGTGTTGTATGTGTGTGTGTGTGTGTGTGTGTGTGTGTGCGTGTGTGTGTGTGTGTGTGTGGGTGTGGGTGTGGGTGTGGGTGTGGGTGTGGGTGTGGGTGTGGGTGTGGGTGTGGGTGTGGGTGTGGGTGTGGGTGTGGGTGGGTGTGTGTGGGTGTGTGTGGGTGTGTGTGGGTGTTTGTGTGTGGGTGTTTGTGTGTGGGTGTGGGTGTGTGTGGGTGTGTGGGTGTGGGTGGGTGGGTGTGGGTGGGTGTGTGGGTGTGGGTGTGGGTGTGTGTGTGTGTGGGTGTGGGTGTGGGTGTGTGTGTGTGTGTGTGTTTATGTGCGCCCGTGTTTTCTACTATTTGCCCCATACATTGACGCGGGAGCTTAATAGCCACAGTCGCCTGTGGATGCTCCCAAGATGTACAATAAATACATAAATAAATAAATTATCGCCCCCCGTCTGACGCACTGCCTCCGCCTAGGGGTGATCCCCAAGGGGGTGCTGGCAGACCTAGATAAGGTCCTGCGGTGGCGGGTGAAAGGGGTACTGGGGTCCCCCTAAATGCCACCAACAGGTACCTGTACGCCCCCACCGCCGCAGGTGGCGTCGGCCTGGTCCACTTCTCACAGGAGGCCGACGTCCTTCTCGCAGCCGCCACGCACCAGCTCCTTCACTGCTGCGATCCAGTGGTCGCCGAGCTGGCCGGAGTGGTGCGGCGCCGTGTGCGGCGCGACCCCAACCCCGCTGACCTGGCCAGCTTTCTGAACGGCGACAAAATGCGGGATGACGGTGGCGGGTCTCATGTCGCGCCACGCGCGCACGTGTCGCTACCCGTGCCCTCCGTCGATGCGCCACCACAATCAGCTGGCGCCCCTCTGACCCTCCTCCCTGCAGGTAGGTGACGAGCCGGTGCCGCCGCGGCGTGAGTCCCGAGCGGTCAGGGACGCGATGCGCCAGTCGGAGTTGACTGCACTGGTGGCCCTACCCCACCAGGGACGAGTGATGAGCTGTGTAGCGGCCCAGCCTGTGAGCTCCCATTATATGTATCATGGGGGGTTCACCCGGTTCGCAGAGTGGCGTTTTGTCCACTGCGCTCGCCTGTGCCTCGTCTCCTTGAACGGCTACAGGAGGACGGCTGGGGGGACCGCCGCTGCCGCCGCTGTGGGTATGCGCATGAGACTCTACCGCACGTCACCAACCACTGTCTGACCGCTCATGCTGAAGCGTACCGGCTGCGCCATGACGCCCTGCTTACCCGTCTGCAGCGTGCCACCCCTGTGTTCCCTGGTGACGATGTTCGGGTGAACCGCCGGGTCCCGGGCACTGACTCTCCCCTCCGCCCGGACCTGGTGGTGACCCGGGGAAACACGGTGGTGATGGTGGACGTGACGGTGGCGTTCGAGAACCGCCCCGAGGCCCTCCGTGCCGCCGACGAGGACAAAGTCACCAAATACACCGGGCTGGTCGAGGAGCTGCGACGGCAGGGGAAGGAGGCGTCAGTACACGCCTCCGTCGTGGGGTCCCTGGGGACATGGTACCATGGCAACGAGGCTACCCTGCGCCGGCTGCGGGTCAGCCGTGTGTACGTCTGCCTGATGCGTAAGCTGATGGTGAGCGATACGCTCAGGTGGTCCCGTGATGTATACATTGAACACATCACGGGATCCCGCCAGTACTAGGTGTACTCTGGGCGTCGCCTGACTGACGCTGGCGTGTCTGCTGGGCGCCGCTCCTGACCGCGGCACCCTCTCTCACCCGCTGGACGGCCCTGCTGGTGGCGGCGTCACGGCGTCGCCGCCCCGCCGCCCACCCCACCCCACCCTGCTTACCCCCGGCTGCCCAGCTGGTGGTGCAGTGCTGCGGCTGACCTGCCGTGGGAGACTGACCGCTGATCTGCCGTGGGGCGCTGACCGCCTCCGTCTTCCCGGCTGCCCAGCTGGTGGTGCAGTGCTGCGGCTGATCTGCCGTGGGACGCTGACCGCTGATCTGCCGTTGGACGCTGACCGCCTCCGTCTTCCCGGCTGCCCAGCTGGTGGTGCAGTGCTGCGGCTGATCTGCCATTTTGTGTGTAGATGTGTGATATATGTGGTGTGTGTACGTGTAGATGTCGCTGCGCCGACCTGTTATGATGGAAGTGATTTAATGTGTTGTAAATATGAAATTGTATAGGGTAAGAAGTGTAGTGTCCCTGCCCCACCCCACCCGTTCCGATGCTGTGCCGTTGGTCCCCAGGGCAATCGGCCCGCTGGCTGCGGTGAGTGCCTACCATCACCGTGTGGTCTCGGGGCCGTGGCCTGCCCGGTGTTGCTCCGGCTGAGCCCTCCCCAATGCCGCCCGAATGAGTTGGTGGGGCCCCCGCCCCCCTCCTTGGTTGGGAATGTCCGCGCGTCCCCTCACATATCCCTCTCTCCCCTTGCCATCCTTCCCCCTCCCTTCACAGTGGTGGCGCGGCGGTGGCGGTCTGGGACTGGGGGGGGGGGGGGGTCCGGGGCCGCGTACCGTGGGTCACCATTTTGGCCATTCCAAGGTCTGGGTCTGGCAGACGGCCACGAACTGTCCTCAGTTCGTGGCCCCCGAGGGAGGTCTCTGAGCCGACATGTGTGGCCGGTGTGTGAGCCGAGTCCAGCGGCCGGTGCGGCTGCCGAGCTGCCCGAGTGCAGAACTCTTGTGGTCTGCCCAGTGGGTAGCCGCTGGCGGCGTTGTTCGCCCGGTGAGAGGATTTGTCAGCCGGCGGGCCGTTGTGCCCGGGCCCCGCCCCCTCCATTGCGGACTGGGTGAGGAGCTGTGATCCACCTGGTGAGTGGCCGTTGGCGGCGCCATCCGCCGGTGAGCTGCTTTTAAGGTGCAGCTGATGATTGGCTGTCCCCGACACTGGTGGAGGTGTTCTATTCCCAATGGTTACCCCCCCCCGTCGTAGACTGGCCCTGGTGCCCGTTCCCCTGTCCCTGCCCCTGCCCCTGCCCCCCCCCCCCCCCCCCGGCCCCGGGTGCTGCGCCGCCGTCGCCGCTGTGGTCGCGGCCCTGTCGTCCCCCCTCCCCCGACTAGCTGCCCGACCCCCTCGATCCCCGCACCTCCACCCCATATTGTCCACCTTTAGTCGGTCCTGTGTGGGTGGCCATCACCCCCCCTCCCCCACACACACGCCTGTGGTCGGCCCTGCGTGGCCGTTCATATACCTGTGTTGGCTCCGAGCGGCCTTGTGTGTTATGTGTGCAACATTGTAGGTGCGTGTGTGCCCTGACAGTTTGTATTATCTTTGTCACATTGCCGGAACATGTCGACGGCTCTGGCCGTCTTGCTATTATCTATGTCTTACTGCCCTGTTGTATCACCATTCTCTTTTAATATAAAAAATATGTTTCTGTGTGTGTTCCCGCGCGATCGTCGGCGACCGTCCGTTAATCCCGACAACCTGGCTATCTCAGTGAAAAACTAATGGTAAAGGTGCACTATTCTCTTGAACTGCCCGTACACAGTGGAATGGTGGCGGAAGGTATTTTCGGATGGGGCAAATAAACCCAGGGGTCCCCTCGGCCAAAGGCCCCACCCAAAAACAAAATGGCACGAAATGGCATCTCCTTGGATTTAGGTCACTATATTTTGCAGGGCCTCTAAATGGTCGAGATAAAAATATGTCGGACAGGACCATGTTGGTCTCAGGCCTTCCGAGCCCCTCAGGCCTACCTAGAGCCCCCTTCAGGCCCACTATGGGCCTTCTGTCGGCCTTAGAGAGTCCATCAGACTTGCTGGGAGCACCTCGGGGCCCTGGGTATTTTTTTCGGTCAAAAAGAAAATCAAACTAACTTCTTGGAGCCCCCCTACAAATGTATTGGGGGGAGGCAAAATAATATGTTTGCCCCCCCCCCCCCACACACACACACTTCTTGAGTGGGGGAAGTTGCTCCTAACCTGACACAGTGAGTTCAGCAAGTGAAACATGGAGCTGCATAAGCGGTCGAAGGGCAGCGCCGCATTTTCCCTTGGTGGACGAAAGGTAACAATTGAACTGTCTAAGTCTACTGACAGATGTCGTTAGTAGTCAGGCTCTCAGCGTGCGAGCGGTAGCGTTGGCAATAATAGGTCCTAATTATTCAAAGACATAATCGAACTGACGTTTTGTTGGTACACAGGTCCTTCAGTTTCGTCCTGCTCGCTCAATATGGGAGTTAGGCGAGAAATTTCACCCGACATACCACTTCTCTGTCACAGGACTGCGTGAAATGATATGGGACACCATATCCATATATATATGGGACACCGGGCCGACTCCACACCGGGCCCCTGAACTGATGTATCTGGCTCGAAAACAAAATCCTGTATACGTTCCCGCTTATAGGTAAATCGGAAAACAATAAGCTTGTCGTTTATACGTGCCTTGCAGCGCCAGATTTACCCCTGGAGGATAGATGTAACTATGTCAGCTTGCAAGGATTTCTGTGAGATGTCGCTGGTAGTAAAGCACAGTGGGCCCTGGCAGCCTCAAATGCACTGGAAATTCAGATTTGTCGACTTTGTGAAATTGCAAGTATTTATGTTTTCTTAGACTTGGAATTGACCAAAGCACACGATGTCGTTATGTTTTTACAGTAAAGTGGAGATAAAGGTCGGTAATGTGCCTCCAAAGTCAATAATTTTCAGGAATAGCCCTGTATGTCTTTCTTGCAGAATACAGCCATGATGTTTGGTCGTCATTTTTGGGGGAACGGATGCGCCGTTTCACGTAACTCCTATGGGCTTAGTACAACAGAGTATTGTTGTCATGTTGATACAAAACAAAGAGGGATTGCTACATTTGATTTGGACATCTGCAAGATGCTAGCAACCAACTACGATAACTGATAATAAGAAAATTGTTATCTCTTCATTTAAAGTTTAGCAAAATTATGAACCGAACTTATCCACGAAATGTATACCGATACATCCTCAAACAATGTGCTTTCAGATCCTATTCACAGTTTTTGCTACTTTCTGCTAGTTTCTGAGATATCAGCCATTTAGTTGCCTGATGTCAGGAGCGATTTTGACCTTTACGCTCAGAACCGTACCGTCTGCCGCGAGACGACCCCGGACAGGCCTCACTGAGGCCGCCCCCGGGCTAAGATTGACATTCTCCGGTTACCAGACGACCCCGGACAGGCCTCACTGAGGCCGCCCCGGGCTAAGATTGACATTCTCCGGTTACCAGACGACCCCGGACAGGCCTCACTGAGGCCGCCCCCTGGCTAAGAGTGACATTATCCGGTTACGTAATGGGACAGGCGAAGGAAACCATGATTTAACTCTTTTATTGTTGTTGAGTGTGCATATAATAGACTACATATGTACATGGGACAGCAGGGGCCCGGGAACGATTTTAAAGTTGGGGGGGGGGGGGGCGAAACCAAATATTTTGTTTTGGCAATCTTCTCACTTCTAATCTTGGTGCACTTTTCGTTGTCAATTTTCCTCATTGAAAAACCGAAAACACGATTCGAAAGCTCATCAAAAATAACTTCGAAACTATTTCTACATTTTTTGGTTCAGGTCAATATTGAGGTCACCAGAGGTCATCGAAGGTCAGAGGTCACACAGGTGGTTCCGTGCGTGGCTTTCCAGTCGCACTCAATCTGTTAGAGGCGGAACAGGTGTCGAGCTGCCGGTAATCCATGGAGTGGTGCAGGATCGATCTTGGGCCCAGTGCTATACCTCGTATTTACTAATGACATGTCACAACATATGCCGCACGGAAAGATAGCCGCCATCGCCCGACGCTATTACTGTGTTTTGATCGGGCTCGCCAGAATGCAGCGTCGCGTGCCGCGTGAAACGAAGCGACTGCTGGTGGAGGCGCTTGTGTTTCCTCATTTGCAGTACTTCATGTGTGTATTGGGAGGCTGTACTCAAACCCAAAAACGTAGGCTGCAGAAGTGCATTAACTTCGGCGCTGGCGTTGTCACTGGCCTGGGGTACCGCGAGCGAGTATCTGGCACACTGCGTGAACTTGGCTGGCGTGCGATAAATTATATGGTTATCGAACGAGACTTGTACGCCATGTATAAACTCACTCATGCCGAGAACGCCCCCGAACTGCTCTGTTCACGGATCATCAGTCGCTCCGATGTATCCACGCGCACAACCAGGGCTACAGTGACGGGCAGCTGGAGGTGACGCGCGCACGCACTGAGTTCGCCAGGCGCTCGTTTTTCATCCGAGCCATCGGAGCGTGGAATGATTTGCCGCTGAATGTGAGGGCTTCATCCACTTTGGCTATTTTAAAAAGTGTCTCAATGATGTTCTTTAAACTTGCATTGTGTGTATCTTGAGGGTTGATGTGCATCATTTAATGCGTGGGCGATATGTTTTTACATCTATGTTATTTGACATGGAAAACTGAAAACCCATTTTATGGATGTGTTCCGAAATATATGATATGATGATGATGATATGAGATTTTCCAGTTTTAGGACATCGCTCCAGAAACCCCCAAATATCTCGGGAATGATAGCTAGGAACAAACGAGAAAAAAACGATCGAAAGCTCTTGAAATATTCAATCAAAGCGTGTCATCAAATTTTATCTCAGTTTAATAGTTTAGGCTCCAGAGGTCATCAAATGTCAAAAGGGTTATTTTTTGGCAAAACGTTCGCAAATAACTTTTTACCTAATAAAGATACGGCAATGATTTTGACGACATCATGTTCGTCTCGTCAAAGCTCTTCGAATCACATTTAGTTGGCCCAGTTTAGGTCAACTTAGAACTTTGACCTCAGGTCAAGGTCAAGTGACGACCCAAGGTCATGTTGCATATTGAGAGACGTGTCTCGACGAGACAAACACATTTATTCCGGTTTCACTTCTTTATCTTCATTCTATCGAGAGTTATTGACACAAAAAGTGTTGGTGACCTCGGCTGACCTGGGCTGACCCTGTAGGGGTTACTGGACAGAAATTGAACCTGGATCATCAATAACAGCCTATGATAACATGCTCCAGAAGGAATTTGACTGATATCATGCGTATCCTCGGAATAGGAAACATTTTAATATTTCTCCATTGACTTATAATGGGAGGTCACAAAATTGACCCAAACGGCGACCTTAGGTCACCGATATTCAAAATCTTAGATATTCGAATTGTAGGTAAATATGACCTTATGCAATCCTGTAAGTTTCAAACCGATCGGTCAAAAACTGTGGCTGTGGTACGACCGCAAACTTATTTGGAGGTGTGGTCACGTGACCGGACCTGAGATGACCCGTGGTCAAGAATTGCACACACTGTGGGTAATTGATGCCCGAACAGGTGTGCCAAAAACGGCGGCTGAAACGGCGGCGCTGTACGCCGTGAGCCGTTTTTGAAACGGCAAAAACGTCGCGCTGCCGTTTTTTTCGCTATTCTCGAACAACCTTAGGTAGCCGCGCCGCCAATTCCGCCGCCCATCAGCCGCTCACCTTCGTCCGCTTATGCAGCTCCATGTTTCACTTGCTGAACTCACTGTGTCAGGTTAGGAGCAACTTCCCCCCCACCCACTCAAGAAGTGTGTGTGTGTGTGTGTGTGTGTGTGTGTGTGTGTGTGTGTGTGTGTGTGTGTGTGTGTGTGTGTGTGTGTGTGTGTGTGTGTGTGTGTGTGTGTGTGTGTGTGTGTGTGTGTGTTGTGCGTGTGCGTGTGCGTGTGCGTGTGCGTGTGCGTGTGCGTTTGCGTTTGCGGTGTGCGTGTGCGTGTGCGTGTGTGTGTGTGTGGGGGGGGGGGGGAACATATCATTTTGCCCCCCCCCCCCCCCCATAAATTTGTAAAGGGGGGGGGGGGCTCCAAGAAGTTAGTTTGATTATTTTCTTTTTGACCGAAAAAATACCGAGGGCCCCGAGGTGCTCCCAGCAAGTCTGATGGACCCTCTAAGGTGTCGCGTGGCTATCCGACAGAAGGCCCTCAGTGGCCTGCAGGGGCTCTAGTAGGCCTGAGGAGGCCATCGGGGCTCGGAAGGCCTGAGACCAACATGGCCCTGTCCGAAGTTTTTTATCTCGACCATTTAGAGGCCCCTGCAAAATATAGTGGCTTAAATCCGAGGAGATACCATTTCGCGCCATTTTGTTTTTGCGTGGGGCCTTTGGCCGAGGGGACATCTGTGTTTCTTTGCCCCCCATCCAAAAAATACCTACCGCCGCCACTCCACTGTGTACGGGCAGTTAAAGGGAATAGTGCACCTTTAACATTAGTTTTTAACTGAGATAGCCAGGTTGTCGGGAGTACTGAGAAATCTCCAAATCTGAATTTTTCCTTCCAAAACGACCTAATTGCTGAGTTTCAACGCAAAAAAACCGTTGGGTTTATTTGGCTTTATTTTAAATGGACAAATCTCGTGACGTTTCGCATACGTCATTAGTGTGATTTCTACCGCACTTCGTTCTCGCTATTTGAACCTAGTCCAGACTTGTGCTTGGTTCCAGTGGAATCGAATCTGATTTCGGAATCGATTCCATTTGTACTGGAATAGGAATCGGATTCGATTCCATTGGCATCTGGGTGGAATCGGAATCGGGTGGAATCAATCATTTTTTTAAAGAAAATGATGGAATCGGAATCAATGGCAATTTCAAGTGATTCCGTGTTATTCTCGTAAAAATCACCCTGACCATGAATTTAAGCTTCCCTAAAGGCAATTTGTTTCTTTGAGCATGCATACATAAAGCAAAGCTAGGCGATGTGTTTTTGCCTAATCAGGGGTCAATAAACATGATCAGTAATTCTACTTCTTTAGGTGGAGACATATGACCATGATGTTCAGAATAATGGTCAGAACAAATCGTCGTTTTGGTGACGCAAGATTTTAAATATTTAATATTAAGAACTGTCACAATTTGCAGCACAGGCCAATTTTTTCTCTCAACAAATTCATGAAATTATTTGAAGTTTTATAGCAAAATAGCCATAGTAAATACTAGTGCTAACCCGTCCGCTCCGCTGGGCGATTACTGGTGTCAAGTGGTGTGTGCAAGCCAGTGATAGCAATTAGGGATTGATAACCCGTAAAACCCGTGACACCTGTCGTACCTATAATACGTTTTTTACCCGTCATACACCCGAAGTACCCGTCAAAAACCTACGGTGCCCGACATACACCCGTAGTACCCGTTGTGCCCCTGTGGAACACATGATAACCTGTTATAGCCGGCTCTCACCCATTATACCCGTGGAACACCTATGGTACCGAAAACTCCACCCGGCTTAGCGTATATGTTCATTGATATATGCCGGACCGTATGTTGATGACCTTCGTTCGCAGTGATTCCGTGTTTGCTCCTCATTGGTTGTGGCACTGTAGTATCCGTGGTCGGATCTGATTGGTTTTCGACTGGAGTGAAGCGATGTAAAACTCGTATCCGTAAACTGTTTTTTACGGTAAAATATTTCTTACACACCTCCTTCTATGTTAGTTACAGCACAACACTTCGCCCAAAACTGCACACCTAAAACTGTCTGTAACTATCGCATCAAATGCGCCGGCAATGTACGAATTATACACCACTCGGTAGTATCCGTAAACTCGTTTTGAAAACCTTAAAACCACGTGCATCTCGTGCTTATATCAATGTGGTACTGCAATGTAGAACTGCCGCTTTACTGTGTTAAATTCGTTCCGAGAGACAGACAGACAGACGCTTATCAAATAGTAATATAGATACCTGTATAATATATTTAATATGACTATTCGTGTCAATCATGTCATTTGTACACAATATAGACATTATCGGAAGTTTTGATGCAGAGTGAAATAAATGGAATCGGATTCGGAATCAAGCGTTTTAGGTGTCCTGGAATCGGATTTGGATCGATTCCCCTAGTAAAATATCTATTGGAATCGGAATCGGAATCAGACCCATCTGGCTTGGCATGGCATCGGAATCGATTCCGCTGAAGCGGAATCGTTTGGCAACATAATGCGAGGGAGGCTCGTCCTCGTCTGGCGTAGCCATTGGTTCAAATCCGTTTCACGAGCTGATTCGTCTAGATTGCGCTATCGCCGCTGTATGGTCCAAGGCAAACACGACGAATCTGAAACATCATGTGACTAGGTTTTAAGTAAATAATTTGGTCAATTTTGTTCCGATTTCCAATTGAAAATTACAAAAGGATGCTTCCCCCCCCCCCATCCCAAGCTCGACAGGGACGGCAATAGAAATTAGCCCCTTTTATTAGCTTTCTGTGACGGGACCGGGGTTCAAAACCTCGGCGGGCCTCTGAAAAATTCGTCCCCCCCCTATATCACTCGGAACAGAGTGAGAGTTCCAGTTAACGCTTTGTCGCAGGAGGATATGGTGCTTGGTCCAGTCCACTGCACTGTGTGCTC